>VXBH01005434.1:269427-283682 GCA_013400035.1 Rynchops niger
ACAGCTCCGTGTCCTTCTGCTGTTGGTGCCCCAGCGCTGGAGGCAGCACCGCAGGGGGGTCTCACGGAGCAGAGGGGCAGAATCCCCCCCTCGCCCTGCTGCCCACGCTGCTGGGGATGCAGCCCAGGCTGTGGGGGGTTTCTGGGCTGCCAGCGCACATTGCCACCCCATGTCCAGCTTTTCCTCCACCAGCACCCCAAGTCCTTCTCAGCAGGGCTGCTCTAAATCCCTTCAGCCCCCTGGCAATGAACTCCCCGAAGCACATGAAGATGAAGTGCCCTCATCACTGCATCCAAGCTTCTGCACGTGGCAGGTGCTATTGATGCCGACTTTTAAAACATCTTCCCCCCCTTTTCTCACAGACTTCGTTCCATGTCACCTCGCATGTGTTTTCAAATACTCTGGCACAGTACGGCATGTACAGAGATAACGGGCTGAACACCTCCCTGGAGAAGAGTCATGTCACCGGTCCAGACAACTTCATCACTGCCTATGACCACCTCAACTTCCACCCCAGCTACAACCCAAGCGGCCCATCGCACTGTTAGATCTGCACCAGTAATGATGACAACATGAAGCCAGCTTACTGCTGGCTGCCTAGATAAAAAAAACCAACAAAATACAAAAAAAAAACCCAAAAGCAAGCAAACAACAGCACTGACCTTATCCCAAATCTGTTGCTAAGCCCCATCTGACAGCGTGACAGGAGGCACTGTGCTGCTGCACTGTAGTGGCTAAACGAGGTTAGGGGTCTTTCATCGAGAATATCAATAACGTTGCTTTTCAAAATGCCTTTGAGCAATGGGAATGCTGTGGCTGCAAAAGCAAACCTGGGCAGCACACCTTCCCCTGCCACACTGCTCCACGAGGGCTTTGGGAATAACACCCAGCTCAGTATTTTTGGATATTGCTCACCCAATATTGACTCTGTGAAGATAAGCAAGGAAAGGGCATTTAGCACTGGCTGATCGCTGCCTTCTGCGGCATTAGCGTTGTGTCTGCTGCAAGGCATCCGCAGTACTTAAGTGATAGTGAAAATCTGAGTTGTTGTCACTGAGGAGAGTAAAACTGCATAGACCGTCAGGAAAATAATTCATAGGGCACAATAACCAGCATCATCACACCATTAACCATCCAAGTCAGGATTTAATGAGAATTCTTCTCTTGAACACAGGAAAAAAAATTTCAGCTTGGTAATGCAAGACTTGCTCTTACAACATGATGAACAGCTACAAAATTAGCACGTTAAAGGTAGCACTGCGTTTCTAAGAATAACCCTGAACCCAAACTTTTTTAACAGGACTCTTACCTAGTTAATGTCACAAATTTAGCTTTGGGGGAAAGGAGTTTAAATCTGTGTTATCAAAACCGAGTTCACTAATTTGTTGGGAAAAACACATACAGCCACTTTGGTACTAGATGAAAACAACTAATTTACAGGGCGAATGTTATGAGGAATAATATCTTAATTTAGAAAGATTTCATGTGATTAAAGGTCAGTAAAGAGCTCATATGAACCATTTTACTTAATTTATAGGCAGCATATGCTTAGAAATGCTGGAACAATATACATTACATATATATATTCCTTTAAGCTTTTCTCTGTCACTAACAATCCTTTAAACTCTTGGCTCATGTACCACATATCATTAAAAGTTAAGATTTTAAAACTGTTTCGGTACTATTTAATGAATAACCAAACTGCATGTTTTCCAGAGGTATTCACTAAGCCTTTGGGTTTCTTATAGAAAGCACGTTCATCTTTCTTACCTCTCAAAACTACAATGTTTTAAGAAATTACTCAAATAAAGACAACTAATCAAAAAGAAAATGTTTTCTTAACTTGTATTGCAACAACTGTAGTTACACAGCCAGTGAAACGGCATCATTTAGACAGTAACGTCCCTAAAAGGAAAACCTTAGCACGTTTTGCTTAAAAACTAGTCTTGAAGAGAAACTAGTCTGCCTCTTTAGGGATGAGAAATGCTCCTACCTTACAGGAATAACATACTGATAGTATATATTAAAAATGAGTGTACTCCTGTTTCAGCTGTTTGCTAAAAAAATGAATAAATTAAAAAAAATAGGTGTAATATGTCCAAGTACCACTGCAAATGGCATTCTTCACGTTAGAAATATTCCCTCTTTGTGTCAGTTTTATATAGTCTTATAAACTGACAGGGAGCATGACAATGACACATTTAAACATACTCGCAAGGTAGGACTATTCTGTTTATTTAACGATGTCACTAAGCAAAAAATCTGATGTCCAAAACTGGGCAGGCCTGTACTTGGGCTTTTTTTAAACATTCAAACCCCAGCGAAGCTACGTGTTCCTGGACCCAGCAGCAAGATTTCACTCGCACCCACCAAACAATTCCAGTTCTCGCTGCAGAGCACTTGGTTATCTCAAACAGAACAGCCGGCGAAATTTGCCTTTGCTGAAGACACACCAATACATCAGAACAAGTAAATATACTAAGCAGAAGTGGGCCTGAAAAGTTAACTTTTTAAATATTTAATGCATGAAAACAAATAAGCAACCCTCTATCGTTCACTGCTATTCTTCTATTAGACTCTAGACAGTACCTTGAGCTTCTCATAACTTCCCTTTCTTCTCCTGAAAGGAAAAATAACAGAAAGCGCTGAATTAATACAAACAGTTGTGACAATTTAACATAGATTTTTATCCACAGAGTTTTCTGCAGGTGGAATAATTTAGCGATAAGACTGCCTCTTCTAAATATAAATTTAGTGGGTTTTGTTTCGTATTTTCCACCTGTTTTCATACTTCACCTAAACCCACCCGCCTCTTTTTTTCCTTGCCTTAATTTCTTCTCTCTTTTGTTTTATTCTGAAACTGAAACCAGTGCCTTTGAACAGTTTTGCATGCAGGATGCCTCACGTCACCCTCAGGTAGACTGTATGGTGAGATATGGTGGAGCAAGGTTATCCAATTCACTTCCCCTGAGGTTTGCCGAGAAGGGGGCAACACGCGAGCTTCAGCTGCAGCCAGCCCCAAGAGCCGTGACTCTACACATTGATTTGCTCAAGGTGACACTCCCCGTACTTAGGCCAAAGACATATTTTCCTTGTGTTTTCTTTCCTACATTTCCCTATTTTGTTGGGCTTAAGAAACAGGGACCTGTTTGTTCAGATGCTAGAGACCCAATACACTTTTTTTAAAGAAATACCTGTAAAAATTCAATATATCATCCTCAAGATGACACATTTTACCATAGAGGATCTACCAGAAAGTCTCTTTCGACTCTATATTTTGAAAGCAAGATTTTCACATTTGCAGATAAAATTATGCGAGGCTGTACTATCAAACCAAGACAAACTGCAGTGCTTAAAGGTCTGAAAAATGAAAAAGCATATACATTAACAAAAGAAAAGGCGGCAGAGATGGTGTGCTCCTTCCTTCTATAAAAAGCAGCTACACGTCAAAACACATGTTCCTAAAATAGCAGCAAATAACTCTTTATAAAAAAATTATAAAGTAGTCCTTGTGGTCCCCTGAGGACACTTGAAGAATGCCCTTCCTGAAGCACAGAAAAATAGTCACTGTGATAAAAATAAAACAGTATACCTATTTTCAAAGTCCTGAGCGAGCACAGATTTGCCTGAGAACTCTGGTATCGCAGCCGGGATGCTGTAACTTACTGGTAGCCACAATGAAATATACTGAGAAGTTTCGTTTACCATCCAAATTAGTAAGTTTTGTGCTCTGACTGAAAAATAAAATAATCTTTGTGCAAAAAAAAAAAAAAAAAAAAAAGTAACTTCTTTACATGCTTGAGTAGACTGGAGTTCATGGTTCCATGCACGTATCTACTGCAGTAGATAAAGGATCAAATTAATGCCCCCGGAGGATTGAATTAATGGAAAAAGGAGCTTGTTCTGGGCATTCACCAGAGCTATTGCTGGAGCACTGAAAAGGGCCAGGAGGGGCATATAGTCTGTGCCTGCTCTATGGTTGGCTGCCTGTTATGATCAGTATCAAAAAATCAGAAAATACCAGAAATAAATATCAGGGAAAAAAATGCTTTTGGTACTGCATCTATCAAGATTCAACCACAAGAGACTTGTAATGCATTCCCAAACTTGGTACCACATGCAGGGACTCTTGCTCATGAATTTGTTCTCATTCAATATAATCTTTCTACTCCTCAGCTGTTCAACCTTTAATCTGTAACGTATAAAAGTGATTCCTTATGGCTCCAAGACACTAGGCTGCTTCTTCCAATGCGTGATGAGAGCTGTACCCAGAATGACGATACAGCCAGCAGAGCCATGGACTCTTCTCATGGCTGCGGTGCCAAAGCCCAAGATGTTCGTTGACCCACATCCCCTGTGGGTGCTTGCTCCTCCTTGGCAAGTCAGCAATTCCCACGAGAGAAACTCTGGAAAAAAAAATCACTTGCTGAGACCAAATACAACTGTGAGGACTTGGAGGCGGAAGGGAATAGCCATAGCATATTGGTCCGGAAACATCAAGGGTGACAGCACGGTGTGAATATCAAACCAGCAGAATTCCTTCCCTCCCTCCCACCTTGAAGACTAGCTGAATCTCCTTGCCTTTTAGAAGAGCTGCAGTGCTGGGTGTCACACACCCCCCATGAGCAAGAAAGCACGTTCATCCCACCTCCGCACCACCAAGGGCTCCTAGACTCACTAACACCAGCCTTCCATATCGGGGCAGAAAGGATGATGAGTTAATCCTGGAGGCCACAGAAGGCCATTTAGAGATACACTGAGTGCTTTCCAACTGAATCACACATCTCACCTGCTAAATTCTGCCTCAAAAACAAGGAACCCCTTTTGCTAGCCCTAGTGCTACTAACAGAGAGGGCCGAGCACAAGGAAAAACACCACTTCCTGACCACAAACACCAGGAAAGAAAACGGCTGTTAAGGTTTTACTAAAATGGCAAGCCCCATTCGCACTTCCCACAATACCCACAACTTTTTTTGCCCATGCACTTTGTGGATTCTCCTTCTTCATTTTTTTGTTATTAAGAACGACATTCCCCTAAACAGCCACCTCTTTAAAGACCTGGATTCTGTTTCACAGTCACAAGGAAATCACACGCTATTGTCACACAGGAGATTACTGTCTCAGACAGCGGGTGGCTAAAGACAATAAAAGGCAAGAAGCAAAAGCAGCGGGTGAACCGAGATCCTGTTCCCTGGTTCGGGTAATGCAAACGCTGTGATTGTCTTCAAGGGAGACATCCTTCGCTCACAAACGTTACTGGCACAAGCTAATTACATCTTCCGACTACAGTCAGGAGGGAAAAAGAGATAACACAAAGATACTACTCACTAAAGACGATGACACAAACCATAGGAGGACTCTGGTTTCACGGTCCATGGTCAGAACCCCATTTATTAAACATTATAAACTCATCAATGTACACCATTTCCTATATACAAATCAAGTTTATCAATTTAAAAAAAGTGCTGCTTGAAATTAGGTTTTATTTAAAGCACAAGGTAATGGGAATTGCATCTTAACTGAAAGTGAATCAGTTCACAAGTAGCATCGAGAACACAGACACGTCGACAGGGGCACAAGACACCTTTTAAGTCTTAATGTTGATTTACCGAAAACTTTGAGGAAAAGAAACATTCAGCTTATTTTATACAAACAGTACACAGTGCTTCCATCATCTCTATTAAAATTAAGTACACAGTTTAATCCTTTTAAAGCAAGGTACTCTGAAAACTTCTATTTTAAAATACCAGCCTATTTACCTATTCCAAACAAAAGGCCCAAATCCTGCAACTGAATCAAGGCAGATAAAAATATATGCCTGTGTAGATGGGCTGCAGGCACGGGAGCTAAGTAAAAAAACACTTTTCCAAGGTATCCTACCACAAAAATGAGATGATCTAGCATATGGATCTCTTCAACCAACCAACCAACCCAAGGACTATAAAAAGGTGGCCGGAGAGAAAGAAACGTCAAGTGACCACTATAAACATGTTCAAAATGTAACTGCACAACAGCATAAACACACAAAGGATGTTGTTTATCTCTCTACATGCCACAGTTACTACGCTGTAGTTTGCCAATATTCTGCAAATGTGACCACACCAGGGGACACTATGCGATACTGGATCCGTTCTTGCTGGCTTTTGCTCCATTTTGCACCATTAAGGCCAGCCTCCAGGAAGACTGCTGAAGCGACCAAGAAACAAAGTGACACGGAGCGGTAGTTTGGCTGAGAGACGTTCTGTAGAAGAGTATATAAAGAGAATAGCAGATCAATTCACAGGGACAAGATGTAAGAACAAACTACTCAAAGGACTTCACTACACACAAACGAAAAGGAAAGAACCAGCCAACAGCTTAAATCCACACTTTTTGGATTTTTCAGTGAAACCAGCATGGGGGCACTTTTTTTTTTGTGTGTGTGATATGAATGTGCTACTTCAATCCCATTTAAAGTTAGTACAAATAAAAAGATAGTAGTGAAAAAACGCTTTATTCTGGCTGCTGGAAACGGAGGCAGAGAAAGCGCTACCAGTATGAAAGAACAGTGCTGAAAATATCCTTGGCGTTTACATTAGGGACTTCCTACAGCAAACCTAGCTTTGTTCTATTGCACAAAAATTGTAAATGAAAAGAGAAGTTCACAGAAATGTAACATTTTAGAAACCACTTTTGAAAAAGGAAAGTAAGGGCACTCAAATTCAAGAAAGTTCATTGAGGAAACCGAAAGCCATCTCTGGGTAACTGCAGGGCAAAGTTAGACTTGAGAATAACGAGGAATTGCTTCAGCCTTGCAGGCCCAACAGTACATAAATCTAGCGAAATCCACAGAAATCACGTTGTCTGCACAGACACCCTCCTTCACTTTTCTCAAACAGCAATTGTGCTTGGAATCATCCGCTAGCAGGAGGTTTCCGGGATTCAAAAGATACTTTCAGCAGCTGCCGCGATCGCTTTACACAGGACGTGCTGGCAGACAGAGCCACTTCATTTACCTGAATTTGCATTTGTGTCTTCAAGGATGGATCTCCACACCCACAGCTGCGCTGACTTTGCTGGAGTTTTGCTTATTGAACTCGCCCAACAGTCCTCGGGGTGGGAGAACCGAGACCTCAGCACAAACCCACGACATTGGATTGTCCTAAGGCAGCTCGAATGTGAACAGATGTCAGATAATCTGCTTCAAAAGTCTAGCACAGCTATCAAATGCTGGGTTTTCCTAGGATCTCTTAACAGATTACCAAATATATTCTGTGCGCAAACAGGTTTCCTTTTGATATGCCTCATTTAAAGTGTGATTAGCCAGTATCTTATCTACAGTAACCACAGCATCCTGTAGTAATGCAAGCCCTAAAAATCATTATAAAAAATATTTCCTTAGAGCACTTTAAATAATTTACAAAATTCTACAAAAACTATGTATGTTTATCCATGATATCCCTGTTAAATAGAAGCATTTTTCACATTAGTGTGTATATGATATACAGGTACTGGTATCTCCCACTGTCTCTCCTTTCATGTCTCAAGTTTTATCAAGGTAATTACAACGATAGTTGTTTTCTAAAAAGATGGTTACTGTAAAAAAAAAAGTGTACTTACATATTTTAAACCTTTCTTTTCAAGAGGGAATCTGGGCAGTCCCCCGCAGGTACATCAGTAAATTTTGCACAGGTTTTGTCTAAAACAGCCTGCCCTTGGCCCACTTCACAAGCAGTTTCCCTATTCTGCAGGACAGGTATTTTTCCTTCCAAATTGGAGCTGGACACCTGGACTTCTTCCTGCCTGTCACCATCCTGGCAGATAACTTTTTCCTTCTTAATGCACATCTGCACACTGTTATCTGTACATGCTCCTCCACTAGTTTTATCCACTGCTACTGCTGTCGCATTTAGTTGCTGCAGTGGGCAACCTAAACTTGGATCTGGCCTCCTGTCCCGCTGGTCATCCTCTCCCTTACTGCATGACTGTATAGTCTGCTGAGATGTGTCTCTGCTAATGTTATCTGCTTTTACCGCTGCCATACTGTGTTCAGGGAGTGGGGGATCTATGTTTGAATCGGCCCAGCTGCCTTCTTGGATATCTCCTTCCTCGATCCGCATCTGTGTGTTTTCAGCTTTGGATGTTCCTTTGCAAACCTTATCTGCTTGTACTGCTGCTGCGCCCAGCTCCTGCGAGGGGGAACTCGAGTGTGAATCCGACTGGTCTCCTGAAGCATCAGCCTTTCTGCAACCCTCTGCTTCCTCTTCGATATACGAAGGAGCAGCCTCCAGTCTTCCACACGTTTGGGGACTTGACGCTTCCACAGCGAGCTTCTGAGAAGAACTGGATTCTTTTATTGCTGTTGTACACTCCCTGCTGAATTCACCTTTTGGCAAGAGGGCTCCTCTTCCCTGATTAAGTATGTCCGTATCCTGGGAAGCCACCTCTGCTCCTAATGCACTGCTCTGAGTGAGCAAACGCTCTGCTTTCTGCCTTTTGTTCAAAAGCATGGATTTCTTTCTGTCCCGAGCATATTTCAGACCTGCAATAAATTTACTTGAAATTTTTAGGTGAAAGGTATTCTTTCTTTTAGACCTAGACTTCGCATGCATTACCTTTCGTACTTTACAACCTTCATTTTTGCTGGTTTTAGGTGGAAGCATTTTCTGCACGGGCTCTGCATTAGGGACATCCTTTTTACCTGTTGCATTGTCAGATAACTCATCAGCAGCAATACCTTTAGCCCCTGCCACTCCTTGCTTAGCTTTTGGCTGACCAGTAGTATGAAGATTAACAGTTTCTGCAGAGGAAGCAGATTTCCCACTGCCATGTAACATTGCACTTTTCCCTTCTGTTCTCTGCGTGTTCTTCAACTCATCTGTTTGATGAGATACCTCAGTCTTTTTACCCTGACCCAGCACAGGGTCAGTCTCATTTTCAACTGGCTGTTGCTTTCCTTTTCCTTTATTAGCAGTTTGTTTGGTCACTCTCAATAGGTCCAGAGTTGCATCATCTTTTTGTACTTCTGAATTGCTTGCAGAGTCTTTAGCCTTTTCTGCCAAAAACTTCCTAATTTCTTGTTCGATGCTGTCATCGCTGTCCACTGAACTGCTGTCATCAGCGTCTGACGCAGCTGTGAAAGTACATTTTCTATTTTTAGCTACCCGCAGGTTATTCTGGTTTGAAGTTGGTTTAGGTTTATATCCTTTTTTAAGCTGTAAATTAAACTCTAAGTTCCTCATGGTTTCTGTTTTATTGCCAGTAAGTTTGTCTGGGGGATTTCTGATGGCATTCTCTTTCACAGCTTTTCTAGGTTTTGAGAGGCAGCTTTTCAGTAGCTCGGGGTTTTTACATTTCCACTCATTTTGTTGGAGGCTATTAAATTCATCTAGCAGCTGAGTTTCTGTCTCACTAAATCTGACTCTCTTCTTGCACTGAGATTTCTGGTCCTTGGACTTCTTCTTTAATTTTCTTTTAGACCGCAAAAGGTCCTTGATAGCACTATCAAGGTCCTCATCACTATCCAGAGAACTGCTCTCATCATCCGAACCCTCCCTCTCCTGAGTCTGGATGGTATTTTTCATAAGCTTTCCTGGGCTACTCTGACCCTGCATAAGAGGGTTTACGGAGTCCAAGGCCATACATCTGCCAACAGATCCAGATAATCCAGAAGACATCAGCTGCGGCTGCCCAGTCTCTTTGCTACTGAGCCTTTGAGCATCCCAGAGTTCTGCGGCGCTGCGCAGGGCACACCCCTCTTGGAGCACAGGAAATTTTGAACAGTTACCTGGCTGGGAAAGTCCTGCCTCCAGCTGTTCAGGTGGTTTTGATGCACCTTGTTTCACTATTCTGCCTTCCCTTTTAAGTCTCCTTTTACGACTCAATGACAGCTTCAGAGTTTTGGGAAGAGAAGGCTCAAGGGTACCGGTGAGGCTGTTTTGATCAGAAGGCAAAGGCATCTGGATTGAGTGTGACAGGCTGGGAGGCTTTGTTCCGAGGCTTTCCGACTGTGCTTTCAGAGCCAAAAAAGCCCTGATTTCTTGCTCTATACTATCATCGCTGTCCACAAGGCTGCTGTCGCTTTCACAACGGGAGGACGAGAGAAGCTGGGGAGAAAAGAAAGAGTCTGCAGCGAGTGATTTGCTGTCACTTCCCATTTGGGATGGCATGATTGTTTTGGAAATATCAAGGATAGCTTCTGCACACATGAGTTCTGCAGATGTGTCTGCTCTGCAAGAGGCCTGCAGTGTGAGCTCACAAGCAGCAATCTTGTTTTCCGGAGGTGCAAAATGTCTGGCTTTTTTCAGTGGTTTAAACAGCTTGTTGAATTCATTGCTGGTGCTTTCTAATTCTGTTGACTTTGAATTAGTTTCTTTTCTCTTGTTGCTTATAGGGTTTTTATGGATTTCTGGTGAGGCACTTTTTGTTGAGCTAATCGTCAGGCTGGCAGAAATGTCTGCCATACCCTTTGTGTCAAATTGTTCCCTCTGCAAAGGGACACAGTTCGTTGCGTGACCTGCCTCTTTCCTGATTTTCTCCAGCTGATAAAGCTGAATGGCTTCTTCAATGCCATCATCGCTACTTGAGTCAGATGCCTGCACGCTCTCGTTGGTAAGGGCTCCCCTCGTCTCCCAGTAATTAGCTCCACCTTCTTCATTTCGCTCCACTAACCAGGGCTGGCTGGCAGTGGCCATTTCTAGGTACATTTGGTTCACTTGGCTGAAGTCACGAGGCTCTTCTTGGATTTTAGGCTGCAAACACTTGGACTGCGTGCTGGTATTCTGCAGCTTGGGATGGTGTCTCAAGAGGAGAGCATCACAACCTCGCTTTATAGCACCACAGTTTGCTTTGTTTGTTGCTTCTTTGTTGCATTTTAGGACAGCTCTCACATGGGAATCTTTTTTATCCTTCCCGATTACGCATTTACTAATTTCTTGCTGCTTCTTCTCATTCAAGAACTGCACTATTTCAGCTTGTATGCTTTGTTCAAAAGAGTCATCGCTACTGATGCTCTGAGGGGATGCAGGCTGTAGTCTTTTACCAATTCCCAGGTGGTCAGACAGGTACTCTTCCGAGAGCATCTCAGCTTTAAATTTCACAGGGAGAAGGTTACTAGACATTTTGTTCTGGGAGAATTCTCTCTTAAAGCTTTTGTCTCTGCTTATATTTTCAGAACACTCCGCATTCCTTTGCAATGACTGGTCACTTTTGCTTTTTGCTTTCAAGTACTCTTGAATGGCTTCCTCTATACCTCGGTCAACAGAATCGTCGCTATCAGAATCGAGCAAGAGTGCCCCAAACCCCACACTCTCTTCCACTTCAGTGTCATCCGACTCAGCAGGGCAACCACACTTGGTATATTGAGGATGCTTCCGTAGCAATGTGGTGCTAGATGCGACTCTGTTACTAGTGCCCTTCTCTCCCTTTTGTTTCTTCTGCATAATACAATCATACTCATTGTTCATACCCAAGGGAGACTCTTGGCTTTGCAGGTTGTTTATGATCATCTGAACTTTTGCACTTACAGAGGTTCTAGTGACATCCCCTTCAGATTCAGAGAAGCAAACGGGGTATCTACAATTCCTTGCTGGTCCGAAGGACTCCCATTTTGTCTGAAGAGCTACCAAAGGAGAAGCATTCATAAGGAACATTCTAGCTGACAACAGCAAAGTCCACAATGGAACAGTTCTTCAGACTGGTCTCTCTTCCATCCTACAATTAAAAAAAGAGGAAAATATTTTTTATTATGCATCTATCATTTACAAGTTCCATGTAATAACACCAGTAACATAAATTGTAAATTATTAACACTCAGACTTACTCTGCCAGATATCACAAGAGTTACTCCTCAACATCACTTTAACGGGTGTATCAGTCACTACTACCATTAAGGATAAGACAGAGCACTCATCATTTGTGGTTTTCAGTATTTTCTGGTGCAACCATAATCCAATTCGGGTAATTACCTTCACTTCTGAAACTCTTCCTGCTCTTTTCATTGAAGGTCGCACTCTCTTTTGCGCCTGCTCCTACATAACCACGTGTTGTCAAGACACACAAAGAATCACTGCGATGATACTTCAGCGCACGGACGGGTGCGATCCCCTTTGCACTAAGATTGTCTGAATATTTTCGCGATGAACTTTGTGGCAAGAGAGAAAGAACAACTTTAAGGGAAACTTTCATAACAAAGTGGAATTGGTGGGAGTGGAGAAGCCTGCAAAATATTCTGCTCCCTGTGTTTCCTTTGGCATAATTGCCCTTTTTAAAGAACGCCCGCCACGCATAGCTCAGCTTTTCAGTTTTACAACAAAAACAATGCTGGCTATGTCCACATGGTGTATAATGGGCGGATGTGAAGCAAGCTTGCCCATGATCCGAGATGGTGGAACACAAACCAACTCTTATTCAAAGAGCAGAGTAACTCTGTTAGCATGATGCCTGAACTCACACTCTAACCCGAGACAGCTTTTACTAGTTCTGGCTTGGCATTAAAGACACACAACTGAGGGACTTGGGGCAGCTCGAAGAGAAGGAAAGGGAGCTTATTTCTTCCTGAAAAATACCGTACAGCAATAATCCTGAGACATCAATCATTCTGGCCTCACTGCAGGATAAAAGCTCTTCGTAAACACGAATCTTTAGGAGTTTGCAAAAGCAGGATGATTATGAACTATTCTTTGTATTATAGTAGAAAACCCAAAGAGAATGAAGCCCTGGTTCACGGAATAGTGAAAAATGCCATCCAGCAAATGCCAGATAACACCCTGAAGAGTTCACAACTTCCGCACGGTCCCACGAGGGCTGAAGGTTTCACCTGCAGCGTCATCTGGTGGGACCAAAAGAGCACCTGGCCGACACAAGGCATACAGCAACCTCAACAAAAAGCTACAGTGGTTGAGCAGTTTTTCAAGCCCAATTCGCAGCCTCCCACACAAACCCAGTGAGCCCCAATTGCAGTGTGGCACGGCACTCTACTGACCTAGAGGCACGCTTCTGCCTCCGAATCCTCTCCAACCTTGCCCTTGTCAATTATTCTCTAGTCCTGGTTTCAAATTAATCAGTGGCAATAAATATTTTAAAGAATTAATGATTCTAAACTCTTTAAAAAAGAAGTATATTTATTTGCTACTGAGAATAAGATAGCACACAGCCAGGGAAGACAATTCCTTATCACTTTTAAAAAGAGCATGGTGCTCCAACAAAGAACATAGAATAACACAACAAGTGCTTTTGTCAGAATTACGCTGGGACCTGTGCTCAGGGAGCACTTTTATTGCCATCTTGTTAGTAGACTAGAATATTCTTGAAGTCTTACTGACCAAGGCAGGGTCAGCCTGAACATGCCTTACATGACAGCTGCAGAACGGTTAGCTCTCAACACACCACCGACAACGCTTTTGCCGCTTCTTTCCTAGTTCTCTGCCACAGAACGCCTCAGCAGAACACATTTTAACCCAAACTGTGGACATCGTTCCTGAAAAATTAGAAGTTTTATGTGTAGTGATCCTCCTTGATAGTTGGTACCCAGAGCAACCCAACACACACTCTTTTAACTTCCACCTTTTAGTGAACTGAAGATAGTTTAGACTGATTTCTGCTCTACGCACGCCAATAAAGCACAGTGTTCCCAACTGCGCGTGTATTCGGGCACAAACAGGGGAAGCTCCACACAAACAGCCCGACGTGACGCGTGTCAGAACCCCAACCTTCAGAACCACGTGAATGAACACACAATTTCTAAAGCAGCCTCCAACACATTCACTGAACGGGCAAACATAAATTAAAAACATTTTTTCCTTGTAATAAGCAGCTAAGGATCAAAAAGACAGAAATTAAAATACCTAATTATCTTTGAAGAAACACAATTACCACACTGAAGCTCCCAGCTTCATTAAAAAAAAAAACCCCAAATTTATTTCCTANAACCTGGGGGGGGACCCACAGAGGTTGCGTGAGGTGACCTGAGTGGACACCCTGCTGGGGGACATCTACAGAGGGTGTGTGGGGGACAGGAGGGGACACCCACANGTGAGGGGACACGAAGTGGGGAACACCCACAGAGAGTGTGAGGGGACAGGAGGGGACACCCACAGAGGGGGTGTATGGGATATGAGGGGACACCTACCCGGGGGGAACCCACAGATGGTGTGTGGGGACACAAGGGGACACCACAGAGGCAGCGGGACAGGACATGACAGGACACGCACTGGGGGGCACCCACAGGGGCTGTGTGAGGGGACAACCTTCGTAGAGAGGGTGTGATGGGACACGAA
>VXBH01005434.1:285966-322756 GCA_013400035.1 Rynchops niger
GCCGGGCTACAAAGGCAGGCGCGGCCGCCCCGGGACCCTCTCAGAGCGGTAGGAGGCTGGAGCCCGTTTAACGATCGGTAGTGGAGGGTTCGCCGGGGATGGAGGGCGGACACCCCGGCGGCCCCTTGCAGCGGGGGGAGTTTGCAGACCCCGGGCAAGATTTGGGCCCCAAACCCCGATCCTGTGAATGCTGAGCAGCTCTGTCCCGGCAGGGACTTTGAAAACACACGTACTGGGTGTTTCTTTTTTGCACTTTACTTTTGGGACAAAGCGAGTACAACGCACAGGAGGAGAATAATTCATCCCACTCCCTTTGGGCGTGCAATGGGGGCTGACAAGGGTGGGGAAAAGTCAAGACAACAGGAAAACACACCAATGACTGTCCCAAATACCTTCAAGAGGTAACGGGCACAAACTTGAGCATAGGAAGTTTCACCTAAACACGAGGAGGAACTTCTTTACCCTGAGGGTGGCAGAGCCCTGGCACAGGCTGCCCAGAGAGGTGGGGGAGTCTCCGTCTCTGGAGACATCCCAACCCCGCCTGGACGCGTTCCTGTGCCACCTGCTCTGGGTGACCCTGCTCTGTCGGGGGGTGGGACGGGATGATCTCCAGAGGTCCCTTCCCACCCTGTGATTCTGTGAAATACAATGTTTGGGGATGCAAAACTAGCACTGGGGTTTAAGGGAGCTGAGGCCTGTTTTTTCAGAAGCTGAAGCGGTCGGTACTTTGTCTCCCGGAGTTACCAGGGCATCAGTGATTTCACATAGAAAAACAGCAAAGTTTTAGTGCTCTGTTTCTTCTTGGCGAGCAGGTTTTCCCCGAGGATGTGCTGCCAGCCGCCTCCTGTCGTCCTTGTGCTTCCAGAGCAGAGCCAGGCTTTGGAATTGTTCCTTTCAGGACACCCTTTTCAACCTGCTCATTCACTAAAAAGCACAGAATGAGTCATAACCCTTGGTTTGTAAATCTTCACAAGCATTTCCATTCTTAGTTTCTGTCAAAGGAAAACCTAGTGCCTTAACCCAAAGTGCTGCCTATTTCCACTTGCCAGTGCATCCCCCCCCCGCCCCCCCATGGTGCTTGAACATCTGTGATGCTACAGAGGAAACCAGTGTCTTTTGGCTGGGTGTTGCCAGAATCACTGGGAAAATGCTCAGGTGAGGAAATGTCAAGTGATAGCAGTGGGGAACAGCAGTTATAAAAGGTCCCAAGGCTGAAAAATGGGGTGACAGTGCAGACCTGTCACCACACTCAGGCCCCACTGGGCTCTTCTGCCATACGGAGAATTATTGCCAGAGCACAAGAATGTGGTGGATGTCAGAATCAGGCCCGTTACCCTTAATAGGTGCATCACATACAATTAATCATCTTTTGTGTCACTTATCCAGAGGAGGCCACGGAGATGCTGGGAGGGCTGGAGCCCCTCTGCTGTGAAGACAGGCTGAGAGAGCTGGGGGGGTTCAGCCTGGAGAAGAGAAGGCTCCCGGGAGACCTCAGAGTCCCTTCCAGTCCCTCAAGGGGCTCCAGGAAAGCTGGGGAGGGATCTGGAGCAGGGAGGGTAGTGAGGGGGAACAGTTTTAAACTGAAAGAGGGGAGATTTCGATGAAATACGAGGAAGAAATTCTTGGCTGTGAGGGGGGTGAGCCCGTGGCCCAGGTTGCCCAGAGAAGCTGTGGCTGCCCCATCCCTGGAGGGGTTCAAGGCCAGGTTGGACGGGGCTTGGAGCCACCTGGGCTGGTGGGAGGTGTCCCTGCCCGGGGCAGGGGCTTGGAACTAGATGGTCCTTAAGGTCCTTTCCAACCCACACCATTCCATGAGTCTAGATATTGTCCAAAGCTCCAGACACTTTGCTTGACTGATGCCATTTCTGCTGCAGCTTTGACAGCATGTCGCAGCACTGCAGGGCAGCTTGGAAGAAGTTTAACTGAAGAGTTAGAGGGCAATTTCCTGATGCACTGTTGAACACCAGTAAGAATTTAGCCAGGCTCCGAGGTCCATCCATTCTGTCCTTGCAGAAAGAGAAGGTGCTGCTGGAGCTGGCAACGTGACTAGACTGAGCCTGCCCTGTCCCTCTCCCCTGTATTGGTGCGGGGCAGGTGCCGGATGCTGTGGCTCTGAGCTGCAAAGCTCTTCAGACATTTTTGTGCTCTCTCTGTGGCAACGCATCGCAAGATGTGGGTCTGATGTATGCTGAGTGCTGTGGAACAGATTTCCACCTACTTTCACCCCAGAGATGCTGGTTTTGGGGAGCACATGTATTTTCATTTCCTGAGGAATTGGACCCTTTCCTGGACTCCAACCTCACGTTCTAATTTTTTGTTTTCCCAGGAGTCTGCTATCCACCAGAACAGGTCTGACCCTGGGGATATGGGACAGGACCATGTTTCAAACCGTTAGACACAGTTATAGACTCATATTAATTTATCTCCTGCTCTGACAATAGATAAAACAGAGCCGATAAGACATTCGCCTGCGTGTTCTTGTCCCTGGGATATGTAATATGCTTTTGTATTCCGAAATGGCTCGCTTGAACAAGACTGCTGAAAACAGCACAGCCAGCATCTGTGTGCAGAAGGAAACAATGAACTTGCTTTTCCTTAGCTGCAGAATTGCAGCCCGGAGGTGAGGAAACTTTGCTCCTTTCACCATATTCCTCCTAATGCCACTCCAGAGGAAAGAAAGGGCTCTTGTGTTCCCGTGTCCTCTCGAGCCAAGTCAATTTACATGTGAATGCACTTTAAAAATAAAATGAAAGTCAAAGCTATGGCCAGGAGCCTGATAAATGTTCTTGTGCACATGCAGTTGCTTGGAAGGGGGAGGCTGGCTGCTGCTGGGGAGCTCGGCTGTCACCAGCGGAGGTGGCATTTCATGGCTCTGCAGAGCAGGTTGTCTCCATGTGCAGCCTTTGCCTTGAAAGCAGAGCAAAGCCTCTCCCCGAGGTCCCATTAGGGATGATTTGTCTTCCCGAACCCTGATCTTTGTGGAAATGAGAGCAGTGGTCCCCGGCCCCGTGTCCCTGGTGGACGGATGACAAAGTCATGAGCGCTAATTAGACCCCTTGTTAGGATGGCCGGAATTGCAGGGAAACATTCATGTTTTCAAAATGAAACATCTTCCCCGACCTCAGGATCTGCTCATCCCATTTGCAGCTTATTGCAGGGGGTAGGAACAGGCGCTCATTATAGGTGGCTCCGGATACATTAGAGGCAAAAGCTGCTGTGCGTTATCAGAGGCTGAAGCCGGAGCTCAGGTGAGGGCTTTTTTTTTTCTCCCCAGCAAGAAAAAGGACAAGATTAAAAACAAAATAGTAAGAATAAAAGGACTCGCCTCACAGATCTTCTTGTTGTCAGGTAACCTGTGGCTTCATGGCTAATTATGGTTCCTACATGGAGCCGTGTTAAAACACCAGGCATTTCTGCCGTGCTGCTGTTTCGTTGGGAATATGAGTCATACCTGGTGCTGGCTGAGGGCACAGCCGTGTTCTGGACACGAGGGAAGTCAATAGCCTCAGGTTCTGCAAACCCTTTCCTCTGCTGGTGGCAGTTTTGCATTCCCCAAGCCAGTCTTTGGGGCAAAACCAACCCATAAAAGTGAAATCTCATTGTGACCATTGAGGTTTTGGTGGAAGAAGCAAGCAGGGAAAGGAGGTGGATGGAGTCCAGTCTGAACCTTGAGCTCAGTCAGTATTCGAGGTCCACACATGTGGCTCCACAGAGCTTCAGGAGGCTCAAAACTGTTCTGGAAAAAGTAGTGCCAGCACTGGCTTTAAAATAAATCATGTGGGCTGCTTGCCTCTGGTTCAAAACAGGGCTCAGGTGTGGCTTGAGCATTGTTTCTCTCTTGTATGAATTTGCCCGTGCTCCAAGCTGCGGTGAGCGCTGGGCACATCCCGGGTGGCAGCAGGTCTTGTGGAGCAGCAGGTCACTGTGGTGGCCCTGCTCCTATGTCCTTCTGCCCCCATCAGCTCCTCCAGTCTGATCGCAGGTGGCAGATTTAGATGGAGTACAACTGGATCATGTAGTAACATGGTAAATTGAAGAGTTTAGTTGTTATTTAATAAATGCCAAGGAGACTCATGAGGCCTTGAAGTTATAATAGAAAGATCTAATTTAGAAAAAAAGGAACAGAGATGCCTGTGAAAGCTGCCAGCAAACAGCGCTGGATATTGAACATTTCTATTTACTCTCTGAATGGAGCGGAGACGGTGT
This sequence comes from Rynchops niger, assembly GCA_013400035.1. Taxonomy (NCBI): domain Eukaryota; kingdom Metazoa; phylum Chordata; class Aves; order Charadriiformes; family Laridae; genus Rynchops; species Rynchops niger. Next base: position 290,173 of record VXBH01005434.1, read on the forward strand.
GAGCTTCCTTACAGCAGGGCTGGATGCTGCCCAGGAAAGCAGCACCTGGGGCAGGAGGCAGTCCAGGGACAGGAGGAGATCCGGGGGCAGGAGGAGGTCCAAGGGCAGGAGGAGGTCCGGAGGAGGTCCGAGGGCAGTTCTCAGTGGAGCTCGGTCCTGGGAAGCTCCACTGTGTCTTGCCTTAGAAAACACCATTGCTGTAAATTGCATTTTTTTAAGAAAAGAGACGCGATGGCTCCACGAAACACATCCAGTGGGAAGTACAGCACAGAGGCACAGTTACAGAATATATTTAATGTTTTTGAGTCAAATCTGGTTAACTTCCCATTCGTTACTGACCATTATGGAAAATGTAGCTGCAACCGTCTGGTTTTGAAGACATCCCTTTTCAGTAGTAACTCCTGGTGTATCTGGCATAAGAATACAACCTCAGAAATACAATTATTGCCAAAAGGTTTGATTGCAACCCTGACCTTTCCTTGCTATCATATGGCAGACACCTGTAAAATTTCAAAGGAAATGATGGCACCTCTCTCCTATTCTGTACCTGGAACCTTCTCATAGTTTTCATCCAGCTCATTCCTATCTAGGTTAAATCACAAATTTTTCATGTTTACGACCATGGAAGTGTGCCGTCTTCCCTTTCCGTCCAGCTCCGCTTTGCTCTGAGGCAATGCTGTCTGTATTCACATGAGGACATTTCCAGCCAGATCCTGTTCTTGTCACAATTCTGCTTGTGCCCATTAGGTGTCAGACTGTTATCAGCACAGTCTCCTCCAGTTTCTGGGGCTTCGCAGAGAAGAAACGAGTAGGAAAAGTCAAGAGCTAGCGTGGCTTGTCTGGGGTGCCGGCTGTGTGCTCACCTATGGGTACGACCCAGAAAGGGCAGACTGGGTGGTGTGGTGCTCACTGGGACACCAAACGGGGACTTTCTACTAGCCTTGGCCCAGGCTTTTCCAGCTGTGGTTCTTCTGAAGCCAGCTCATCCCTGGGCTGCAGGCTGAGCATTCACAGGCAGTGACTCCTGCCCCGGTACTGCAGGGTTTTGCAGTGCGTTTGTATTTTAAATCACGTGTAATTGCATTCCTCGGGTCAGCTCTTCGTATCGCAATAGCTCCGGGATCTGCAGGGTCACGGAGGCGCTGCCGGAGCGGTGACGGGGCTCTTTCCACATCGTCCATCACCCTCTTGGGGATGAGCAGTAGAAGTTGAGTGTTGAAGTTTGGTGCCAAGCCGTGCCAGCAGCATGAGTGCAGGGTGCCGGGACAGCTCAGACGTTTCCTGCATCTCAGGACCTGGGAGCACTGAGGAACACACAGGGATTCATTGCGAGACAGAGAGTCTGTCTTTTTTTTTTTTCTTTTTAATGAACCATGTGCAGAGTTTCCCACAGCAACACTTTGATTTCAGCCACAAGCCGGGATACAAACACAGGCATTAGGTGCCATGAGCCAAGGTGGAAGGTGATGAAAAGGGGTCTGTGAGCTTCAAAATGGCCTATTTAAAGGGCAAGATCAAAGACACACAGTGGGATAGATACCTTCCCCTCCACGTGAAGAAAAGCCATAATGAAACTGAGATGCTGCACTCGGTATATATTTCAAAAGGAAACTGTCCTGCTTTGACTTTGTGCTGCAATTGCTGAGAGCGTTAAGGGGACTGGGGGAGGGAAAGAAAACACATTGTGTTCCAGCTCCCCTCATTACTGCTCCTCCGACTCCTCTGCTGAGAAGTCCCAGCACAGTTGTGGACTTGTCCATCCTCAAATTATCATGTCTTGCATTTGCAGAGCGCCTTTCCTGACCGGCTGCTTGCTCAGGAGCATCCCTGCAGCCACCCGTGAGGCAGGGGACCAACGGATGACTTCTGAGGACCAACTCCCAATTCCCAGTAGACCCATCCTGAGCATCATCCCAGCCCCCATTAGCTCTAAACCAGTGTTTTTAAAAGGCGTCTTCACATGTAGGAAAGCTTTTCAGCTCACCTTCAAGCAGTACTCTATTTTTAGCAGCCATGGACTCTCTTGGCTGCAAACAAGCGAAACCTCTCTGCAGTGAATTCACAACAGGGCAACTGGCAGACGTTCAGAGTCTCCGACTGACGTGCGGCACAAAGGGAGCGACTTGTCCCTGAGGTCCCCATGGAGCGGGTTGAGTCCACGGTGCCACCATGGGCCACTCTCTGCCCGGTCTCGCTGGGGGGGCAGCGGGGAAGGTGGGGACCAGGGCCATGGTGCCCAGCGGGTCTCATCCACCGGCACCTCTGCAACTGCGAAATGCACTTTGGGTGAGCAGGCTTTGATTAGGGATTTGCAAACAACCGGTGTTTGGTTCCATGGTTAAAATGCTTCCTTAAACGAGTTTTGGATCAAACTAACGATTACCATGGTTTTGAATTTTCATCAAAACTGAAAAAAATATGCTGGACCAGAGAGTCCCTGCAATCCTTTTGGCTGGGGTTCTTCACAGAGCAAATTGCCCTCAGCGCAGCAGCCGGAGGGAGCGAAAGCCTCCCTGCGGCTCTGCAGGGTGAAGGGACCTCCCAGGAGCAGTTTCGGGCTGGTCAAAGCAACATTTGGCAAACCTGCTAATAGTTATTTGAAGTATTTATTTTTCCCCAGTCCTCATGCTGCTCTCCCTGTGGGCCAAAGTCACCTCCCAGTGCTCCAGCCGAGAGGAGGGCAGGAGCCCTGGCCACCCTCGCTTTGTGTTAGCTGCAGCTGCACACACTCCACGCTCACGCCATGGGCACTCCTGCTTTTGCACGGGGCTTTTAGGGCCATGGCATATGTCCAGTGATGGTGATTTTGGGCCAGGCGTAGTGTTAGATTCCCCCTCCTGTTCCGCAGGGCTGTCAGGGATGGAGGAGTATTGACGAGGCACCGCAAATGCCTTCAGTGCAACAGATCCATAACAGCTTTGGAAACGGAGAAGATCAAACCCTGGCCCTCTGGGAAGCGGTAAGAAAAACATGGTATTTAGAGAGGTGCTTTCTCCTGGATGGGGCTTGTGCTGATGGCAGTAATGGACAACACTTTTGAAGTGTTTCCTTATCCTGGCCTTGATTCCTTTGGCAGTGGTCTGAGCCCCCTGGAGAATGACCCAAACCCCCTCTGATCCGTCCACCGCCCCCAGGGCAGCGGGCTCCACGGCAGCAGGAGGCTGGGAGCTGCTGAGATGAGATGACAGCATGGGGCTACAAACCCTCACCCGAAACATGGCTCACAGAGAAGGTCTGTGCACCGATACTTGGCGCTGCCCCAACTGGTGTGGGAGAATCAGTGGGGAAAAAAACAAAGGCCAATTACCTGATGTGTTTTGTGTTTTTCTTGCTCCTTACTAAGCCCTACACAACCCAGGGTGAGGGCTGGATTTGACCCTTGCCCACCGCCTGGCTTGGCTGAGGCTCAGGAAAGGCAGGAGGATGGAAGGGAAGGAACGGTGGCAGTGCCCCGGGCTCCGGCGCTGCCTGGGGCGAGCTGTGCACACAGCTGCGCGTGGGACGGGGAAGCCGGAGCAGCTTGCAGACGTACGTGCCGCCGATCAGGAGGAAGGAACCGGCTGCGAGGAGCTCGTGGGAGGAGGAGGAGAAAACCGGGTGTCAGCAAACGAGGCAGATTGAGAGCTGAGATGTGTTGGTGGTTGGATTTGGGATATGATCAACGTTTCCTTGTGACTTGCACAATCTGCAGGGGCTTGAGTGGTACAAAAAAAAAAATATAATTATCTGTGGGAATGGAGCTCCCACATCCCCTTATGCTGCAGGAGGCTGCAAAGGAGGGTGAAGCGCTTGCACCCTGTGCAAGGGCAACGCAAGACGGAGCCCGGGCTCGTCTGTCTGCGGCAGGGCAGGAGGTGGGCGAGCCGGTGGGGGGCAGAGGGCAGCCCCCTGGTCCTGGGAGCTGGTGGGTACTATCAGCACAGCCAGCCCCATGGCGTGCAGCCCCCCTTTCCTCTGGGTACCTGTGGGTATGGCCCTGATGGTTTGGTCCCCCCCCGGAGATCACCAGCACAAGGGAAGAGCTGCCGTCGGCAGAAACCTGCCGCTTATTTGGGGTGCCGGGCAGTGGCTTGGCCTGGGCACCCCGCGGGAAGGGGAGCAGGCAGCGAGGAGAGGAGCAGCTCTGCGGGAGGAGGGGGGTGGGGGCCTTTTTATCACCTGCTCACATCTCCGCTGTGGTAATTCATATGAGTGTCACTGGCACATCTGTTCAGGGAGAGAGAAGTAATACAGGTCCAGCTGAGCGACAAAATTGCTTTCAGGGCTGTTGATTCCTGGCTCCAGGGTGTGCGGTCAGCTTGACTGCAGGCTGGGGATTTTTAATTTATTTTTTCCCCTCTCCCTTGGCCTGTTCCTTGCAGCCAGCAGAGATCAGTCACATGTAAGGCAGGCAGTGCCAGCATCTTTGAATCCTATTCCCTCTGTTCCTGTTCTCTGGGAAAGACGGGCCATCTGGGCTCATCCACGAGACCCTGAAATCACTCGCACTGTGCCTCGCTGAAGGATTTGTATCTCACTCATGACCGGACTGCGCTGCTCACCCTTTTCCTATAGCCCCTTTGCCTGCCTGGATCTGGCCTCTGCTCTGGGACCGGTACCCGTTTCTCCTCTAGATGGTGCAACTGCCATTGGACACCAAAAAAGCACGGGGATGCAGCCAGAGCCCAGCCCCTGCAGCAGAACGTGGGGTGCAGCCAGCCCTGGGGTCTGCCCCCACCTCCCCGACACCCCTTCCAGGTCTGTCCCGCTGGCAGGATGGGTGTTGGGGGGCACAGCCACACATGCATCACCCCACCACCCCCCCGGAAGGTCTGCGCCAGGTACCTGTGGAGCATCATCAGTCCACCAGCCGTGGGCACAGGGCTGCGTGGAACCGAGGGGATGAGAAACCTGCCTCCTGCTATTCCTGGCATTCCTGTCCTTGGCAGAGCACGTCCTGGCAGTGCCCGGGGGACATGCTGGCAGAACGCAGCGGAAGGCGGAGGAGAGGGGACAGATCCTGGGGGTGACCCCGTGCCTTGCGGCTATCGGGCTGTTTCCGTTCCTGCCGGGTGCGGAGCAAGCCGGCCGGAGGAGCCGCAATGCCATCATAGTCTTTTGTTAGAAACCCCGCTCGCCTGCCATCCCCTGACTCATCTCCAGGCGAGGAGGGACGCGGCTGCCAAACCCGCAGGGCAGGAGAACGGCCCCTGCGACGGGCAGCTCGGGGCTGGGACACGCTCAACCACACTGTCCCACCAGGAGATTCGGCCTCTCCACCCAGCCCATGGCCGGAGGGACACACAGATGCACTGCTCCTCCAGGGCCACCGCTACAAGAGCCACCTCCTTGGAGCAGCAGGACGTCTACAGCTGAGGTGTTGCATCAGGGCAGAGTGAGATCAGCCGGGCTTGCCAGCCCCCCTGGGGACAGCCCCTGGCCAGCCGCGCAGGTTGGATTCAGGACCCTGCAGACACAAGGGGAATCCTCGGTAGTTCTGCCTGCAATACTCCCTAGTTGTTTAGGCTAAAAACAAATAAATACAAGCTTAATGATTTGGTTGAAACAATAGGAGAGATTCCAGCATAAAGAAAGGTTTCCTCCTATTAAGCTTTGCTGGCAAGCTTTAGAGCCTGTATTTTAAATAAATGTTATGGGTGCATTAAAAAACACACCATATGTTCTCCTGCAGATCTTTCTGGTAGCTCTCGCCTGGATCTCCTCCTCCCGGCACCCGGGTGTGTTTTCCCGTGCCGCCCACGGTGCCGTTGCCGGAGCAGAGCACTGTGCCCCGGCTCCTCCTCGCACCGGTGAAGCCACGGGTGGGACATCCTGCGGTCCGCGGGCACCGGCGTGTTTCTTGAAGTCTCTGCTGCGAGCATGGGTTGCAAAATAAACTTTTATTAAAGGCCAGGCTGGTTTTGCCAGAGAGCTGATGAACTTGCTGGGGACCTGCCCCGCATCCCTGCCACGATTCCCACGGCTCTGCCAGCTGCAGCCTCACCCTAAATTTTGGGAAGCACCCCAGAAGTCATCCAGGCCTTTTCTGTCTCCAGCGAGGTCAGGGTGTGCGCTCCCAGTGGGAAGGATGAGCAGAGGGAAGGGAGGGCCTGGAGCTGCAGCAGGATTTTGGATTTCTTAGTTCCCCCCAAACCGCTGTAGGTGGCAGTCGGGCCCCGCCGCCCGCCCGGCTGTAACGCAGGCTGGCGAGGAGTCGGGGGACGAGCTCTGACTAAGTTTACAGCAGATTTTCCCTCCTGACAGATTACTGCTTCATTTGTAACAGGAGAACTTCTCATTAAGTACATTTTTGACATTTTGTCGGGGGGGGGCAATAAAAAAAAATAAAATCCTCGTGATGCTGAGCGCGCTGGAGTGCGAGCACGGCTGAGCCTTCGCAGGTTTGGGGGCTGGGATTGGCTTGTTTTTTATTTTTTATTTTTTGCTTTGGCACCAAAGTCCCTTTTCATAATTATTCGGCTCCGAGCACAATTGCTGCGGGTGGGAGGCATGTTCAAAGCCGAGCTCAGCTGAAGAGCCAGGAGGATTTTGTGGCGGAGAAGCGTCAGCTCTCCGTTCCAGCAATTCTCGGATTTCAATGCTAATCCAATAAGGTTTGATTAAAGTGCATTTTCAAGGCAAAATCAAATCTAGGTGCTATTATTGTTGCTCTCAGCGCCGTGTGAGAGGCTTTGGCTGCGCAGGGTTGGTGATCATTAGCCACGAAGACGGTCCTGGCTCTGCCAGGGACCCTCCGTGGTGGGGACGTCCCCCCCAGGGACCCGGTTTGCCTTGGGCGAAGCCCTGCTCTTGCCAGGCGCCCTCTGCAACCCGTCCTAATCGTTACAACAGAACGAAGACTAATTTTAGTGTTAATTATGCAAATCAGCCTCGATGGGAAACTCCGGAGTGAAGTTGTTACCGCTTTTTTTTCCAAGGTGGGGAATAACTCTTTTGGAAAAACCTTCTTCTTGCACAACCACAAACCTTTCTTCCCCTTGGGCTCCTTTCCTGTGAAAGAAACGCTGAGCAAGGCTGTCGCCATAAGCTCCCAGGACGTTTTCATTGATCCAAATCCTACTTTTGCAGAGAGCAAGTATCAAAAAGCACTGGGTGACATTATAGATGTGTTTTAGTTATGAAACATGTTGCAAGGAGCTTAAAGAAAACACGCGCTTCACAAGAAAAAAAGCATTTAGCTTCTTTTCTCTTGGAAAACACTTTTGCTCATTACCTAAGCTGCTGAAACCACATGCTCCTCAGGGGCAAGGACCACCCTGGCCTTTCCCAGCTCACGCTGAGCGCAACATCACCAACAAAATTGTATTAAACTGCCCTGAGATTTTTCTCTCCTGCACTAATTGCTTTACGGCCCAGACTCTTCCCACCCCCAGAGCAAACACAGGTATAAATCGCTTGTTGTTGCTTTGTCCAGCCCAAGCAAAAAGAAACCGCCCCGGCGATGCCCAGAGCTCCTGCACGTAGCCGCTCTCTTCTTTAAGTGCCTTCTTCGAGGAGCACTTTTGAATCAGCTTTAAAAAGCGTTTGGAAGCCTGGTCTCCTTGTATCAACAGGAGCCGCCCCCTCCCCGGCGCTGCCGGGTTTGTGGCTCCCCTTCTGCGGAGGTTGCTCGGTCTCAGCAACGTTGATCAAATCTTTCTCCCCTGGTGAATGACACGCTCCTGCCCAAGAAAATCAGATTACAGTGACTTTTATCCATGATGCCTCGAAGTGCTGCCGCATACTTGTTTCAGGGAAGGAACCTTGTAGACAGAGACGATCCTATTGATGTTTTACCCTGGAAGATGATGTTAGGGCTGAGTACTAAAGACACAGGTGAGAAGGACCTGGTCACCTTCTCCCCCATGGGGCCATTGCTGCAGACATGAGGGGCATCTGCAGGGGGGCACAAAAAGGAGCCACTTTCCCCCGCTCCGGGAGAAATGCAAGGACTGTTTAAGCGCAGATCTGTTACACCCCGAGACAGGCTGAGTGGGCCCGGGGAAGGGTTTCAGGGTGTCTGTAGCGAGGGAGGGATGCGGCTCTGCACATGGCGGCACGGCTCCCAGCAGATGGTACCCCCGGCTCAGCGCGCTTGGTGGGATGGTGGGAGAAGGTATTATGAAAGACTGCTGTGACATTCACAGCTCAGATCTGCCAAATGGTGTCTGGAGGAGATGGAAGGAGCACGTTGCGCTGCTGCATAGATTGGTGCGGAGATGTATCTGACGCTGTGTTTCGTAGCAGGGCGGAAAGAAGCCTCCGGCTAGCGATGGGGGTGTGTGTCCAGGCCAGCACCGAGCCCTCAGAGGGGCAGAGCACTTCTGGTCCCTTGTTGCCTTTTGCCAGCAAGATGGTCATAATTTCTAAAAACTGGCCCTTCCATGACCAGGCCCAGCCTCCTCAGATGGATGCAACTGGGGGGTCCTCCCAGTGCCCCCCCAGCTCTCAGCTGCACGGACCCTCACAGACGCCCTGTTCCAGCCACGGCTCAAGGTCCGAAGGAGCCACAGGGATCCTCCGTCCCACGAGGGCTGCCTGTCCGAGGCCAGTGTCCCTCACCACCTGCACTGCAAGCCTGGGTCAGGAGAGGGCTGTGCTGCTGCTTTCTGCGTTGTGTGGAGACAGTTTCTCCTGGAGTTTTCTCATTTCTGTTTTTTGGGCAGACCAAAATTCAGAAAATCCCAGCGCCAGCGAGAAGCAGCTCAGATTTAGGTGGGATTTATTTCCTCGCTTTTCCCATTGCTTTGCTTTCAGGGTCAATTCCCCTCCACAGCTGCCCGCCCTGGGCAACGGAGCAGAAACATCGCAACAATCCTCCTCTCTCATTTTTCCTACTTGTTAATTATTTCATTAGCTTCCCTACCGAATCTTGACACGGGGTTTTTATCTTTCCATGGCAACTGCATCCACAAGACCTCCCCAACCACGGACCCATGCTGTGTGGGGGTGCCGGAGGGCCACGCTGCGCCCGGCTCAGCTCCGAGGAGGACCGGCTCCCTGCCGAAACCTCTTGCCCTGTAGAAGCAGGAGGTCAGGGCATCAGGAATACCTGTCCTTAGGGTGATTTTTCCCACCAACACAGGGATGGAACAGGAGGATCCGTCCCTGAGATGCCCCATGCTGCTGCCTCGGTGGGCTCTGCGGTGCTGGGGCGGCTGGGGTGGTCTCCCCGTGATGAAGGTGACAGGTTCCCAGCTGGATGTGAGCCTTCGCCGTGGCATCTCGGCAGCCGGGAAGCATCACCCTGGGAGTGGAAGCTCGCCCTATTCGCATAAACAGCCAAGGAAAATTAACGCCCATGAGGCTGACATTCAAACCTACAAATTATCTCTGCTGTGGAGCTGCAATTAAACATGTCTCTGCTGCAACAGCAGTGTAATGAGAAACCTGCGCAGCTCTTGCCCCATGGTGCCTCCTGTCCCTGTCCCTGTCCCCTTGCCAGTGCCCCCAGCTCCGTGGTCCCCCTCGCCTGGGGCAGGACGGGTGCTGCTGACCCCTCCGAGCCGTGCAAGGGCTTGCACAGGGGAGCTCCGCACGCTTCGGGCTGCTGCATGGGGGTGTTTCTAATTCCCCAGGGGGTTTTCCGAGGGTCATTGGGAAGGAATCTGTCCTGCAGGTTGCAATTCCCTAGATGTACAGCCACAAAAGTAAGATGTAAAAGGGCCTGATCCTGCCCTGACAGCCGGAGAGACACCGGCTTGAGGAAGGAGACAGAGGAAAAACAACCCTGCACGTGGTACCGGGGCTGATTTCTAACCCATTTTGCCCATCCCAGAGGGAAAGCCCCAATTTCTGACTGTTTGCCGTCTCCCAACAAACACCTACGGGCATCTCCTGAGCGGTGGCCCACGCTGTCCCCAGCCCAGGGTACCCAAAATGGCTCTCTGCCTTGAACCCCAGAGGAGGAGAGAGGGACGGGGGTCTCAGGGGAGTCTGTGGCAGCGAGGGACTGCGGGAGCTCAGGGGACCCGGGGATGCCGTGGGGCGAGACGCGAGCGTGGCTCCCTGGGGCTGCCCGGCACCGGTGAGGCAGAGCCCCACCAAACTCCCGTCGCCTTGCGGGGGATCCTTTTCTCCCCGCTCAAATAGCTGGTGGCAGTGGGGGGACCCCTGGGACGCCGTAACTCTGCTCGGTGGGGTGCCGGAGCAGAGGCGAGCGCTCCCGGGGGCATTGCGGAGAGAGGGGATTTTGGTCCAAACTCTGACATTTGCTCGTTGCAGGCTTTTAGCAAGAAATAATTAGCGCTCTGTTTTTCACCAGGAGCTTCTCCCCCTCCATGCCCTCTTGTGCCAGGATGATGTGTCATCACCAGAAGCTGCAGGATCATTTCCATAAGATAAAAAAAATAAAATAGCTCCTATTCATCAGCAGGCTTTGTGCTAATAGCCCGTCCTCTTTAAAGAGGGAGCGTGGCCGGAGCTGTTCCTGCTTCCATCTTGCAGGATAAAGGATGTCTTTGCACTCCCATAATAACCTCTTTCATCTGACGCCCTCAAAGTGCTTTTGGACATAAATTAATTAAGCCTCACAACACCCCATTGAGTTCAAGCTCACTCAAGGGTTTTCATCACGCGTTCAAACAATTCATTGCATCTTTGCGTCGCCAGTTTTCAGCAGCCCAAGGGTCGCGTCCAGCTGGGGGGTGAGCGGGGCCCGTTCAATTATTTCTGCCACGTGTCAACTGCTCCCGCCAGGGCTCGGGCTGCCCTCGGGGTTAACGCTCCGTCCTTCGAGCCTCATCAAAAAGCATCTCAAAGCTGCACAGCTTGAACCCGGGGCACAGCAGCTCCCCAAGGCCACGTAGCCTCACCTGAACCTTGTGGCAAGTACCAAAATAGCCCCACATGCGCCACTTTTCCATATTTTCGGGATTTATGACCCACACAGTGCCCTGTTGGCGTCATCGAGGCGGCTCCAGCGGACCCCTACTCCATGCGATCTGGGGTCGCTTCCTGCCCGAGGAGATGAGCTGGGCCCTGCTCTGGTGTGGCTGGGGGCAGTTTGGCAGCAAACATGCCAAGGAATCACCCGCAAACCCCCTGCTCCTGCTCACGGCGCCTACCCCAGGCAAAAAAACCCCCTTGTGTGGATGTTGGCACCCCATGGCGAAAAGCAAAATGTGGGCGGAGGTGGTGACCGATGCTGCAGGTTTGCTCCTCGTTTCCGATCGCCTCCGATGAGGGTCCTGCAGGGATCGGGCTGTGGAGGGATTTGCCATGTGCCCCGGCGCCCAGCGAAGGGTCCTGCGAGAGGAGAAGGGGGAGCGGGAGCCGCCTGTGCGGAGACTGCAGTGCTGGGGATGCAGAGTGGCTCATCAGTGGCTTCAGAATCCCAATTATATCTCTTTAATGAGCACCCACACCGTTATCAGGGGTTCCTCTGGGGCTAAGCAGCAATCCTGGCTCTTCTAATTACTTCTGACTCCTAATTTTCATGTCTGTGCTAATCCTTCGTAGTTCCCCTTCCTCGCTTGGTGCAAAGGCCTCATTACCGGGAAATGCATCCTCCTCCTCGGCGCTCCTTGCACGACCTCTTTTTTCCTTCTTTTTTCCCCCAGATCCTGCAGAAAGAGATGGAGCAGGCAGAAGCTGCCCACCTGCAGGGCCCAAAGGCAGGGAGTTATGTTGGAGGGGGGGTTCAGCTTCCTGGAGGAGGTGCAGGAAGGCGGTCGGGATGGAGAGCCCATCTCCCTCCAGTCAAGAGGGAGCCGCTCGCCGCTGAGGGGGTGGGCTGTGCTCGCACCCCCTGGGGCTCAGCACACCAAGCACCTTTATCAGGGACAGCCACGTACCTGTGTCGCTCTGTGCTGGGAACCTCAGCGGTTTGGGATCCCGATGGTCCCCGACCGCTGGCGTTGCTGCTCAGCATCCCGTGATGCCCCAGCATCCGGGCACCCGCCGCTGGGGAGCACCAAGGGCTACCCCAAATATGCCATTGTGCTGCTTTTCCCCATCCCTCCCCATCTGTGCAGCTGCCACGGCTTGGCTTGAGAGCATTCAAGTGTCTGTTTTTGGCTTTTTGTGGTGCGGGGAAAGGGCACTGATGGATACATGAAAGCGCAGAGGCGTTTCAGAAGGACGGAGGAGAGGAGGAGGCTTGCTGGGAGAGAAAGCCCAGGCTCTTAGCACTACCCCCGTGGTCTTTGAAAGCTGACTGGGAAGGTGTTTGATCTCCAACCAAGGCCTCGATGTTTTTGAGATCGTGGTGGGACCTCTTTTGCCTGGCACGCTTGTGAAGCCGCCCGCGCTGGAAACCCTTCTCCAGGAGAAACCCTTCACTGTGGGCTTTAAACTCCCCTTGTGCAGGCTGCCCTTCGCAGCGGGGGCCTGTGGAGCTCTTGGAGGGGGAAAAAGGTCTTTGGAAGCTTTTCTGCTGCTGGCACCAGAATGGGAGGGCAGAGGCGGCAGGTTGCCACCGGCTCCAGCACTGCCAGGAGGGCAGGAGAGGCTGGGGACCTTTGTGTGGCCCCCGACCTGGGTCCCAGGCGCTTTTGCTGGTCCCCACAGGGATGCGAGAGGGGATGTCCATGTCCTCACAGAGTGGTGAGGATACTGGTGCCTCCAGCCAGCCTAAGAAAGGGACAAACCCAGCCCCAGAGGCTGAGCCTGCTGTGGGTGGTTGGGGGAAACTGAGGCACAGAGATGCACTGAGCCTTGCAAAGCACTTAAGCACATGCTTAAATCAAGCTGGTACCAGGGTGGGGAGGGGTCAGCACCTGAGCTCGCCTCCCCCCGCCCGCTGATGCTTTCCACAGTTTTTTTCCCTTGACTGAAGCGTAAGCGTTTTCAAAAGTGGGATTTGGGCCTTGAAGTGACAAATAATTGAAGGTGGTAATTAAAGGCACAGCCAAGTGCTGAGTGAAAAAGCGAAAAATAAAGGAAAAGTGCCAGTTGCAATTTTGAGATTTAATTAGGTTCGCTTCCTCGCGTCGCGGGGAGCGTGGCAGGCAAACCCCGAAGGCGCGGGGACTTTCTGATGCCGCTGCAAACAGGGGGGAGGTGGCGGTGTGCTCCGCAGTCAGCTTTCCCGAGGATAACTGCACAACTCTGCCGCAGACTAAAAGGCAGAGATTAGCAGAAGGCCCTTTTCATATTTTTCCCCACACCCCGAGAACGGGAGAGCTTCTTGAAGCAGAAACTTTCAATAATTAAAAAAGGAAAAATAATAACTGTTAGTATGGAAAGCGTACGAAAATAGATCTCTGCTGACTTTCCCGCTCTGAGGTAGCGTCGGCTGGCAATATTTTAAGGTTCTGTAATAAGAGAGCTCCCGTCAGTGGCTTTGGCAGCGCTGGGAGGTGGAAACCACCGACCCGAGGAGAGGGACCGGAGCATCCCCGCGGCCACCCGGGCGGCAGGCCGAAGCCAGGGGATCGGTGCCAGCCTTGCAGCGGGAGCCCGGGGTGGCAGCTTGGCTTTTGTGGGGCACAGCCCAGCCTGGGGGCGAGCGGGACCCTTGGCAGAGCGGCTCCAATGGCTGCGGTTTGGCATGGGAGTATTCTCACTTGTATAAATTATATAAATCATCCCCTTGGATGAGGGAGTGTGCACATAAATATGTAGATTCAGGCTCCAGCCCTCATGACTTATTCACCAGCAGCATCATATTGTTTCTAACTTCGGAGCGGTTCCTGGAAACTGTTCGTTCTTCAAATTAAAAAAAGATATATGGGCGCTGCTGGAGCGGCCCGCGCGTCCTCCTGAAAGCGCTGGGTTTGCTGGGGAAGGGCTGAGCAGCAGCAGTCGCTTCCCAGGAGCTCGGATCGGTCACATTTTACTACATTTTCCGGAGATCAGGACACAAAGGCGCGGTGGTAACACGGTGGTAGCAGCATCCCGCCCGCAAATGAGGTGGTTTCACCCGAGATGGATGGGTGAGCGTCTGCTCTGCCGGCGCGCGCGGGGCCATTGCCCGGTAAATGAGCAGCCCTGAGAAGGCTTAACGACAGCAATTGCTGCACATCCCAAAATATCCCGCTTAATAGACTCCGTCAAGTAAGTATTGTCCTAAATGGTTCAGAGAGAGGAGCGGTGGAGGTAGTAACAATGCGGACATGCCATTTGCGGAGAAATTATGCCTTGCTGAGATTTATCGGAGAGCTCAAATTGCTGTTAATAAAACCCGCTTTTGCTAGTGCAAGGGAAATTGGTTTTCACAGAGGCTGGAGGGATCCAAGTAGAATATTCTGGGTATCATCTCCAGTGCAGCAGCAGGAAAATGAGCTCTCCATTTTCCTCGCTTAATGCGGGCAAGGCCAGCGATTTGCCCAGCTGGGGCTGGGGTGGGGAGGAGACCCCGCATACTCCTGGCCTGCTGCTGCCTCTCAGCCATCGCTTAACTCCTTCGTGCTCCAGTTTGCCAGCCCTTAAATCTCGTGTTACATGTTTTCAATGTATTTTCAATTTCTGGCCATTCCTGAGAAAATCCCTCCTCCGCAGCCCCTTCCAAGCCTGCCTGGTTTCCTCCCGAATTTCTTTCCCCATGGCTCGCGGGGCTGATCCCGGTAGCACTGTGCTGCTTTCACGAGGTGGGAGAGACCGGTCCCTTGATTTGAAGCACAAATAAAGCAGCCATCCTGTAATTTCTCTGCTGCGACTGTGTTATTTTCCTCGCCTAACCCGCGTGCCTTGTGTATTCAGGGGAGCGGGTGCCATAGAAAATGCCGCAATTTGATTTGGGAATAATTCTGCTCAGAGAAACAGCAAAGGAGGAGAGAGGAGAACTCTGGCATCAATAAATCATGACAAGTTGGGAATTTCGCAGCTCTGCATAGCACAATGCATGGTGCGGGATGGATGCGAGCATCCCTCACCCCCAGCCTGTCTGCGGTGGGACCCTCGCGCCGAGACTCGAGAAATGGGGAATTAATATTTATTTAGTTTGTTTACTTAAGAAGCAAATGTTTCCTGCAAATCTAGGACATTAATTACTGGGTACCAGAGCACCAGAGTGCCTGTAATCCACTCCACACCTCGGCAAGTCCCTGCTCTCATATCTGCTAATCCAATATTTGGAGCAGAGCCCGCATCCAGAGCATCGCAGAGGAGGCTGAGATTGAGTTTCAGGACAGCCTGCAGGGTATCCCCATCCCAGGAGATGCCAGGCTCTGCTGCCAGCCCCAGCACTTCAACGGAACCTTCTGCTGCTGTAGGGACCTTTGGTGGCCCCGGGAAGCTCTGGGCACTGGGTCTTGTGGGTTTTTCTGCTCCTCTGCAAAGGAGGGAGTCTTTCCCTGGAGAGGGATGGGGTGGGCTCTGTCCTGGGAACAGGGACTGACCAGGGGCTGGGGACGCCCAGGACCTGCTGCCATGTCCCCTCCTGGGGGTGTCGGAGGAGCCGGGCAGCCGGCGCTGACAGCAGTGACCGGGAGACAGCTGGAAAATCTTAAAGCAGAGGAAAAGCCACGTTTCCCCTCCTGTCCTCTGCTTGTGGAGATTAAAACAGAGATTGAGCCGCTCGGGAGAGCTAAGCCGCCCTCATCGCTGCCGCCAGCATAGCAATGACTGCGTGGATAATTAGTTGAGCTCCTACAACCCTGGTAATGAATTGAAGCCCTCCAACCCCCACCATTAGCCGAGCCCCTCCAACCTTGCTCAGGGCTGGGCTGCGCCGGCCGCTCCGTGTCTGGGGGCATGCTGGGGGGCCCAGGGAGCTGCTGGCTGCTTCCCCCACCTCTGCCCACCCCAGAGACTCCCCCCGGCCCCAGCTGGGGCCGAGCTTCTTCCCAACAGCCCCCCAAAACCATCACAGCCCAGGAGCTGCATCTTCCTTCCTCGCGCCGGCTCCTCTTGGCCGGAGGAGACTTAGCAAGGCGCTAAGAGGATGGCGGGGAATGTTTCTCCCTGATTATTCATGTCTAACAAGAACTGGCAGCTTTTTTATTTTCTGCTCTCCCAGGCTTTTGCATCGGCGCCGTCCCCCCTCGCCCTGCAAAGGGCTTTCAGCAGGTTTCTTAAGTTTTATTGCTTTGATCCTGTAATGTGCCGTTATGCAACAAGACAAGCCCTTTCCCGTCACTTCCCCGGCTTCAGCCAGGCCTTTTGCTGTAAGAGGCACAGCGCTGGCTTGAAATATTAACGAGTTTTACCTTAATTACCTTGAAGGCTTCTCAGGGCTCTCTTCATTTCCCTTCTCACTCTCTTTTTAACATCAGCCCTGAGCAGAGCCAGCTGCTCGGCGGAGCTGGGATTTATCCCCCTCCTCTCCGCCCTGCGCATCAGACGCTGCCGCGGCAAAGGACGGTCCTCAAAGGCGTGGGCAGCCAGCACTCCCCGGGCACCATGTTTGGCAAGGCGATGGGGTTATTTTTTATTTTACAGTAAAATATTTCCCCTTTGAAATTTGGTTGCTAAAAAGAACAGAGCGCCTGACATTTTTCCTGCGTTTCGGATAAATTAACCTCTTACCAAATATGAAGCGTGGGATGCTCTGACCCGCCTCACCCAGCAACAGCCTCTCCATCCTCCCTGCTGCAGAAGACCTTTCCCCGCAGCCCTGTGCCCATCACCGTGGCTCAGTGGCTGCCCCGGGCTTTGTGGCAGGGGGACAGAGCCACAGCACCGTCCCCAGCAGGGCCAGGACTCCTCTCATGGAGAAATTTGAAAGAACCAGGAGACTAACTTCAGCAGTGTCTCAGATACGCCATCACTTTGCTGCTGCCCCAATGCACTTCTCTAATAAATGGGGTGTGTTTGCAGGAAGTGAAGTGTCACCGGCAGCGGTGGCAGTGCAGGGACTGGGAATCTGCCACCTCTTCCCCTGTGGCAGCCATCCCGGTCTGTCCGCTCCTCCTGGGTGAAGGACGTGGTGGTGGGGATTAAATTCTGTTACATACGCTCCGTGGCACCGGGGTGGTGGTGGCTGTGTGTCCCCGTGGCTGGTGGCTTCAGAGCCGATGACAGAGCAAGCCTTGGCTGAACATCCCAGGGCTTTGGTGGTATCTGGCTGTTGAAGAACACCTGAGCCAACGGTTTGATCCCCCCCCCGCCACGTTTTAAAAAATTTAATCCAGGACATCCCAGCCTTTTGCGGCAGCCAAGAGGTGTCACCAGCCCGGCCAAGAAACGTGCCGCATCGCTGGCTCTGCACTGAGCCGTGCCCGGTGGCCATGGGGCGAGCGTGGTGCCTGCCTGCTGCTATACAGCTGAGATCCCGGCTCCCGAGCCCCTCTGCAGGCTTGAAGGTGCCCTGGAGAGGAAGAAAGCTTTTTATATCCCGAGCCCTGGCCCAAATCTTCCTCTCCATCAGTCAAAACTCAATATCATTCCCCAAAGCTGCTCCTGCCCCAGATGTGGCTGCATCACCCTGGGCAAAGCAAAACTTTTCCTGCCCACCCAGCGCGCCCGGGCGGCGGGGAGACGGGCTGCGATTGTGTTATTAACTCCGCAGGCAGCTGTGAACGGAAACCAGCCACTTTTAAAATGGTTTCTTTTTTCCCCCCATACAACTTGATCATCTCTTCTGCTCAAATCTGCGGCCGCTCTAATGAGCTGTCTCACACGCCTGAGCAGTCGGGAGAAAAATGGGGGAAGCAGAAAACCTGTGTGTAATATTGCCGGGAGCGTCGGCGCTGGCAGCTCCCAGCCCCGAAGCCCAAACCCCCCCAACCCAACACAGCAGGAGCCCCCCCAAGCCCCCAGGCCTTTCCCTTTGGGGCCTTTCTTGCTTTCATAGACATTTTTCTAAGTAGCAAAAAGTGATAGGTGAAATTCCTTGTATCCTGTCAGCGCAACGGGCTCCCACACCAGTACAAAATCAGTGATAAACCCTGCGACGGGGGAGTCATTTTCCACTGAACTATCTGCTTTTTCTGCTGCCGTGTTTTATTTGACCCTTAATTTTTGGAGCGGTGGGGAGTTGCGAAGGTGGCCTCAGGTTATCATTGAAGGCGCTGGGCTGGCCAGGGTGCAAGGGACCCGTCACACACCCTCTGTGATGCTTTGGACATAAAAGATGGGGAAGGGGACCGGGATGAGGACGGGGACACAGAGTCCTGCTGCTCTGGGGATCTCTGTCCCTTGGTCCCAAGCAGGACTCTGGCAGATGGGGCTCCTGGTGCTGCCTTTCAACATCCCGACACCCCCCCAGCCTCGCAGGCTGCTATTTCTGCCGGAGTTTCTCTCCCTCCCGCCTCCTCCCCAGCAGCCCCCGGTGCTGCAGACGCCGAGAGCAGCTGCCACCATCTGAGCCTGCTTCGCCTCAGAAAAATGTACGGATCAATACGTTCAGCAATAGATTTCCCTTCGCTCTGCTCCTTACACGACTTCCTCGGTGAGAGCTTCTGTTGGGGCAATGTAAATCAGCTCCGAAACAAGCAGCGCCGAGAGCAACAAACAGTGGCGCTTGAAGGGAGCGAGGCTATTGAGAACCGAAAAAAAACCCAGTTCCCCCCCAAATCTCAGCACGTATCACTGACTGCGATGCAAAGCAATACAATCAGACAACTGGGACACATGCATGAATTAAACGTTCCCCCGTAGCTCCTGGGGAATAATTCCCTGGAGCCCAGATCCATGGGTTTTAAAACCAGGAGGGACTGTTGTCATCGTTTAATCCCATCTCAGTCACTTGTGTGGGGCTGGTGACAACCAGGGACGCCTCTAGCAGGAGGTGAGGAGAGAGCCAAGGGGACAGGAGGTGCGAGGGGCTGATGGGGGGAGCCTGAGCTCGGGGGTGGCAGCCCCGATGAGCTCCCCCCAGCTCCTGCAGTGCTGGGAGCATCGCTCGGCTGTCCCTGCGTGAGGCAGGCAGGATGAGTCCCCGTTTTGGAGCCTCCTCATTGTACCAAGGTTAATTTTTCTAAGCAGCTCTGTGGAGGAAAGGACACTGTGCCAGGGGCCGGTGATACATCGCTGGGCTGGCTGGCTCCCGTGGCACGGCTATCACCACCCTGCTGTGGCTGCCAGGGAGGGGACACTTGCTGTTGGCCTCCCGTTGACATATGAGGATGGCTCAAAGCTCCCCGCTGCGTGGCCACAAAACATCTGGAGCAGCAGCAGGGGCTCGTGCCCCCACGCCAGGGGATGCTCTGCAGGGCGGAGGATACGGCCCATCCGAGATGGAGGAGGGCTGGCGCCGGTGGCAGCGGGCACCATGCCACCCACCACCCACCTTCCCTTCTCCTTGGGATGCTCCAGTTTTAGCACAGCCCGCTACCAACCATTCGGGCAGCCCTGCCGGCATGTCTCTCCGGTCTGTCCCCACACTGCTGTCCCCTGCAGGGGCACAGTGCTACTGGGAGGGAATGGGATGGAGCGGAGAGAGAGACCCCCGAGGCAAAACGGGTCCAGCCCCTGGGGCAATAAGTGGTGAGGAGGGGGGTGAGACCCCCCCCTTTGCAGCTGGAGCATCATCTGCAAGGATGCTGTAGTGGCACCCAGCTCCTCTTTTTCAGGGCTGGGGAAGGGGATGGCAACAGAGATCTTTCCTGCATCTCCCCTGGCTTGGAGCATCTTTTCCACCAGCAAGTTTTGCTGCGAATGAAGGGGCAGCATCTGAGAGCACACTGCCTGCGTGGTTCATTAATTACTCAAGTTATAGGGCTATTACAGCCACGAAATTGCATTATTAAAAAGAAATCTCTGCAGACACTTCAAATGCATCAACCTATTCAATAGCTGACACTGGGTCATAATTAAAAGTAAAAAGTATGGGCCAGAAGGGGACAAAAAAATGGCAGATTTCCTGAATATGGCTAATGGAAACATTATTAACATTAGGAAATTGCATACAAGAAATCACTGGCTCCTGGCCCAGTTTAAATATGCATAAGACTCCTGACGTGTGCCTATGGTGATTAATAGCATTACTAAAAAAAAAAATTAAATTAAATTCAGGGAGCCACCTTTAACGGCTGTATCTGCGTGTGGCTCCTTTGTTCCCTTCATTACAGCAGGCAGCCGGGGAGCGAGCAGGGTCTGTCCTGCGTCCCCAGGATGCTTGCGCCCCGGGATGCTCATGCCCCCGCGATGCTTGTTCATGGCATTGCGGGCGCTTGGCAGGTTTCTTGCTCATTGGCAGCTTTTGCAGCCAAACCGAGAAGAACCCGGAGCTGGGCATGGCCCAGCAGAGCAAAGCTGAGGCTGCCCATAGGAGGGAGGATGAGGATGGGGGAAATTCCAATTTGGTCCCAGCCGGGCTCTGCTGCCCGTTTGTGTCCCTGTGGATTTGAAGATCCTCCCTGTGAACACAAGTCCCTGCCCATTTTGTGCCCCAAAACAGCCTTCGCTCCCTTTTTTTCAGCTTAAAGCTCACGATCTTGTCGCCGCTTTGCTTCTCTTTCAGGTTTTTATTTTGTTTTGTTTTGTTTTTTTCTTTTCCTTTTTTACAATTGTTCTTCGCGAATGTCGCTGTGAATCAATCTGGCGTCAGGCCTGTTTGCCGCCTAATATCTCTCAATAATTTATTATCAGTGGTTTAATCCTCGTGGGATCTCCCTCCACATTAAAGCCTGTTGTTCAGTCAGATCATGTCCCGGACTGGAAGCACTTCCAGCCCTTTGATTTGTTTGTGTTTTATGTTTTTGTTGGGAGAGCAGTAAAAGATATGAATTTAGCCCCCTCTTGAAATTGATTTATCTCGGTTGTTTCCTTTATTCTCTCCAATTGAACCATAACTTTCTGGTTGCTCTCATCTCCCTCGCCAGCGGCCCTGTTCCATATGGATGCTGTGGGATGCAGCGGGATGTAAATTCGGAGCAGAAATCAGCCGCGTGCCTCTGGTGCCGGGGCATCCTCACTCCCCCTTATCTCTGATATATTCCGAGGAGAACAGGAGTTTGTTGAGTCTCCTCATCTGCTTTGCTCTACTACATCGAGCTGGTCGACATCCTTCACTCCTTTCAACCAAACCCCAAATTTGGGTTCAAAAAGATAAAAATATGCCAAGGAGCCCAAAAGCTGGGCTGAGCAACCAAGGATTTGGGGTGGGCTTGCCAGTGCCTTTGAGAAGATGGTTTTCTTTTTATTTTTGGAGTAATGCAGCCCTTAACAAAATTTAGAAGTCCCCATCTGTCAGCCAGACCTAGAAGGCTCTGCCCCGATGAGACATCGTCTCAGCCCCTCTGCTCCGTCCCTGCTCCTCCTCGGGGCCGGCGCTTCCCTGTGGGACAGGGCTCTGCTGGTTTTTGGGGAGAGAGCAGCTCATCCCACAAGACCTCCTTGCCTGGAGAAGGTCTCCATCCCGCTTCTCCTCCCAAATCTTGAGCGGAATTTGGGCGACTCATCCCTGGTAACAAGCGCTGCTGCCAAGCGTTTCTGCGAAGCCTGATTAAAACCATTCATGGAGAATGATATTAATCAAGACTATTACCCTCTCCCTAGGAGAAATCAGCTTGTACATGCTTCTCTGTCTTGTTCCTCAGAAGGGTTTTTAATCCTTCATGCCAACCAGTGCCCCCGGGCACGGAGAGCGTCTCTGCCGGAGCCCAGCATGGTGCCCAAGGGGCCGGCCAGGCTGCGGGGAGTCAGGATGCCAGCCCCAGAAACGCAGTGATTTCAGCATCCCCCAACACAACAAAAATCCCAGGCACGGCTTTCCGTGCACAAAGCGCATCCTTGTGGATGTTTCGGTGCAGAAAGAGACAAAACTCCCCAGTGTCGGTCTCTTCTCCAAAGGAACAGGTGATAGGACAAGAGAAAATGGCCTCAAGTTGTGCCAGGGGAGGTTTAGACTGGGTATTAGGAAAAATTTCCACACTGAAAGGGTTATCAAGCATTGGGACAGGCTGCCCAGGGAAGTAGTAGAATTGCCATCCCCGCATGGGATACAAAAGATGGGCAGACGTGGTGTTTCATGACATGGGTTTGTGATGACTTTTGTCAGTGTTAGGTTGATGTTTGGAGTCGGTGATCTGAAATGTCCCTTCCAACTTAGATGGTTCCATGATTGTATGATAAAACCTGCCCTCCCTCCCCTGCGCCCACCCCGAAAAGGGCCATTTCTTCAGCTCCAGGAAAGAGAGTTTCTTTGCCCAAAAGAGAAGGGCCGAAGCACAAGGAGGGGTCGCTGCCAGGTAAAACCCAATTGACTCCAGGCACAAGCTCGGATGGCCGCAGCCTCCCGCCGCGCCGCGGCTGTCACCCGGAGAAGCGGCTGGTGCATGAGTTGCAGGCACAGAACAGGGACGGTGGCACTGGCAGGGGACACGGTGCCATCTGGGTTTGTCACACGTCCCGTCACACTGCTGACGGGACGCTGGAGAGACCGTGGGGAGGGAGAGATTCGAGAGCATCCAGGAAACTGGGAAAAAAAGTTTTTCCCAGAGAGAAAAGAAAGAAAGAAAAGAGCAGCAGCGGAGCGCAGCGGCTATTACGTTTTCGCACCCCAGGGATGAGCGTACAAAACAAGCAGCTTTAACCAGAAACAGGGGCAGAGAATTCCATATAAAATACTGAGATCCTGAGACCGTCGGAGTGGAAGACAGAGCTGATGTGGCTCCTGAATAAATCATGGGAGCTAACACGTGTGCCTGCTCGCAGTGACGTCTTTGAGGGAAGAACATGGGACTAGGAAAGAGGAAAAACAAAATGCAATAAAATAAAATAAGCGGCACTTTTTCCCCCTAACGGCTTTTGTTAGTGAAATAATTAGCCCATCTCAACCTCCTCTACCATGTCAGCCTAAATCTGATCCCTCATTTGTCTCTCATCAGCCCATCCGCCGTGTCTTCCTCCTTCACTGCCGAAGAGGAGCGTGCCTTGGCAAACTGCAGGACTCGGTTAAAATTTCATGGTAACCAACGACCTGTCAGGAGAAACGCTGAAGCCCGGAACCCACGGCGCCTCCCCAGGACAGAAACGACACGCAGAGAACACCCCGCGTTCCAAACTTTGTTCAAGAGATGCTCTAAAACCCCAGGGGCTGCCAGGTGACCCCGAAACCCTCTCCCCTTCAGCGTTTGATTGCCTTCCACGCGGCTGAGGGGCAGGAGGGAATATTTAATCGCAAAATAAAACCGACCGCATGGCGGGGTTTTGTTTCCCCTCTGCCTGGAGAGGCCTGTGTACTCCCCGGGGGCTGCCGGCCGGAAGGAAAGTAATTTTGCTGATTCTAAGAAAAACTCCTCATTTTCCAAGCTGCGCAGTAATGTCATCCAGACTGAGCAGGTCCTACAGGCTCCCCAGCACCATCCTTGGCTCTTCTGGGGTCCTTCCCCCAGCACCGGGCAGCATCCCCACTGTCGCGGCCCCAGGCTGGGAGGAACCAGCAATAACCTTGCACGGGCCCTGTTGTAACTGGGGTCTCTTCACCAAAGTCTCTTCCCGAGCCTCAAACTCTCCATGTAAAGGAAAAAGGGAGGTCGAAAGCCCTAACAAACTTCTAAGCCCTCTTAATGCAAACGCATTGAGAAATGGAGGGAATGGGGAAAGCAGATAGATGTACCGGAGGATGTTACTGAGCTTGAGGAGTCCCGGTGATGCTAATCCCGGTGAAACGGAGACGTGCCCTTGTTAGGAATCAAATGTTTCCCAGGGTGTTAATTCTTTTCTGATTAACAGCTTCAGAGACCCACAGAGGACTAGTTTCAGCTGGTTCTCAGCCCTCCCTGGAAATAATGTTTTTCCAACACTTCTAGCATCATCCTTAGAAAATGTCTCTGGGGTTGAATCCTCAAGACAGACTGGGGTTTTTAAAAAATGCATCGCGAGTGCATCCCGAGCACCGTCACATGAGCAGGAAAGTAGGACAGGCACGATGTGTGCCACGCGCTTTCCCACACCTCCGGCGCTGGGATACTGGTGCTGCTTGGGAAGCCCTGGATGGTCTGACACCATCCCGTGCCATCGATGCCTCCCCTCAAACCCAGCCCAGGGGGCGATTCGGTGGTTGCTTCTCCAGCAAAAGGCCTGGGAGGCATTGCAATGAGTTTACTTATCTTCTGATTTGAAAAACAGGAGCGACAGAAAACCCAGCAGCTGGCCCGGACCACCGGCAAATGCACCATCAAAGCTGCCTCTGGGCTGGAGGGTGCGGGGTCTGGTTCAGGTAGTGGGGGGTGCGAACAGCAAGGGATTGAGTCATGCAGTAGGTCTGTAGAATCGCCCCAATTTAATGTGATTATTGGGAAGGTTTTATGAGCTTTTTGAAGTTAAATGAAAAGGGTTTGCACAGTAAATGGTAAGAAAAAGGTTGGCTGCAGAAGTGAGCTGTGCTGGATGCTGGCAGCGGGTGTCTCTGGGATCCCCACGATTGATAAGGATCTATTGAAAAAAAAAGGGGGGGGGGGGNTTCACCTGCCTCACTTTTTTGCTGTGCCCCTCTGTGCCACGTCCATGTGGGCCCCTGCGCTGCCACGGGACATGGGCATCGGGTATCAGAGGACTTGTTTGCCAGCACGCCCTGTACAGCGCTAGGTCTGATTGCTGTAATTAAGGTGGCGCTGGATGGTTTGTGTTGTGATAGGAACCAATTATATGCAAATAAGAGACGGGGCAAGTGTGAGTAAACATTAGGGGTTGGTTTTTATCCTGTTGAACCTCTGTGATTTAAAAGCCATTAAAAGGCCCAGCCAACGCACTGGTGTCAGCAGTTTCCCAGTGCTGCTCGTGGCTCCAAAAGCCATTTGCTCACCGCTGTATGGCTTCAGTAGCACCCAGATCCTTCCGCTCCCGCAGCCCTGGGGTGGGCACCGGCTGCCTCTTACACCATCAGGCACTTCCAGAGGGGTGGGCTGGGATGAGCTGGCCGTGCAGAGAACAGCCTGTTGCCCTGCCTGCATCCTTGGGCACACACATTCTGTGCATCCTTGGACACACTCATCCCATGCATCCTTGGACATACTCATCCTGTGCATCCTTGGACACCCTTATCCTGTGCATCCTTGGAAATGCGCATCGCATGTATCCTTGGACATGCTCATCCCATGCATCCTTGTGCACGCTCATCCCGTGCATCCTTGGACACGCACATCCCATGCATCCTTGGACATGCTCATCCCGTGCATCCTTGGACACGCACATCCCATGCATCCTTGGACATGCTCATCCTGTGCATCCTTGGACACGCACATCCCATGCATCCTCATGCTTGCTGCAGGTTTCTGGGGCACCCGGAGCTTGGTTCCCACAAGAGGACCAGGTATTTTTCCACCATCATCCGCCCCGCTGACTTCCACTTCTGGGAAGCAGGGCTTACTAGGTGCTTTCAAGAAATAGATGAACTCTCTGCCCCTCAGTATCTCTGCTAATAAAGTGGCAATAAAAACAACAGCTGCTGTTAATGGCAAGACGGAGGTGTGGGGCCTGTGGGACCAGCGGGTTATTGCCTGTGTTTGTCTGGTGTTTCCTGCTGATGCTCAAGAAACGGAGGCTGTACTCCCACCTGCCAGGAGCGGACATGTCTGTGCGATGTGGCCACGGGGTCCCGGGAATTTTGCTGCTCCGGTAACGTGCTGAGAGCTTTGGGATGGGCCGGCCAAGAGCCTGCTCGCTCCTGGGGCTTGGTGAGTGGTGGGATGGGGTCCGGGCGAAGCCCTCCCAATGAGGGAGGGAGCTCAGGGGAGCACTAAAACGCTGGGTGAAACGCCTGTGGCTGCAATACCAAAAATTGCTGCCAGGAAGGGATTTTTCCAATGGGTTTTTTTTTGGGGGGTGAGGTACAGCAGGTCCTGCTGGTGGTCTGAGGGAGAGCTGCGGCTCAGGAACCGGCCCCGCTCCCCCAGGCATCTCCCCACTGAGCCCCCCGGCACCGAGGAGGAATGGGTTCCCCAAGCCCCTGAGGGCTGGTCCTAGGCCATCGGGTCTTCTGCTGGTGCATGCAAGGGTATTTCCTCTTGGCATTATTAGGGATAATTATAATTTCACCTCCCCTGCAGCCTCCCTCCAAAAGGCGACGCAAGATTGATCCTCGCGTCCTGTCCTAAGCCGTCGGTCAAAGATTTGTCTCGCCGGTAACCGGGGACGTGTGTTAGTAAAACTGCAATTTAGACCAAGGAAATCACGGAGAAAACAAATACGGAGCCCCCATCCAGCCATTTGTAGCACATCACGCTCCTGACAGCGCTGCCAAATAGCCAAAAAAAGCTTCAGCCTTGGAATTTTTCTACTGCGAAGATAAATGAAGGAGATTCATGTCTCTGTTGGTGCTACATTGTTTTGCTCAGCTGGCTGCAGAGCAAATAAGATACGGTGGCGCATTGATTTGTAGTCTGAGGGCTGTCCTCGCAAATAGATGGGCTCAGAAAAAACTTCATTTGTGACTTAACATGGAGAAAGCAGCAAAGTGAGGAGGGGGCACCGTGCCCGGACTCTCGGTGTCCTGCTGCTCCTCCTCCCTGGGGGCACGTAGGCACCAGGCGGGGCAAAACTGAAGCTGTGCCTCCAGCTCTGGCTCTTTTTTGAGATGCTTTTCCCTACGGCTCCGCAGGGTCTTCCCCGGCCCCATGTGCCCCGCTTGGTGCTCGCCACCCCGCAGCTCGGGTACGGTGCCAAGGGCAATAAAACCTGAACCAGGTGTTTCAAGTAGGTTTGGGGAGAGGAAAGGGGAACCTGCCCCCTCTCTAGGCTGAGCAAAGCCCCCCCCTCCCCCCCCACCAGCCTCGGCTTGCCCCATGGTGCCAAGAGCGGGGGTGGGGGGGGTGACACCATGAGGGCCCGATCCTGCGCCAGCCTGAGCGGGACAGCACAGCAGAGCCTGGCTGCAGGTACGTCACTGTGGGCTGTGCCCGGGGACACTCTGGAGGGAGGAGATGGATCCATCACCGCACTTAGAATCCTAGACTTCATAGAATCGTCTCGGTTGAAAGGGACCTTTTGGATCATCGAGTCCAACCATCAACCTAACGCTGACAAAACCCCCTCTAACCCATGTCCCTCAGCACCACGTCTGCCCGGCTTCTAAATACCTCCAGGGCTGGAAATTCCACTGCTTCCCTGGGCAGCCTGTTCCGATGCTTGGTAACCCTTTTGGTGTAGAAAGTTTTCCTAATATCTAATCTAAACCTCCCCTGGCGCAAAAAAGCCTCCCCCTCCCGCTTACACCACTCCCTGCCCAGTGTCGCCGCGTGGCCATCGTCTGGGGCAAATGAGGCTCATTAGCATTAATAAATGCTTAAAAATACAAACTCGACCTACAGAAACATTGCAAGGCTGGCACTTCCCCAGGTCTTCCTGCAGAGGATCGGGGCGTCCAACCTGGCATTAAACAAGGCTCTTCCAACGCTCGCCTCCATGCCGTGACAAGGCAGGGCAGAGGGAGGATGAGGAGGGACGGGGAGGCTCATCACTCCTGCCACTGCTGCCCTTCCCTCCCCATCAGACCCGGTGTGTTTGATGCAACCATCGCCAAAGGAAAATCATCCCCCGTCCCCCCCCTCCCCCCGCTCTCTCGCAAGACAGGAGGAAATTTTAAAAACCCAGTGTTTCCAAACAAAAGCGGCGCCCTAATGGAAAGACAGCCCGTTTTATAGCAGAATGCAAATGAAAAAGTAGAAATAAACAATCGCTCACAAATAAGTGTTCGCCTTTAATGAATATTTCATATACAAAAGAAGTCATTGACATTTTGCTGGATTGCTTCAATTAGCTCTTGAGCCTCGTATTCATGCAAATAATAAGCTTGCTTTTTATAATGCTTTGTTAATCTGTTTCATAGTGTGAATTTATACAGTGATGTATCACACAGACCTCCTGCTGCAGCCTTTATTGGATATAAATGACTTAGTAATTGCTATTGATCATTAAAGAAGTGCGATGTTTTTTTGGAATTACAATGTGGGGGATCTTTGAAAGACTGAAGGAACTGGGTGGTTTGCTGCGCGCGAGCCTGGTTTATATTCAGAGGAGTGACTAATGGGTCCTTGGGAGGAAAAGCCAAAGTGTGCCAAGATTGAGGCTGGGGAAAAACACTGCTGGAGTCATTGCTGGCTTCACATCATGAAATGCTCCCGGCTATATATTCAGAATATATCTCAACATTTTCTATTTCACACATCCATCCTTATTCCAACTCGGACTTTGCTAAGATTAGCCAGGAAAATACTAAGGTTTACCGGGGGAAGCCAGCAGCAGGATGGATCCGGGGCGAGTACGGCAGCGAGATGCGGCGCGGTGGCTGCGGGAGCCCTGGGCCAGTCCCCGCGAGTGGTGGCCACCCCGGGGTGGGCAGGGGCTGCCTGGCAAAGCCACCCCATCCCTTCCCAACCCGGCCGGGCTGCGGGTCCTTAATCTGGGCTTGCTGTTCAGCTGCAGTATGTGAGTAATTAAAGCAAATGTTTTACGACCACCCGACTGGCAATATTGGGCGCATTGATCACGGCTCCAGATCCTCCAGTCAAGCGAGCGTGAAGGTCTCTGCTTTCCCAACAGGGATTTTCAGGCTGAACCTCCTTTCCATCACTTGCTGGTTGTCTTCCAGCTTCAGACATTAAAACCTCATCACTTTGAAATGGGAAAAAGCTGAAGTTGCACTTTAAATTTATATTTTTTATTTAGAAACAACCCCCCCCCCCTTTTTTTTTTTTTTTNNNNTTTTTTTTGGTTGGAGTTTTTTGCTTTTCTTCCAAACTCTTTTCCCTCTGCTCCTATTTCCTTCCCCTGGAAAAGCCGGTTTTGGTTGGTGCGCCCGGGAGAGCTGTGTTCAGCGCTGGCTCTTGGTTTGCTCAGATCGCAGCGGAGCCGCAAAATCCCTGCTCCTCCGACGCCCCGGGAGGGCACCCCGAAATGCTCCCCCCGCCACGGGCTGGGGGTTTCAGCGGGCTTTGACGTACACATCTGTCTGGAAAATGGTTGGGGGCATTAACTCTTTTCTGCCTCCGAGGTGTGTACTGGGACCCAGTTAATTAACATCTTGAAAGGGCTGTGAGATTCCTCCATGACACTGTTTTTATTAAAAGCCTATATGCGCATTTTTCCCCTTTCAATTTACAGCATTTCCCCGCGGAATGTGCTTTGATTTTTAAGCAATTTATAAGTCCTCGGGCTTTGCCTGGAAGGTAATTTATACTAGTTTGTGTTCTTATGTGCGCGTACATGTGCTGCAGTGCATGGGGAAGAAACACAAAAAGCAATCGACTGTGCCGAGGCTGGTATTGATGGAAGAGCGGTGGAGGAGTTATTTCCAGGAGCTGCGAGCTCGCTCCGACCTGCCCAGGCAGGCACTGCGATGCCCAACTGCAAATCGAACCAGGTCCGGAGGGAGATGAGCACCAGCGGGACCCGAGGGATGTCTCCTGGGCTCCGGCCAGGGAGGGCTCTCTCTGCTCCGTGCCAGGTCTGGATGCTCGCCCGGTGTTACGGTTTGAGAAAACCCACAACAATTTATTGTTGTTTAGACAACTATTCTATCACCCGATGACCCCTGCCCACCCGGAAAGGGGAATCGAGGAAAGCAAGGAAACACAAGGGTTGAAATATAAATAGATTTAATAGGATAAGGCTAAATAATCAACAATAATACTAAAGAACCAGTATTAATCCCAATACTAATATAAGATATACAAGAATTATACCCAGCCCATTCCATCAGCAGGAAGCCGTGCACTCCCAGCAGGGGACACTAAATGCTGACACTGCGAGCGCTACGGCTTCGGGAGGGAGGGAAGGGCTCAGGGCTCCGGCACCGGGGCAAGGAGTTCTCTGGACCGCCGCCATCAAGGGAGAGAGAAACTACGCAGCAAACTTTCTAATTTATATCAGATGTGACGTTCATGGTATGAAATAATCCTGTTGGCCAGCCTGGGTCAAATGCCCAGGCCTCGCTCCTCCTCATCCCTGCCCCTGGCAAGGCTTGGAAACACTGAGACCTTGAATCCCGCAGAGCCTAGCTGGCTATAAAGTAAATATTTTCACACATTCAGACACTAGAGACTTCCGAAAGTGGAGTTTTCCCCAGCATCAGAAGATAAATTAGTCCTGTGTTGCTCAACTCAGGACAGCCGGGGCTGCCTGACCACGCACCAGCTGAGATGCCGCTTGGACACAGTCACCAAAACCAACGAGGGTCCTTTTGCAGCCCCAAAGAGACCACGCAGGCATGCAGCCATGCGCAGTGTCTGCCCTTTGCTCGCCGGTGGCTTTGGCGTGAGCCCCACGGCACAGCTCGTTTGCCCAGCGGGTCCCCAGCAGGGGATGGAGCAGGTTGGCTCTGGGCAGAAGGTCTTTTCGGTCCCATCGGCACGGTTCTGCTCCTGCCTCGTCACTGGGAAAACCGGAGCGTGATGCTGATGGCATTAAGCAATGCTGAAACGTTCCCGAAGTCACCTCAGCGCCCTGTGGGCCCTTTTGATGTGAACTTTTGCACCGCGCCGGTAATTTGTTTCAGGGAGTTTTATTTATGCAAATCTCCGGCAATATTTCATGCCATTCACGTCTCCCGAGGCAGCTTTTTAATAAAGGCTGGGAGGCGAGAGGACGGCCAGGAGGTGAGCAGGTCAGAGCCCCGGGAGGCAAAAAGCTGCCGGGGATTTAATGGCACCGCATCGATTTATATCCGCTGGGGACGTGACCCTCCAGCCCCCCGCGACTGGAGCCGTCAGCATGTCTAAGACTGCTCTTCACAGCAACTTTCCTCTTTTTATTTGTGTTTCGGATCCAAGTGCTCAGGACCACTGCCGGATCCGTGCCTGCTGCAATTTCAGCCCCCTGGGTATAGCACTCATTTCCTCGCCATGCCGCCCGCTTTCTCTCTCGCCTATTGCTGTGAAGCAAATCTCCAGGCACATTTGCAGCGGAGGAAGGTGACGGGAGCAGGAGGAGTTTGGTTTTTGGGTGCAGGGGCCCTGGCAGCACCCAAACCCCAGCACCCTGACACAGCAAACCCTCCGATCCTGACCAGCAACGGAGCAGGATGCAAATGTACCGCAGCAGGATGCAAATGTACTGCAGCATGCAAGCCCCGGGACCTTTTAAATACTGTATTTTTCTCGGACAAGATTAGCCATTTGGGTTTTTTTTCCCCCAGGAAAAGACTGAGCGAGGCTAAATAACTAAGGAGTGGATGGAGAAGGGATGCCCGGCTGGCACAGTGGGGCTCAGTTCACCCAGTTCCTACCAGAGTATTTTTCTCTCTGCAAAAATAATTGCAAGATGTTAGAGGTCACGGCACGTGCATGGAATATATCCGCTTGGTTTTATCCCTAGCAGGAGCAAAGGGGCCGACGGGATGGCACGGGGGGAGCGGAGGACCTCACAAATCCCGATTTTTAGCCAACACTGGCTGAAACCTCTGCTCGTTCCCAGGGTCGGCACCCGAGAGCTGGGTTTCCCGTGGCCGTGCCAGGAGACAGTGGTCACCGCAAGGTCGCAGCAAGGTGACAAATGCCCTGTGTGTCCAGCCCCCTGCCCGCCCCATCCCTGGAGCGCGCAGCCGGCCATGGGCGCCAGGAACATCCCCTTTGGTGTAACATCCATCGCTGTGGCTACCGCCCACTCAGCTACACAAGGCTGGACGAATTCGCAGCCTGACCCTGGCTGAGCGCTCCTCTCTTTCTGAAATACCTGGGAAAGGGTAGTATCCATGCTGCAGATGCGCACACCCGCCTCTTCTGATTCTTGGGTAAATAGCAAAGCTTTGCCGTTAACTCCTTGGGTTTTCTGGGGCATTTCAATGCTGGAAGGAGATTCAAATCCCAGCTCGAACCTGTGGAGAGCTGCTGTTCACATCAGCATCCCGCAGAGCTCAGGATGCTGTCCGAGGCACCCCCGGTACCAGCAGGCACAGCGCCACGGGGCTTTGAACCACCGATGGGTTGGGTTTCTCCTACCGTGCTTTGAGAAACGCTTGTGTTTAACTCAGGCTCTCCGGGCAGGATCAGAAGAGATGACCCGATCTTACCCAAAAAGCCCTTTTAGCTGCGCAGACACAGAGGCGCAAGTCCCAGCTCAAATACAACAGCACCCGGTGGGTACTGGGCCAGCGGCGGCTGCAAGCCCCGGGACAGCATCGTCATCGCCGCCTCTCAGCCACCGATGGATTTTCCTCCTCGCCTTTCCCTTCTGTTGCTTTTATAACTTATTTACAACCTCTATAGAAGTTTGCAGCATTCCTCCCCCTCCTTTTTTTTTTTTTTTTAAATGGCTTTTCAAATAGGAAAAAAGAGCAGAAGGGGATTTCTCAGCCTCGTGCTGGCGGGGAAACACATTTGGTGCTTTGAAGAGCGGGACTTGACGCTCACGGTGGATTTCCATCGTCGGAAAGCCTGACTCCGCTCACCGCCCCCCACCGCAGAGTCTGGCCGCACGCTCCCTCCTCGTTGGTGTGCTGAGGGCAGCAATTATTTCTTCGATGTGACGATGCCCGGGCTCAGGTTAAACCTTTGCTCCAGTGGTAGCTCCTCAGACCTGCTCGGCCTCTCCCCGGTGGTGAGAGGATTGTACAAGGATTGCACACAGGATTGTACAGACTGATGCTTTGCACCCAAAGTGGCCCTTTTCCCCCTTGGGGAACCCACCATCCCTCTCCCACACCCAATTTGCTCCCGATATTGGAGCAAATATATTCTCGTACGCCGCCAAGCATGCTCCCCAGCAGCGTGTGCGTGGAGCCAAGCGCACACAGCGTGTTGTGATGCTCTGGCGTGGTGCAGCAGCCGCACATCACCCGGGCCTTATCTCTGGGACCTCCTTGCCCTCCCTGTGCATCAGGTCCTGCCCTGCACCCCTCGAA
>VXBH01005434.1:322816-334519 GCA_013400035.1 Rynchops niger
AATGGGAAAAAAACACAATTGCCAGCTCCCAGCAACAAGGAGAGAGTGAATGAGAAGTGCCAGGGCTGATCTGCATTTAAAAGAGGGGGAATCAGGAGAAGGAAGGGGAGAGAGGGTTGCAGAGAGGAGAGGGGAGGGGGAGATAAAAGGGAGAGGGGCCTGAATTTGCATGTTGTTTTTCCTTATGGCAAAAAGCATTTGAAAGCTGATGTACTGCCAAAAGGAACAAAAAGAGACCCCTTGGCATTGCCCCAGGCTCCTCATTTACTCTTTTACAGCAAGGAATACTTATAAAAACTGAATAAAACATCTAATAAGGCTGTTTAGGATTCCTTGGAAGATGTCTCCATCAAAGCACCCGGGGTCAGCCTGGCTTTCCCTGCCTCTGCTCCGGCACCCTTGCTGATGCTCCTGAGTCCCTGGTACCAACACATCCCCTCCCGGGAGGAGGACCGGTCCCGTTGGGACATTTTGTGGAGAATGAGCCTTTCCTGGCTGCGGTGGGGGGACATGAGGTTTGCCGAGGCCATCCAGGAGAGACTTCGCGAGTAAGCGAAGCTTGAGGCTGGGACTTTGGCGGCGTCTGGAGGATGCACCAGGGGTGAGGACGGTTCTGCCAGCCTGCTCTGGGACCTTGGTCTTCACTCCTCATCCATGCAACGGACACACTAACCCTGCCCTTGGCAGCATCCCATGCCCGCTCTGAGCTCACTGCCTGCCTGTTTTATGCGTTCAACCTGCCCTAAGCTCCATCTCAGTCCGGGTTTGCTGAGCTTGATGTAATACAAATACAAACCAGAAAAGTTAACCTGGCCAGGCTGTTAATTACTTCCCTGTTTGTGATGGATCCCGCACAAATATCACTGTCCTCCTCCATCTGAGGAGGGAGAGAAATCACTGCACTTAATAGGTGTAAAGATTTTAAGGTTTTTAATTAAATATGAGAACCCTCTTGGGGCTGGGAGCAGGACCATCATGGAATATGAATTGTTAAGAATCCTCCTTCCCAGGTGTTCACTCTCTCCACCCCAGCCTCAAGGCATTTCAGACAAATAAAATGGAAAATAAATCCAGGTTTAAAAAAAAAAACCCAAACCACAATGGCAACAAATCCCCCCAGCCCCTAGCAGCTGAAGAGCCCTACCAGCCCACCAGATGCTTTGAGGGGAAAAACTTCCATTCTGCTTGCTTTTAAATGAATAGATTCAATGCTGTTCCAAGGAGGGCGGTTGGTGTGGGGGCCAGGACCGCGGGGGCATCACCATACCTGGCATCTCAGGCACCAACGCTGCAGGGGCTGCCAGCAGAGCCCACCACAGCAGAAAGCCAAACCACATCCTTTCAATCCTTTCTCCTTCCCAAGAAGAACCCGTCAAACCCCAGAACATTTGACGCTGCCCAGTGGAAACTCCTCAGCTGGAGGCATCCATGGCAGTTTGCAACCTCCAGGAATTTTTTCCCTGCCCTCATATGAAAAATAAAAAAATGATTTTTGGGGGAAAAAGGGCCATGAGAAGGTGAAGGGGAATTACTTGTGGCCCTCTGGACTAAGCTGATGGTTTTAGGGGCAGCTGGTTCAGTTTCATATTGGACCAGTCTGGTTCGGCAGCGCTGGGTGCCTGGATACCTGGCTCCCCATCCCAAATCCCAGCCAAATTGAGCTGCTTCCCAGCTCTCTGCCAGGCAGGCTGTGGCACAGGCACTCAAAAAGAAGGTGCTATTTAAGATGTTTCTATTCTGGTACTTTTGGGAAGAGGTTTTGAGTGGGCTCTGAAGATGGACGGGCAGTGGGGACACCTGGCCAACGCAGCCTGCTCCCTTCAAGCTCTGCAAATCAATTAAGTGGTACCTCCTGAGAGGAGATTAAGTGGATACAATTGGCCAGGATTGACCTCAATGGATCTCGCTTGATTTATACCAGCTGGGGAGCTGATCCAGTGCCTGCTGGGGGTGGATGTTACACGGTGCCTTGTCCTCAGAAACCTGGGGCACAGCTTTGGTGCCCGGCTTTCCTGCGTGAAGCAGAGCAGCAGAGAGACCCGCCGAGCCTGTGCCAGGTGCAAATGCAGATCACGGTAAGGTAAAAATTCAGCTTAGAAATTACTTATATCACTTGCTCTCCATGCTGAGGCCAGAGGAGATGCATGTCTGCTAGACTAATCTCTGCAACTGGCTCAGCTTCACCCCGGGGCTTCCTTGTGTGGCAAACACATC
Source organism: Rynchops niger (assembly GCA_013400035.1). Lineage (NCBI taxonomy): Eukaryota > Metazoa > Chordata > Aves > Charadriiformes > Laridae > Rynchops > Rynchops niger. Next base: position 325,031 of record VXBH01005434.1, read on the forward strand.
CAGAGCTCCTGATCTTTCCTGCCTTTCCAGGCTGGACACGGCTCAGTGGTCCAACAGCAGCCACTCATGGGCACGGTGGGCTACAAGGGGCCGAGGGGCTCGCGGAGCAGAGCTTACTGGTGGCAATCTGGTGCTGCAGGAGTTCACACCAACATTGTGGGGGGGGGGGCAGGTGTCACATTTCACCAAGGGGTTGAGGAATTTTGATGAAAACTGCGTTTAATCCCAACCAACGTCAGAAAGAAAGGGCAGCACTTTAAAGAAAGCAAAAACCCCAAACTCGGCCAAGTGTCGTGCATCCAGGAGGGCTTGGTTGCGCCGAGGTTGAGCACACAAGCAGCAAGAGGCTCTTATTCCTCATTATCTTGGAAACCAATCTCCCACTGATTAACTAAGTTATATATGACAGGTGATGTCTCAGGCAAACCATGACAACCCACACCGCCTCTCAGGGGAAAAAAGGGTCAAAAATGATTGAGATGTCCCTGTCTCCAAAAAGTCCCCTTGCCCTGAGCTGGGCAATGCTGGTGGTCGATGCCAGCTCCAGCCTGGCCCTGGCTGAGCCCCCGGGCCTGCGGCAGATGGGTATGTGCCAGCAGAAGCGCCGTGCTGACCCGTGGCGCAAAGACAGGCACAACTGGACCCATAGATACTGCAGGAACATCTGCATCTCCCCCAAGAAAATGTGTCACCTCCAGCGTGAAGCTGGTGTCTGGAGCAAAGCAAGGCACCAGCAGGGAGTAGATGAGCCTGTGCCATCATGTGATGTTTATAATTAGACTATTTGGCAGCCTAACATATATTATTAGCCTCTTTGCTAATAGACTTCTCTAATAAGAGTGCCCTTAAGTGACCTCGGTGAACATTCATCTACTTCTAACTAGATTTATAATTGTGATTGATTGCAAAGTGCCGAAGCTTTGCTTGGCTTGTTCCACGTCCCCGCTCGGTTCCAGGTAACTTGTTTTCTTCAACTCTGGCTTCAGGGCTAATATTTCCTTTGAGCAGCTCACAGCGACCAGGTACCAATTAGCGACGCATCCCTCACTCGCAAGCGAGACCCCCTGAACCCGAAGCAAATGGAAATTCCCCGGGTGGGTCTGAGGCACGGCACGGTGCTTTAGTTTGGCAAACAACCGGTCGCATCCTCCTGGAGCACAAATCAGCCCTGCACGGCTGATACCTGAAAAGGCTTTAGGCACTGCTTTGACCCGGTCTTTTCTGCGCAGCTATGAGACTGGGGGATGCCCTGCCAAAGCTCAATGATGACAAGCCAAAGCTCATCCCTACATCACTCCTCTTCCCACAGGTCATGGAGCTCCTACCCCACCTCATGATTTGGTTGTTGACCTATAAAATGATGAGAATGGCTCCACCACTGAATAAGTTATAAAGAAGAGTTAAGCATCATTACAAATGCTTTCTTCCCCTCCTGCACGTACGCACCTTTAGGGAGAAGGTAGGGCAGGTTCAGCACATCTCCAGGGCTGCGTGAGCACTGGTGACCTCGGGATGCTCTGGAGCCTGGGGGTGAAGGCAAGAGGGATTCTGCTGCCATTCCTCTGGTGCCGGAGCTGGAGCATCGCGGCTTGAGCTGGGATGGGAGGAGGAAGGTGAGTTCCCTCAAGGTGGATTTTAAAAGAACTGTGAGCAAGTAGAAATTTCAAATGGCTAAAAAGAGGGTCGCAGCTAAATGAGCCGTGAAGCGTCTCGTTCACTTTGTACAGATGTGAGCATTGATATGCAGCATAATTTCACATGCCAAACACTAAATTCACCCTGGGCTTTGTCATGAGCCTCCCTGTGTGAGCTTTCTGAGAGGTGATCCGCCGCGGAGGCCGGCGGGGAGCTGGCGGTGCAGGGAGCGAGCTGCTGGCTCGGCATGGCTGGGGGGAGGCTGCGGCCCCCCCGCGCCGAAGGTGCCGATTAATTGCAGATCTTTGGGGACTTTTCGTTCTTCCCAAGCTAATTGATTGCCGTTTGCCACCGCTGATCTCTCTTTCTCGCTCCCATTTCATGACGAAAGAGTAAACTCGAGGAGGCATTGTTGGTTAGCAGCTGACCCTGGCTGTCCCCACATCAGCACTTGTCTGATTCTCTGCCTCTGTAATTGCATGTTTAAAAAGGGCTGGTATTCTCCCTAGGATTTTTAATTGGATGCTGAAACCAACCCCAGGGGATTATTTTTATTTTTGGAGCATTGGCTATTTGGTCAATACCCTTCTTGCCTGAGAAAGTCAGTGCAAGCGTGCAGCCTGACTTCTTAATGGTAGTGATTTTCCATTAGCCTTTGAAACTGAATCGGCTCCCGAGCTGGGTGGGAATTCTTTATGGACTGTGTTTCTTGATGAATCTGCATCCTGCAGCAATAAGCTAAGCTCTTCGTGAAAGATCAGTTCTGTTAAGTTGCCTCGCTCAATACTTCACTTCTGTGGGAGGGGGAAGGAGGGTGGCGGGAGGAGAGAGGAGGAGGGAGGGTGAAGGCATTGGGAAAATAATCCGGAGTTCTTAAAACTTTCCTGTGGATTTGCTTTGTAAATCAAAAAGTCTGAGTTTTGTTTCAGAATTTTGGTAAATGCATCTGCCCCTAGGCCTGCAGCAAAGTGTTTTCTTGAAAGAGCTGGTGACCTCCAGATCCGACAGCAGCCCTGCCGGGAAGGACTTGGGCTGCTGGTGGGGGAAAAGCTGGACTTGGGCTGGCAATGTGCGCTGGCAGCCCAGAAAGCCCCCACATCCTGGGCTGCGGCATGGGCAGCAGGGCGAGGGGGGGATCCTGCCCCTCTGCTCCGTGAGACCCCCCTGCGGTGCTGCCTCCAGCGCTGGGGCACCAACAGCAGAAGGACACGGAGCTGTGGGAGCGGGGCCAGAGGAGGCCCCGGAGATGCTGGGAGGGCTGGAGCCCCTCTGCTGGGAGGACAGGCTGAGAGAGCTGGGGGGGGTCAGCCTGGAGAAGAGAAGGCTCCGGGGAGACCTTCCAGCCCCTTCCAGTCCCTCAAGGGGCTCCAGGGAAGATGGAGACAAACTTTTTAGCAGGGCCTGATGTGATAGGATGAGGTGTAATGGCTTTAAAGAGAGGGGAAATTTGGACTAGATATAAGGAAAAAATTTTTTACACTGAGGGCGGTGAGCCCCTGGCCCAGGTTGCCCAGAGAAGCTGTGGCTGCCTCATCCCTGGAGGGGTTCAAGGCCAGGTTGGACGGGGCTTGGAGCAGCTTGATCCAGTTGAAGGTGTCCCTGATCATTGCAGGGGGTTGGACTAGATGGTCTTTAAAGACAAACCATTCTGTGATTGTGTGATATTGGGGAATCTCTTGGTCTTGCATGAGAAAGAAAAAGGTTCTCCTTGGATGCTCCAGCCATCGTGGAGGATTACTGCCAGCTCATTGCCTGCACAGCACATCCCGGGTTTGAAAATGGGTTTCTTTCACATGAAAATCTGTGCTAGCTGCTGCAAAATAATACCAGATGAAGCATATACACTGAGCACATTGTTATTAGCCCAAATGGCTTGGCTTGCTTTCTTGCTTTCTATTTTTTTATTCATGCTGTCGGCAAGCAAAACCAACCAGCTCCATTATGTATAATTTATTCTGGATTAGATCAAAGGAACAGTTTACAGGGTAGGTTTGGGCATTATTATTATTATTTTTTAGCTTTTTCCATTTTTTATTAATATACATTTACTCTCCCCCCCGCTCCTCCCTTCCACACTCTCTGTTGCCTTTCCTCATGAGCAAACTATAAATTATTCACCAGCCCGTACCAGACAAGTGCTGCTCGGGACTGGAAAGCGAATCAGCCCTGGTCCGGGCAGAGGTGTAGAGTGGGAGCCCGGGGTTTTTGGGGAGCAGAGGTAGATGTGGGTGCGTGTGGGGATGCAGGGAGGCAGCAGAGACCCTGTAAAAGGCTCCCGAGGGATAAGGCTGGCCCCATGAGGGTCTCGGGGCTGTGCCCTGGGACCCTGTGCTTGGCAAGGCGGCTGCACCCTCCCTGTCCCTCACCCTGCAGCGCCGTGGGGGCTGGCTGGGACCAGGATGTCGCTTGTCTAACTGTCTTTGCATCGGAAAGTCGGGGGGCTGTTTGGGAGCAGGGTCTCTGGGCGGGTTGCAGAGAGGTGCAGCTCCCGTCAGCCCCCCCAGTAATGCCACCTTTGTGGGGCCACGCCGGGAGCAGGGAGCACCAATCCTACATGGGCTTTTGGTAAAAACAAGGACTTAAAACTTAACCCTGCCTCCGGGTGCCGGGGGTGTCCTTTGCAACCCCGGACATGCTTTGCTGGGGGCTTTGAAAAGGCACGGAGCTCTGCACGGCTGGGGTCTGCCTCTTCTCCCTCTGCTTCCCTTTATTCCCTGCAAATCGGGCTGATACACACCTCCTGGATCCGCTGCCAGAGGAGGGATGTGGAATCCAGGCCGTGTCCGGGCTCTGCCTTGCTGAGCAGCACCCCGTCAGGTCGGCGGCGTCACTGGGAAGCACTTTAGCTCTCCAGAGCCATCCCACCTTGCTTAGCAGAAAGCGCAGCACCTCTGGGGTCTTGAAACCTATAACGCTTGTTCTTGTAGCCAATGCAGGCTGTTTATTACACTGCAAAGTCATTTTTAAAGCCCAGCAGAACGGCGTGCTCTGGGAACGGGGCGTCTGAGCAGCCGACCGCGTGCCGGTGCTGTAAAAAGCTAATGCCAATTTAGCAGGAAGCTGATCTGGGGAGGCATCTGCTTGCCTAAACTATCATAATCTCCCCGGCACCACACTATGATGCTTAGGAATTACTCACCCAGACAAGGCTTCCTGCAAGGGGTCGGGGCTGATGCAGGGACACCTGGCCCCCGCGGGGCTGCGGGTGCTGGGGGACGTCTGGGACCAGTGGGACACCCTTGGAGGGATTTTTCACCCGGATCTCCCAAGGGACCCCTCTCCCGGCTGCCTGCTGATGGTTTGCCTTGCAGGGATGGGCAATGACCGCCGGTGCCATTCAGGCTCTGTGGCTCCGGGGCTGCAGGCTTTGGCAGGGGTTTGAGCTCTGGGTGCAGCCCCAGCTCTGCGGTGCAGGTGACACGGGAAGGAGAAGGTGATGCACCCACTGGGATGCCCACGTGGGGCTTGGGGTGCATCATTGCTTCATCCATCCTTGTTTGGGAAGCAGCCTTGGACCCAGAATCGCCCCTTCCCCCTTATTGCTCCCAGGACCAGTGACCTCCCAGCTGCCGTCCTCCCCCAGCCGAGCATTAGGAGCATCCGAGCACAGTCTGGGGGAGGATTTGTCAAATTCATGAGTCGTGCTCCCCCAATGAGCAGCCAAAGGTGGCCAGCGGATCCCACCTCGTCCGCTTTTCCTTCTAATGGTTTTACTGTAAATCTCTTCTCTTACAGCTGGGGGAGATGTGCTGTGACACTCCTTGTCTGGATGGAGATTTAAAGAGCATCCAAGCAGGACACAACCGGGAAACCTTTAAAAACTCTGCCCACGAAGTTATGCTTCCCCGGGAATAGAGCTGGCTGGGGCAGAGGGACGGTGACTTTTGCCTTGTGCTGGGGAGGGACCCTGCGGGGTTGAGCCTCATGGGGAGGTCTCCACAGCTCCTCACTGCTCCCCAGCCCCCTGCATCCCCTCCCATGGAAAGGATCAGGCCCTTTCCCTGCCCCTGGGACGTGTGTGCACATCCGTACCCATCACACAGACATCCCCCGGACAGCACGGCTCCCCCGCGACGCCTGTAATCAGAGATTTAAAGCCAGCTAGAGCCCTTATTTAAAGGTTGATCCACGGTGAAGCTGGGAAAGACTTTCTCAGCACAGATGTGAAATAGGCCTGGATTACGTATAATCAGTAAAGTGAACGGATGCGTTTCTTTTACGCTAGGTCAAGCCACAGCCCTGCTGGCTCGGAGCCGGCTGTGAGCGTTTCCCATTGCAGGAGGGACCAGAATCCCCCTCCGGCCACATTCCCAATGAGCCCATCAGTTTTGACCAGCCCCAGCAGTGCCTCCGGCTGTCCCTAAGGTTTATGAATGGCTCCTGACTCTTCCAGAGCTGGAAATACCCACAGGTAGGGACGATTCCCAGACGGGCTTTGCAAGCTCTGAACTGGCCGGGCAGCCCCAACGTGCGCTCGTTTTCAGGATCAAAAATGGGTCAGAATACAGGAGAAACATCTGCCATTGGTCCATGTGTCAGCAAATAATTGTCTCTTTGAAAATCCATTGTCGCCTCCACCCTCTTTTTAGCTAGAAGCTTTCGGAGCTGACAAGAGCTGCGCTTTGAGTGCGGATGGTAAATACAACACCATATGGCCGAGGTATTATTGGGCTCCTAATGAAATGCCATTTTTATGCATATGCATTAATAACTCCTGCCTCTTTTGTGTGTGTGTGTCTGTGCAGGGTTGCTTATTTAGCATCCTTCTTTTCCAGGACACCCTGCCTGGATCCAGAACGACTGCTTTGCGTTGGATACTCGAGGTGAAAACTTCAAAGGGAGTTTTTAAGGGACAATCCAGTGGCTGAGCCCAGGTCAGACCTGCAGGAGAAGCTTGGATCTGCAGAGCTCCCAGCGCACGCCGACAGTGGGATGCTCCTGGCAAACTGCTGCGGGGCTCGATGGCACCGGAGGCAGCGTCTTCGCTGAGCCAGCCCCAGGCACGCAGAGGGAACTATTTACTTTCCTTTAATCTCTGCTCCTCTGTGCTTTCCCCGTCTTCAAACACAGGATGTTTTGCCAGGGCGTCTGCTGGCTGTTTGGGCAGATCCTCCCTCGGGAGGAGGCGGGTTGGGAGCACAGGCAGAAAGCGGGGAGGCCCTGGGGACACAGGAGTCCCCGAGCCAGCATCGCTGGGGGGACGGGGGACCCCGCAGCCTGCGCAGGGACGTCGTGAGCCCTCTCCTCTCCAGACCTTTTGCTGCCTCCCCGTCTCCCCTCTTCTGCAACACCATTTTTTTTCTTTCCAAAATTGCTTTCTTCTCACCGAAATACAAGAGCAGCCCTTCTTGGTGGCAGAGGGAGGAAGGCTTTTCTGGGGGTGACAGGACACATCCGTCACAGCCCAGGCTTACCCTGACTTTCCAGGAGCCCATCCTTCACCCGAGGCACCCCTGGCTCGCCCCGGGCTCATCACCAGCCTCTGCCCCCTCCGCACCCTCCCTCCCATTTACCCCCAGAAAATCCCATTGACTGAAACATCCTAAAAACATCATTGAAAGGTGAAAATTGTCTCATTGACAGATGCTGTGCAAATTACCTTGAGATTCATTGCCACAGCAGGGGAAGGCTTTAGGAAGGCGCCTGAACATTTCTGAAGTGTAGGGTTTAATGGGATTGGATTTACAATGACTTTTTGATTGTTTGCTCTATAACTCTTATGGACTTGGGGGCCATCTCTCTTCCTGCGTTGCCATAGATGGAAATTTCACCATTTTTATTGTGTGGATGAAGCGTGGCGGTGGGCTGAGGCTGCCAGGGGAGCAGAGCAGGGGCACGGGGCTCAGTCTCCTGGGGGGTTTTGTAGAGCAGCTCTCCTCTTTCTGCCTCTGTTTTCCTCTTTACAGGACGATACACTCTGCAAATGTCCCCTTTTTTCCCCTAACCTTGCAGCCAGCTTGGAGGGAGCCGCGCAACTCCCACCCTCCAGCCCCAGGGCAATGCTGACAACTGGCTGCCGGCCATAATTCAACCGGCTCAAAAAACACTCTGGAAAGAGCATTGCCCCGCTCTAAGATGGGAAAATGTGGCAGAACCCTCTCAGACCCATTTCCACCCTGGAGCAAGGGGTGTGCAGCAGCAGACGGCTTTGTGCTGGGCACCCGGGGCTGCAGGGAGCACATCTGGCCCCGAACCCTCCTGCCCTCGAGCAATCACTGCAAACCCAGAGCCCACGGACAGGTTAGTTTACCTGAAACATCTTCATTTTAATTGCGCTTTGCTCCCGTCCCCCGCCGAGCCACTGGACCACCGACCCGACTCCGCAGGGAGCAGACAGGACCCGCTCGTGCTCTGCAGCCCGCAGAGCTGCTGTATTTATTAGCATCATTTCCAGAGCGCTCGCTCGGTGGCATTTGGTGCCTGAGCCGTGCGGCTGCCCAGCGGTAATTAATGGGGCCCCTTCTACCCCTGAGCTCTGCATTAGTGGACTATCAATTATTGAAGCCGAGTTGTACTTTTCTGAGCTTGTGAATAACCAAAGGGACTGCTGAGAGTCCAGAAGTGGCTGTCATCTTCTCATTAGGTATTTATTAAATGTAATTTAGTGGCTGTGCCTGCGTGTTAATGGAATCGCAGCAACGCCAGCGGATCAGAGCGGCGCCTGCGCACGGGCCGCCCCTGGCGTGTGGGCAGGATTGGGCCCTTCAGGATGATGCAGGGAGAAGCACTGGCCTCCAGCCCGCATCCCTCGCTGCGCTGGGACAACGGGGGGCTGCCCAAACCCCATCGTGTTGCTCTCAGGCAGCTTCTTGTGAGGGCTGGGAGCGGGCACAGCCTGGCAGGAGGCATCCAGAAACATCTGGATGAAGAAACATCTGGATGCAGAAACATCCAAACTTCCCAGCCGTGCAGCGCTGTCCTGTGTGGGACACCCCAAAGCTCCCCCCGTCATCTGGGCTCCCCATCAACAACTCAGCCTTGCGCTCCAGAGAGCAAACCCTTGGGCAAATTACTCACCCAGAGATAATCGTTATTATTCCTGCTACTCTCTCACTTCCCATCTCCCGTCTTCCCTCACCAACGCGTTATTCCTTGTTACAGTCTTCTGAATAATTCCTCTCTCTTTTGATCACTGCGGTTCCTTGGAGAGGGTTGTAACGAGCCCAGCCACCGAGGGCAAATTTCCTATAAACTTTCTGAACTTCTGGGCAAATGTAAGCCGAGCTGGAGGAGCCACCGAGCTGGGAGAGGGCTGGGGGGGTGAGCAGAGCTGCCCCCAGCCTGGCGGGCTCAGCGGGTGCTGCAAGGATGCTGCTGGCACCAGGCTGCGAGCAGGGTCTCAGGATGGCAGGTGCCACCAGCATCACGGTCTGCTATCCGTGCCCAAACCTGTGGGGATGAAACGTGCTTTGAGAAACCCGAATTCACCCCGTTCTCCCCACGGTGAAGCCCTGACGCTAAACCAGGGTTTGCAGCTGAGAGCAAGACTTCATCCGTCCAGAAAACTGCTGGTACCCAGGGCATCAGGGGGGCTCCCAGGAGAGGTTTGGCTGCACTCGCTCCCCCCGGACACAGACACGGAGCAGAGCCTGGAGCCCCGCGGGGCACAGCCAGCATCCCCGGGAGCTGGGGCTGCCCCTCGAGCACAGGAACGTTTTGGCTGGCCCGTGCTCTCCCCATGCATCTTCCTTCCCTTCAGCCTTTGCTTCTGTTACACACCTGATGAAATCACCCCAGCAAAGCACCTGTGTCTGCAGGAACGTGTGCGGGCTTGAGCAGAGCAGCCATTGAAAACAAAAAGAAACAGCTCTTTTCTCAGTAATTTTTTTTTTTTTTTTCCAGTGGGAGATGTTG
>VXBH01005434.1:334532-346964 GCA_013400035.1 Rynchops niger
TCTGTCTTTCTGCAAGGAGAGGCTCCTTTTCTGATCCTTCCCACTGCTGAAATCGATTGCCAAAATGGGATGTTTGCAGCTGGATCTTTGGGCAAAATCCAACAAATTCTTTTTAAACAAACAAGCAAGCAAACAAACACTGGTTGGGTTTGGTTTTTTTTTGTTTTTTTTTTTTTTCCTGTGTGTGGAGAAACATGTCTCAGGGCTGGAGAAGGTTTGGGAGAGGATTTACTCTTCCTGTTGCACGTGCCGTTGTCTTTATCTCGCTGCGGCTGCCCGCAGGTGTTTGATCACAGCTGGGAGCCTGTAAGCCGCCGGTAATCTAGTAATATTCATAAATGACTGTGCATGTTCCAGCGCCTTTGTCCAATCCTTTTTTATCCCGGGGCCTTAGGCTTTAGTTGTGGAGTTGTAAATCATCGCTGGCTCCGGCCCCAGTGGGCTGGTCCCCAGCTCGGGCACGGCCACCAGGCTGGGGGACATGGGGGGCATCTGGCGGGCAGGCGGCGGGTACCTAACAGGGCGATGCTGGCAGGGCGAGTTGGACCGTTATCCCACTGGTCGCGGCCAGTGCCACAGGGTTTCTATTTCCCCCTGTACCGGGGCCAGGAAGAAACAGATGGGACCCGTCCGCAGGGCTCTGTCGGAGGCGCAATTGCTGTGCAAAGCAAAACCCCTCCCGGGCAGAAGGCTGGAGCAAGGCTGGGGGAGACCCACTGCGTGTTCTCCCTCCATCCCCGGGGGAGGGAACATCACACCAGGCCTGCACCACCCCCGGCAACGCACTGGCCGAGGCCCTTCAACCCTGAGGCAGGAGCAAACACAACCCTCGGTGGAGCTGTGCCCCAGCATCCCGAACAGCCTCCACCGCTCCTTCCCTGCAGCTGCAAAGACAGCAACGTTTCTTGGGTTACCAAGCATCGGACCAGGCTGCCCAGGGAAGTGGTGGGATCACCTTCCCTGGAGGCATTTAAAAGCCGGGCAGACGTGGTGCTGAGGGACGTGGGTTAGAGGTGGGTTTTGTCAGCGTTAGGTTGATGGTTGAACTTGATGATCTTAAAGGTGCCTTCCAACCTAGACCATCCTACGATTCTATGATTCTGTATCCCTAAATCCCACCCAAGCCGGTGAACTCTGGCTTTGCTCTGGGCTGGGAGCCTGGATGGTGCTTCCCTGCGGCAGCGCTGCTTCCCGGGGAGCTCCGCTCCCAGCAAAGACGCAGCAGCGCTGTAATTGCAAATCATTTTTGTAAAGCTCTCGCTGTAAACGCTACTTAAGATGTCATCAATGATTGATATATTTGCTAATTGAGACTTCCACTTGGGCTGATAGCTGGAGCGCTTTATTTCTTTTATTATTTTATGTTATTTTATGACTGACATATTTGCAGCAGCACTTCTTTCATCTTCATTAAGCAAAGGCCCCCGGGAGATGCAGCGGCACGCACGGAGCGGGCTGCGGGGCCAGGGGCAGGACAGGATGAGCACCGGAGCCTCTGCCTTGCACAAAAGCAATGAGGGATGGCTCGGCTGCGGGGGGGGGCTGTGGGGGCGGCTGGGAAGGGGCTGCTCTGCGGTGCCCTTGCTGCAGGAGGATGCTCATGAAAAGGGAAGGTTCTGCCCGTGCCTCAGTTTCCCTCTTGGTAAAGGACAGTTCAACTCTTTAGTGCAAAGGGGGACTGAGAGTTCGTGATGTCCTGCCGCGCGGCGGAAAAGCAAAACCCTGGCCAAGGCCAGCGCTGGCCAGGAGAGAATTATTTCATCCTTTTCACCTGGGGAGAGTTGTCTAGTCAAACACCTCATGAAATAAATAACAACTTCAGTAATGGCCAGGTGGAACAAGGGGGGAAGCTGCCACCTCCTTCAGGTCTCAGCCCCACCAAATAAATTAGCCCATGGTTGCAAATCACAAATTTGGCTTCTAGGTTCCTAGTAGGGTGCTGTGCGGTGCCATGTCCCAGCACCCAGACCTGCCCGGCACCCTGCAGCGGTGCCACCCCGCATGATGACGGACGGCAAACCCAGCTCATTTCAGGGCAGCGCTTTGCTTTTTCCAACATCTTGGTTTGAAAACATACGCTCGTGCCAGCAGGCAACGAGGCTCCGCGCTCACTTAAACCAACAATTAAATAATGATAATCCCCTGAATGGCATCCAGGCTTGCATTCTGCTTCCACTCACTGCCTTCAACGCTGCCCGTCTTCGAGGGGCACCAAGCGCCGGCTGCGACATCTGCGGTCCCTGCCCACGAGAGCTCATCAAACCTGCAGGAAAACCAGCCCTGCCACGCTCACACGGGGGTGCTGGGGGAGCGGGGGATGCCTTGTGGCTCATTTGCCTAAATGAGTGTTGGGATCCGGCTTTATTAACACTCGGAATGGAGGGGCTCAGCGTGGCAGCCGCCAGCAGCGGGCCAGGGCGCAGCGTCGGTGCCCATCTGGTGACGGGAGCGNAAAACACGGCTGCCTGAGCTGTGAAGCAAAAGCAATCTTCTTTCGGCGCGCGGGCCCATCTGCTGCGCTTCCAGAGCACCATCTTCTTCTGCGGGAAGGAAAGATGAGGCAGTATGGTGGCACTGCCCGAATGGGCGATCCTGGGTGAGGGTCCAGGCGAGGTGGGTGCCTCCGGCGCGGAAGCTACTCTGGGTTTCACCGCAGCATCCTCTGAGAGCCGTTAGGATGAGCGGTGTTTCCCAGCCCCGCTCTCGCTCCCAGCCTGGGACGCTCCGCAGCCACCCAGCATCCCGCTGCCCTGCCAGGGGACACAGCTGCCTCCCTTACACCTCTGGAGGCTTTTCTCTGCACAGCGGGGCCGGTAATAAACAAGACATAATGAAAGCTGGCATGCCCTTTTGAGCGTCCGCTGGAGGAGCCCGACCCCTGCAGAGGCTGCCACTGTCCCCATGTGCCCGAGCTCAAGGGCACTGGGACAAGCGGTGGGACAGCTTGCTCCCTCCTTGCCGCACGGCTCCCAGAGGCTTTCACCAGCCTTAGAAATCCCTGCTGTGTTGGGCATGAAGGACGCAGAGGGTTCTGCTGTGGCACGCTTGCCACACAGGGTACCAGCCACCTGGGGGCTTGTGTGCATCCCTGCATCCCCGGCTGCGGGGGTTAATAAGTTGTCTCTGTGGCGCTCAGAGCTACAGAGGGTCTTTCCTTGGACAAGAGGTGGGTTAATAACGAGCAAGGGAAGGGTGAGCGAGGCAGCGAGCAAACCTGCAGCGGTTAAATTGCACCAGCACCCGCCGGGGAGGGCTGTGTCCCGGGGCAAGTGGGGCCGCGTCCCCGCAGAGCCCATCTGGCAGGCTTGGGCTTGGCGAGGCCCGTTCCCTGCCTGGGGGACAGTCCTGCTTCCCGAAACCACACAGCTGGAGAGCATCCCACAGAGAGACCGGCGGCTCTGTCGTGCATGAAAACGTCCAACTCGCTTTGAAGCACAACCTCTCTCCACGAGCATCCAGCCCTCGTAACACGCCGTGATGCCGACTGTCATCATTGCCTGATCGAATGCAACTGATAAATGGGCAGTGGGAACTTTAAGGTTTTGCAGCGCTGGGAAAGAGCAGGTTGCCATGGTGATGCCAGGGTTGGTCCCCCCCCCGTTTTTTTTTTTTTCCTCCTCCTTTTCCCCCTCATTGGGGTTGAACAGGAGGAGTCTGGCAGGCTGCTGGGGGGATTTATTAGCTCCAAAATAGGCCACGGTTCAGGAAAAGGGGAGAAATACTGCCGCGGTGAGCAGCATGAGCTTGGCCCTAATATACGACATGTGCTCTCTGGGAAGGGGTATAAATCAGGGCTGGGCAAACACCGGGGCAGCACGAAAGTGGCTCGCTTGCCTTGCCTCATCCTCAGAGGGGATCTGCGGAAAACTCCTAAAGGATTTAATGCCATTGCTGATGAACAAGGAATAATAAAAAGAGGGGAAGAGGAGGGCAGACATTTTAAAGCCGGCTGTACAGCCCTGGGCTGGTTGTGCCTCTCCGGAGCCGGGCATCCTCCTCGGTGCCAGCTCGTAACTCTTTCTGCGGGTTGTTTCTACATGAACCTGGCTGGGTTTTGGTAAAGCCTTGCTGGTGCCATCCTCCTGGGCTGCACGGACATGTCCCTTGTCACCGGGCAGTACGTGGCAGCCCAGCAAGTGGCTGGACCCTTTACCCTGGGCGAGCACTGGGAGCTGGACCAGGCACCTCCTCGTCCCGGGCCCTCTGCCTCCCTGCCCGCGTCCTGCCAGCCCTGCCCATGCCTCCTTAGCGACTTGGGGTTTTGTTTTTTAAGCTTGTGCACGTGAAATAAAGAGCCTGAGTAGTCTAATGAAAGGAAACAAGACATCCTTTGCGGACAACTTGCCTGAAGGCGGTGGGGAGGTTGCAGTCCCCTCTGCGTCACTCCCAATTCGCCCCAGCAGGAGCTGCCCGAGCCGTCCCCGTGAGCACCAAGCCCTGCCCTGGTGGCATGTGTGATCCCATCATCTTCAAAAATCTGGAGCAAGGGGAGGTCTCGGGATAACCTGTGCTCCTTGCAGACCCCTCCAGCCCTGTTTTCCTTGGCAATCCCACCAGGCACTGCCTGTGTGCCCGTTCTGGGGTATGCAAACAGCCACTGCCTTTTCCATGGGGATGTCAGGGCGGCTTCAGCTCTGCTGCTGGCCCTTGTCCCGGGAGCAGGGAAAAGGGTGCTTTTCCTCCAGGCAGGAGAAGGAAACAGGGAAATACGTGAGCCCAGCAGAGCACCCTGAAATTCCTTCTCTCTTGTTTCAAGTGCTGCAAAGAGAAATTGCTGATCAGCTGTGAAAGAACAAAATAAAGGAGGGAAGGTTACTGGGGAGGGTGCTTGAGGATTCACAGCCATGAGCCGGCGTAGACACATGTAGTGCCTTCCATCTAATCTGAACCTCTCCCTAATCACCAGCCACGGGAATACATTTGTTTCGGGTTCCCAAATTGGCTACTCTTTCGCTGCTCGACCACAGCTCTACGGATTTGTAGTGACAGGGTCATTTTTAACCGTTAAGAGCGAAGTCTCTCTGCTGCAGGCGAAGCGGTGACTCCCCGCCTGGGCTGGGGCAGCGGGGAGGTGGGACGGGCCCTGGGGGCTGCGGGGTGTTGGCTGTGACTGTCCTGAGCACCATCTCCTGAGCACCAGCCCCGCTCTGTGCCGGCAGGAGCAGGCAGGGGTGGGCAGGAGGGCTATGGGCAGGCAGGAGGTGGGCAGGCAGCACGGTCCAAGCAGGAGGTGCCTCGCCATTTCTCAAGTGTCAGTTGCTGCAATGCTTCCTCGGCACCGACTTCCACACCACGCTGACTCCCACATTTTCCACATCTGCATCTGCTGGTAAGGATTTCAGCCCATCCGCTCCCAGAGAAGACTTCCCCAACACCGGACCATCATTACCTGCCCTCTCCTCTCCACGCTGGGGCATTTGTGGGGCAGCTTACCTGCAGGGCTAAATTCCTTCTTCACATCACCGCCCCTTCTCCTTTTTCCAGAGTTGCCGTCACCTTTTCACTTTAGGTTCTGCAAGCACCCCAAGGCAAGGTAAGGCAAGGCCTGGCAAGCCACGGACCAGGGCTGCGGGGTCGATGGCATCTCTCCGGCTGCAGGACAGTCATGACGCTCACGTTCCAGCGTGCTGCAGAGCTGGCACTGTCCCGCTCAGCCGGACCATATCTTGGTGTGAGCAGCATTAGCATCCCAGCAATTAGTGGAGCGATGTTGATTTGCATCAAGCTTGGAGCATAAAAAGTACCCAGGCCAGATGGTAAATTATGTGTGTTCCTGAAAACAACAGCAATATATGCTGGGCTTGAATGGGGCTTTGCTGATGTTAACGGATCTCTGGAATGACCCTGCTTGCGCGAGCTGGGAAGCAGCAGGGCTGCTGGAGCTCGGGGTCCAGCTCCCTGGTGACCCTGGCATGAAGGTGCTGGGCCACGTGGGCACCTCGTCTCTGCCCAGCTGGCACCAGCTCCCCAGCAAAACTCTGCCTCTTCCCAGTGCTTTGCCATGATTAACTGGTTAGCTGCCAGGGCCTCATTGCGAGGACGTTCACACATGTAGATGCTTTTCTCCATCATGGACTTCCTCCAGACCTTGGTCAAATTGGGCTGGCTTGGAGCCACCACTAATATCTGCTGTTCTGCCTTGAAATACAAATCAAGCTGATAAAGAGATGGGCTCCAAAAAGCATTCATCAACATTTCTCCAGCGGTGTCAGGCAGTTAAAAATGAAACCGTTCCCGAGAACACACAGGAGCTGGTGGAGGAACGGCGGAGAATGGCTGGTGCCTCACCCAGCGTGAGCCCATCCCTTGTCCTTCTTGACGTTTTTGCTGAACCCATCTTCTCCCAGCATGGGAAGAGCAATGGCCCAGCCCCGCGTTGGGTTGGGCTGAAGCAAGGAATGGTCATTAAAGCGTGCTGAAAGCAGCACGCTGCTTTAGGAACTCACACTGTTTTAGGAGCATCACTGAAATCCCTGGGGTCCTCCTGATCCATGTCAGTGGATTTCCCAGGAAAAGCTTTATTACACAGGTTACCCCTGGGCTCCATTGGCCCCAGCCCTGTGGAGAAGCCCCACAGCCCTTGCCTGGAGGTGCCACAATGAAAATCAGGTTTCATTGCCTCGGGCTACAGAGGTGGGGAGGGACCCCAGTGGCTGGGAGCCGGGGGACCCCACCGCGGGCAGTGGCGCCAGGGGGCTGGTCCGGGGCTGGATGATTTAGGGAATAACCACCGAGAGTCTGTCTGACCACGACACCTCTACAAGATGCTGAAAGTCCTCGGCGGCGGGAGCCCTTCACCCCTGCCTTTCAGCCCGCAGCACCCACGGCACGCACACAAACACGCGTGTTATCACCTTGGATCCTCCGCTCTTTGCTAAACTAACGCCCGCCTGCCCGTGTCCCAGCCCCCGGCTCCGGAGGAGATCTGGGAAGGCTGGGTCATAAACACACGTACATAAACAAACAGCCAGGCTGTATTATTCATTATTGCTCTTATTCTCTCTTTGATGAAGGCAGACAAAGTCACCTCTCTTTTGTGCAATGTGTGTGTTGTTTTTGCTTTATTTTTATTTGTTTCTTTCCTTATAAAACTCATGTGAATAGGCCAGATGCGGTTTCCATAGCAACCCTCTCTCTTCAAGCAGCAGATGCTGGAAAAGGGTTTTTCAGTTTAATCCTCCTGGAAATCTCCCCAGCAGAGGCTGCTGGTATAAGATGATACTGAGATGCACAGCAGCAGTGGTTGGCATATTTTATTAAATCCCATGTGCTTCTTTTTGCATGAAGAACCTGCCCTTTCACCCTTTGGAAATGGCACATATCACAGTAAGAGCGGCAAATGTATCCTAATGCCTCATCTTACATTTAAACGGAGTCTTTCCCTGCATGGCTCCCAAAGCATTTCATGGTTATTAAGATGAGAGTGCAGCATCCTGCATCCCTGCGCTCGTTGAGTGGGGCAGAGACTGGGTCAGCTCTCTGATCCTCCATCACATCTGCTCAAGCTGCCACTGGCATCTGACATATGGCTTGGGGTGTATAAACGAGCCTCCTTTATTAAAAGAAAAGGGGAAAAAAGTAACCTTAGTGCTTGGCAGGAGTGGCTTCCCATTTTATACCCGTGGATTAGTCATGGTCGTGGTGGAGAAGGCGTATTAAATGCTGTTTGCAGCCCAAACTGACCTGCTCCGGATCCCCGCCGATGCACACCCCTCCCGTTCCGCCTTGAAACTGGGCCTCGACGCAGGTGCCCCCCCGCCCCGGCTCCCATCGCCCGCCGTCTCGCTCCCCGGCTTGTGTCGGTGCAGTTGCATCAATCAAGTTCCTTAAGAGGATGGATGGAGAAGGCAGGATTTCAGCCCGGCTTGTTTAACAAAGACACATCCATTTGGAATAAAAAGCTTAGGAATGGAGGCTGGGATTTAACTAGTGCAGAACGAGCTGTTCAGCCTCTCTCTCAAAAAAAGAAAATCCTGTAGAACTTGACAGGAAGTAATAGCCATTGTATTTTGGGTTTTTTTTTCCGTTTAACAGATTTCGTGTAGGCATAGCAGGAAAGATTGCTCTGATGGATTTTAACTCAGTTTAATTAAAGTAGTTGAAACCGAGTCAAATCCCCACTCTCTAGTGCAGAAATGCACAGAAAAGCAAAGTGCCTGTTCAAGGCAAACTACTTCAGTAATGCATCTTCTAAAGGAAGATTTTGCACGTCTCAGGCAGTCTCAGCCTCCTTAACCCCCAGGTCTAACCATCAGCGGCAGGTTCCTCCAGGAAAACCGTGTTATGTTTCATGTTTTATAACACCAGACCTATGGAGGTGTCCTGGGAGGGTCAGTCGGGTTTGTGTTATCCCAGAGCCAAACCACATGGGGATCCCCAGGCTGCTGGGAGCTTCCTGAAAAATAACAAAAGAGGTAATTGCAATTAAGTGATCGGGATCCCATCTGGTGTCCCGGATTAATTCTGGATGATGAAGCTGGGTTTATGGGTGGAAGGAAAGCACAGGGTCACGGGCATCAGACCCTCCTTCTGTCCCCAGCAAGACCAGCCCCTCTGGCATCACTTACGGCAGACACAGGTTAAGCTGCCTTTAAAATCCATAGGGAAGAAGATCCCCCAGTCCCAGCAAGCAACATGTGCTGGTCAAGTGGAATATGCCTCACATGTCGGTGGAGAAGGTGGTTGAGACTGGGTTTCCAAACCGTCACCCACCCCTCCACACTGCCTGCGAGCAGGCAAAACCCAGGCAGCGGGGGCTCCGAGACTCCTGCAAAGCCACGTGCCGCGTGGTCCCTTTGTAGGCAGAGAAGTGGAACTGAGTTAAGGGCAGAAACCAGGAGAAACCGGGATTAACAACTCAAATTTGAGCAATACTCAGAACATTTGCAATTCACGGCAGAGCTCCGTTCCGGTTCTCATCTGTTTGCTTTCCATCAAGAGCGAGCTTCGTCTTGTGATTAAAGGGAGGAGGTAGGGATCAGGGCTCCTGGGCTCTGCTCTTAACTTAGCCGCTGATTTCCCGTGTTTCTTCAGAGAGGTCATGTACGATTAAATGCTCAGAGCTGGTGCAGGCTCAAAATTCCCACTGACGCCAATGGGAACAACAGGTTTTCAGCAGGAGTGGAAAAATGCAGCCCTTTTAGTGATTCCTTTGCTTCACCTTCCGGGGTGCAAGACTCTCCTGCCCGGTGTTGTGGGTGAATTTATTTAGATTTGTGGGAAGGAGCCTGCAGGGTTCCTCTGGTTTGCTGGGATGGTGACTAAAAGGGAGCGGAGTGATTCAGAGCCAACCTGCTGAAAAAAGAGAGAGGCTCCCCCCACCCCACCAGTTCATTGCCGAGGTCTAAACCCGCTCCACGGCCGCATGAACGGCCCCCCTGTGCCGCGCTCTCGCTGTCACCGTGGCCTCTGGGCTCGCTGGACCTGCAGGAGTTTTGGGTACCTGCGATGTGGTGACCTTGAGGCTGCGGAGGCGAGAGCGGGGGCTGCAGGCACAGCCACGTACCGGTAACCGCGCTCGCCCTGGCTAACACGCTGGCAGATGGCGGTTCACCCATGACATGCTCCTTTTTGGCATGGCCATTATGTCCCCAGTTACCACCAGAGTGAGCAGATAATTCCTCGCGTCAGCGAGCGATGGAGAGGAGAGCGGACGGGAGGGAAGGTGCGATGCCGGCCGGGCGCTCCCCCGCATCCCGTCCATTTGCCCTTTCCTTCGGAGAAGACGTATCCCGTTATTTCAGATGCTTCTGCCAGGTCCCGCTTGTTTTGAAACCGGTAGGTAGAAGCGGTTCCTGACCCTGCGGCTGGAGCCCACGGGCTTTCTCCAAGTGATATCCTTGGCAGACAATTTACACCCACTTTAAGCTCTGCCCTGTGCCTTCCTTTGTGCTTTTCTTGACGCAGCTGCCTGGCAGAGGTGCGGCGAGAGCACGGCAAACAGTCCCGTCACTCTTATCGTCAATCAACCCTTGTCAAAGCACTGAAGGTATAATAAATCCTCCACCAGGAAAAGGCTATATTTACATATCGGGTTTTCCAAAATGGCAAGGGGCTGTTAAGAAACTACAGCATTTTAATCACCTTGTTTGGGCTCGTGCACAGCTTCTGGGGCATTGCCAGAGGTTGGGCACGGTGGCACCGTCTGTCCCTTTATTTGCAAGCAGTCATGAGGAGTGATTAATTATAATAATGCCATTTAACCCTTTTGCAGGTATCTTTCACAGTTGCCAAAGCACAAAGGTGGTTCCCTGTCCTTATCGCTATTCAACGAAGAGGTAAATGGAGGGATGGGGATGGGTACCAGCACCTCCCCCGTGGAAGATGGCCAGCCCTAGAGCTTCTCCTACGCTCAACATCTGAAAAACAGAGCACAGCCAGGCTCCTGTGGGGATGTTTGTAATGGGTCCCGTTTGCAACGGGGCTGATGTCACCGTTTATAGACAAGCTCTGTTAATGCCTTTTTTTTTTAAATAAAGGCACAGCAACAGCAAGCTTCAGCCTTAAATGCCCTTCTGCCCTGGCAGCCCCCACCCTCTGCCTTTTTATAGTGCAAAGGAAGCAGAAAAGGAGAGCACCCAGGAGATGGGCAGGTGGGGCAAAGGAACTCGTCAGGGATTAATGGCAAACCCAGCTGCAGTGGGGACGGGGGCTTCTCTCACCCCCCCCCCACCCATCCCAGTATGGGGCAGAGCATTTGCTGTGCTCCTTCCTGACCTTAACTCTGATTTTAGCTTGAGCAAAACTGACCTGGAGAGAGAGCAGAGGTTTTTAAAAGCAGCCTAGCACAGAGGGGAGATGCAGAGAGCCTTTGTATGTGTTTCGCTTAGGGAAAAATAATTAGGGGGGAGGATATAAACCTTTTTGCTCCATAATGCTGTGCATCTCAGCTGTCCCTGGGTGCCGGCCCAGTTATTTGGCTGAGCTGAGGGTGCTGGGTGGGATGGCACGGCACGGCATGGCATGGCAGCACGCCCCCACCCTCAGCATAAACCTGAGGAGCCTGTGGCTGAAATGTGCTCCTGGTTGGAAGAGGAATGGAGGGGGCGACTTGGGGGCACAGCAGCGATGAGGCAGGTCGTGGCAATGGGGGATGGAGTGGTTTTTAAAAGTATTTGGCAGAGCCTCCCGGGGTGCATAGGGCTGTGGGGCAGTGGGTGCATGTTTGGGGGGGGTCTTGCCTGCACCCCGGGCTACTTCCCTCTCCCTCACCCTGTTGGCAATGCAATTTTATGTCCTTCATTTTCAGGAGATGGCCCCACGGCAGCAGCCGTGCCCGGGGGGACCTGGTGCTTGGGGACCGATCCTGCCTGGGGCTGGGGCCCCCCGTGCTGTGGGCATCAGCAGGAGACATTCCCTTGTCCGCACGGACATGGTCTCTCAGAGCCCTTTTCTGCAGGAGGAGAAAGACCCGGCCACGGAAGTACGTCTGTCAGAGCCAGCACCCACAGCAAAGCACCCACCGGCTGCAGGGGAGACCGGGACCCAGGGGATGTTGAGCCCCCCGGGGTGTCCCACCAGCTCCCCCTGAGTCCCCCGTGCAGTGTGGGATGGAGATGTAGAGGAGAGGTGGAGGCGAGCGAAGCTCGATGATCTTTTCCCATGGAAACAATGCGAAATTCATTTGTTTGAATGGCATGGATGTCCCAGGGAACTCCCTGCTCCGCCTGGCGCTTGTGTTTGGGTTCTCTGGGGGGCACCTCGACCCACAGCTCGGAGCAAAGATTGAAGGGTGCAACCGAAGAACAGCTCCCAGGAACCTTGCAAACCTTCCAGCCTAAAGAACAATTGCAAAAACTACTTTTTTTCCACATCAAGTTGTACTCCATGGTCCACAGCACTCTTAAAAATGAAGGAAGGAAAAAAAAAAAAAAAGAGAGAAAGGTAGCGTAGGGGCAGGCGGTAGCTGAAGCACGTAGCGAGCTCCTACTTAGCATTATTTATCATCAATGATCTCCGGGCTGGGCCATGATGCATAATTCATTTTCTCTTCGGGGTCTGCGTCTGGAGGTGAGCCCGGTCTGGCACCTCCCCGCTGCAGCCGCCGTTCTGGCTCTTGGGAAAACGCAACTTGGGCATCTGGGTGCGCGGAGTTCTTGGCCTCTCGGCGCTCGTGTGAATGTGCCAGTCTGGCGAGGGCTGCTGCTAAGTTTATCCCTGTCGGTGCTGCCTCCGTGCCCGTCCTCCCCGGTGCCGGGAGCTGCATCGCTCACATCTTCACAGCCCTGCAGATTCGGGGTTGTGTATCTCACTCGCTTCCCCCCCACCACCATCACTCCCAGGAGCTGAGCCAATTTCCACCAGCTCCGGAATGAGCCAAGAGCTTATAAAAACGAAGGAGAGCAGCAGTCTCCTTGTTCAAGGCTCTGTCCCCCTGCCCTCACCCCGGCTGGCCCTGGGTTTTGGCGGGGGGGGGGGGATGGAGCAGCAGCC
>VXBH01005434.1:347046-357085 GCA_013400035.1 Rynchops niger
GTGTTGGGGGGGGTGGGGGGGGGGGGGGGATGGAGATGCAGCCCCCTCCCTGGGGCAGTCGTGGCAGGGGCAGAGCGGGAGAAGGCAGACGGAAAGAGGAGCCAGCTGCCTTTTATGCCGGGGCCCACTTGCAAACATTTTCTAAAAGACCAATAAATAATTAATAGCGGTTATAAGCATATTGCAGACGGGAGGAGTTCTTGCTGCAGCTGGTCATAAGGACGTTGTCAGCGAGTTATCGACTGGAGGGCTGCGCAATCCGGCGTCATCGACCGGCCATTTATTAAGATATATATTCATTAACTCTTTACAGACAACGAGCAGAACGTTGATATCAAATGGAAGGACCATAACCCTCAAAAGTCTTTGATTTTTGGAGGCAGGGTTGTGTCCCAAGTAGGAGCAGAGGCAGGAAGGACTGGGGGGAGCTGGTCAAACTGCTCCCAAAATCCAGCTCGGAGGCAGGACTGGGGGCCACTGACTCCCTCCCTGTGCGCCGGGCGCCGTTGGGAAGCAGGTGAAGCCGGTGTATCTTTACCAAATCGATTCTCCTTCACTTAACTTTGTCTCCGTGGAGCAGCCAGCTCGTTCCATCAGTAGCAATAAATATATCCTGTGCTGGGCAGGACCCAAATGTTTTCAGAGGCGTTTCCAAAGCTCAGAGGAAGGGTCCGCCCTACCACCGTGCATACTGGTTGTTACTGGTTTCTCTCCCAGGCTCACTAATTGCCACCGGGTGGGTTCGCACGGTGCCTGGGGATGTTCGCTGCTGGCGAAGGGAGCTAAAGGAGAGCTCCGGACGGTTCCTTCCTGGAGAGCCAGAAGACACTGATGATTTATTTCACTCTCTAAGGTAATTATGTACCTAGGCAGTCTTAAAATGTGTATTTCTTTTCTCTGGCAGACCAGAACAGCCTCTTTGGTTCCAGTCTAGCAAATAAATATGTATTTACACACTTTATTAAGATGCGTATTACTTTCCCAGAAGACTGGCATAACTCTTCTGCTCTGGTATTTTATGTAAAACTGTATTTGCACATTAGTTTGAAATATATACGGCGGGCTAGATGGACGACAGCAGCTTTGGCAATCACTGAGCGCAACTCGAGGAGCTACGTGAGAAGACACATGCGTGGATGTGGGTATAGATGATGCACGCGGCTTCCTCGGGACGTGTACGCGGCATCCACAGCTACAGCTCGGCCGGAGGAGGAGGAGGAGGTGTCCTTACCGCGCCCTCACCTTTCCTCAAAATGTAAGAAAACCAGCATTAAAACGTTAGGCCAGCTCCAAAGCTGAGGACGGCAGTTGAAAATTCAGGGAGAGGCCCCCATATATATTGCAAATACATAAAATTAGCAACTGCCAGGGGGTGGGCAGGATTCCTGAACACCGAAGCTGCCAAGCCCCTCTCCTGCGAGGCGGCAGGACCATCATCCCCCCCGACATCATCCCCCTCCACCACTGGGCTGCAGCTCCCAGCCAGGCTGCTCAGAGCCTCTCCATCCCTGATGGAGCAAGGGCTCTTGCCTCCATCGAGGTTTTACTCCCGGCCAAACTCTGAAGATGCTGGGAGGGCTGGAGCCCCTCTGCTGGGAGGACAGGCCGAGAGAGCTGGGGGGGTTCAGCCTGGAGAAGAGNAAACCATTCTGTGATTCTATGAAGCAGTGGGATATGTTGCATTCAGCTCCCACCCTATGACGGCTCTCCCCGTGCATTGGGTGCTCATGACAGTAGCAAAAGTGGATCCCACTGACCAGGGTTTGTAATTATTATTGTTTTCCTGCAGACCCTTTCTGCTGGCTCCAGCGAGGACGTGTGGAGGGACAGCCCCCGCCCCAAGTAACACCCCACCAGCTAAAGCAAGCGAGAAGTGGAAGAGAGGAGGGAGCTTTGCCTGTCCTCGAGGGCCCTGGGAGGTAGGAAAAGCCCATTTTCACACTGTTTCACACACATGGCATGACCTCCGTGATCAAGCATCTAGCAGTAAAACTGTGTCTGGATTAGCCTGATGAAGCAGCAGTCTGTAGTATATTAATTCTCATATAATTTTGTAAAGCTGCTTAACTGAGAACCTCAATATATTTAACACACATTAGTAGGTGACAGCAATTAATTTTAACCCCCCAAGCAGTTCAGGTGTGGGCAGGACGGGGGCTGTGGTGGTGTCCGTGCCAGCTGCTTGCCCTGCTCCCGACCCAGGGGAGCAGAGGGGTCCAGCCGGGCTGTGCTGCATCTCCACTGCAGTGGCACAACATCTAATTGAGCATAAAAACAGCGGATTTGAGCTATCCCCAGGGAAAGTTTAATAAGACACGATCATCAGCTAAGTAGACTTAAAAGAGAAGCCAAGAGTAGGAAGACGAGGTGGCTCCTATGAGTGTGCAACACGCCAGCACGGGTGTGACATGCCGGGTGGGGACAGGGGAAGACCAAGGTGAAATCTGGAGAGGTTTGGGAGCAGGGAGTGGGCTCAACTCCTGGGTATTCTCCCTGTTGCTCTGCTGGGGGAGACAGAGGAACCCCCTGATGGGCTGTAGGTGCAATTGTTGAAGAAATGGTCTCTTCCTACGTCAGCTGCTTACCTTGAGATGCCTCGAACTGGCTTTCAACAGTGTTCGGAGGTCACAAGTCCTGCTGACATCCCTTTTCTTACTCCTAGCAACTGTCAACCCTGGAATTTCAGCCCAGGTTTGGTAGAGTGGAGTCTATGCAACCCCTTCCTCACTGAGCAGTGTCCCTCCGCCCCCTCGTCCCAACCCCACGCTGGCTCTGTTCAGCAAAACACCTCCCCATGTGCCTGATGTTCAGCAAGGACTGCTCCTGCTGGCTTTAAGGGAACTACCTAATCTACTGTAAGCGTATGATTGGGTTTTGGCTAGACTGGGGCCTTGGGCCTTAATCTTTTTATGCCCCACTTTCTCAATCTGCAAATCTCCTTCATGGGGCTAAATTAATTTCCTATAGTTCACCGATGCTCCTTTTGGCTATATGCAGGTTGCCATTCTCCCAGAGACGGCAATTTGCATGCTGCTCAGCAAATTACGTATTATATATCCATACACACACACGCACATACACAGATCTAAGCCTCGGGGAAAAAAACCTAAATGCCACGATGGCCGAGACAGGGTGTAAGCAATAACAGTAAGGATAACAAAAACGCAATTCAGGGATTCAAAGGCTTTAGCGAATGGAGGATAGGCTGAGTTGCATAAAAAGAAGGTAAGAAACTCAACTGAGTTAAGAAGTAATGAAAAGAATAATGAATATCAAGCAGGATGGAAGAGCTTAATTAAGAATTAACTTGTTTCAATCAGAGCTTGGGAGAGCTGACGGTGGTCAGTGCAGCCGATGAGGAATGAAACTGAGAATTTGTTTTTAACCCCTTCCTTAATGTCAGGGGAAGAAGGAAGAGTAAATGAAGTTTGTAGGATAAAAAAATCTGGCACGGCTACGTCTCTGCTTGGCAGGACGTGAAGGATTTGGGGAGAAGCTGACAGATATGACAGGTTTTCTGGGGGAAACATCTAATGGATAATGAAAAATAAAATAGTTTCCTAAAGCTACCCTGGGGATGCCCCTTTTCATCTTGATAGAACAACCCAGCCGGTTTTGGTCCCTGGGACTTGGAGCACGTAGTGCACTGGGACCGGGAGGAGGTTTTGCTTCTGCACCTGCCACTTGTACGTTCCTCGTTGGCGTTGGGCTACGAACAAGTAAAGATTACATTAGGGATGATGCACCGGTGCAGAAATGTTGGACAGATTAAATCTCATTTCGTTGTGGTGCTCTATCACGTCTCAGCACAGCTTTGTCGAATGATAAGGATTGAAAAGCTGCGAGCTGGAGCAAGCTGGATCAGTAATGTTCATTAAGATAAAATCAAAGGCAGGCTCCTGCTCTCTGTTTTCCAGAAGGGTTAATTCCATAAAAAGGTAAATAAAAAAAACCCCAAACCCTTACTGAGTAATCCTCAGGGGGAAATGGGGGCTTTGACATCACCGTTTTAATTTTCTCCTACCACAGTCTGCAGAGAAAAAGGAACAGCTGAGAGACGAGAAAGGAAAAGAGAGAAGTCAAAAAGCGACGGAGCAGCGTCAGGTTGGTTAAGTCTAATTCCAATGCACTGACTCTGCTCAGCTCCTTGGGGAATGAAGGAATGAAAGGAAAAGAGGAAGAAAAGCGAAATAATTGAAAGGAGTAATTCAATTTGGAAAGAATTATTCTCCTAATGATTTATGGCTTCATTAATGACTGATTGAACAAATTTTTTTTTTTTTTTTTTACTTACTAGGAATTCAGGCGGATGGCTGAGAGGTTATTGGATGTCACAGCAACAGAGACTCATTTGTCTCCATTTAAATACTTAATGATCTCTACCCTTCTCCTCCTCAATCGATAGAGCCTAGAAGCACTCTGTGTGTCGCAAACTTTTCTTGGCTTTACTAAAATGTGCCCCGGTGCTCCGAGGAACGAGCGGGTATTCAGTAACGAGTCATGGCTGAGAGGGCATGAACGCTGCAGGGAGACACCATGCAATGCCCTGCCCCTGTCCCCATCCCTGGGTACCGCTGTCCTGGGGGCTGCCACCACAAGTCGCTCTCCCCCACCCCATGCCTCTCCATCACTCGTGTCTTCAATGACTGTGGTCCTCTAGTGCTGGGGGGGCTGTTTTGATAGAGCCATTCACCTTTGAGTATCACTGTTAAGAAGGGTGCATCAAGAAGACTGTGGCCAGCAGGTGGAGGGAGGTCATCCTCCCCCTCTGCTCTGCCCTGGGGAGGCCCCAGCTGGAGCACTGGGTCCAGTTCTGGGCTCCCCGGTTCCAGAAGGACAGGGAACTGCTGGAGAGGGGACAGCAAAGGGCTACCAAGATGATTAGGGGACGGGAACACCTCTCTTAAGAGGAGAGACTGAGAGATTTGGGTCTCTTCAGTCTGGAAAAAAGGCGACTGAGGGAGGATCTTATCAATGCTGATAAATACTGAAAGGGTGGGTGTCAGGAGGATGGGGCCAGGCTCTTCTCAGTGGTCCCCAGCGACAGGACAAGGGGTAACGGGCACAAACTTGACCATGGGAAGTTCCATCTCAACACGAGGAGGAACTTCTTTCCTGTGAGGGTGGCAGAGCCCTGGCACAGGCTGCCCAGAGAGGTGGGGGAGTCTCCGTCTCTGGAGACATCCCAACCCCGCCTGGACGCGTTCCTGTGCCACCTGCTCTGGGTGACCCTGCTCTGGCAGTTAGGTTGGACTAGATGGTCTCCAGAGGGCCCTGCCAACCCCGAGATTCTGTGATTCGGAGCATCTATCCCAGCTAAGAGCTCGTCCTCTTATTTGCCTCCCCAGAGGTGGATGTATTTCTCCTTTTAACACCTGAAACCCTTGGTGCTGGCGGCAAGCCCGGTGGGGAGCCCCATGGCGAGGGGCTGAGGCAGCACACACCTCGGGTTCCTCCTGCAACACAGCCCTGTGGGAGTGTGCGCGTGTATAAGTGAGTACACAGGAGATGTATGCACGTGCGTATATTTTCCTAAGTGTACACACACCTGTATAATTCTCTGGTGTCTGTTTTATGCGTTGCTATTAGAAGTAAACACAATAAATGCAGGCTTAGACCATTTCACAGGGCACATCCACAGGGCACACATCAACATGAAAATCTCCTGATTGCAAAAGCCCTGTGGGCGCGAGGCTACTGGGTTAGCAAAGCCATTTAAAATTCATTATCTATCACTCAGCACTCCGGTGCCTCCAGGCTCCGCAGCACCGGAGTCAGGCACATGTCCTTCAACTCTCTTCAATTAAACAGCCTCCTAAAGTTCAGGCCCTGTTAATTGCTCTCAGAGCTGCTTAGTGCCATAATTGGAGTTTCTCTGCCTGGCCACGCTGGCAGTGACTGGCTGCTGCCTTCCAGTGGCTGTGCCAGGCTGGGGCTGTACTGGGGGCACCCGGCTCCAGCATGGACCAAAACTCACCGCATCGGGTGGTGAAAACTGACACTGGGTCCCGGGAAGGGAGGGCAGGAGCAGAAGCAGTGGGAACGCAGCGGTCCTTTCATGCAGAGATGCACTTTCAAAGTCTAAATTCAGGCTGGAGTCTCTTGTGGTGAGGTTTTGGTGGCGCAATGGGGCTGGTAGAGGGGAGGGGATGCTGCAGCAGCATCCTTCCAGCTGGGGATTTTACAATAATGAAGGTCACACCGCCTGTCACTCAGCGCCTGATTTCCCTTAGTTTAGCAGTAAGATTGGAGAGCTGAGCCACAGCCTGACCCTGTTGCTATTGGATATGAGCTCCATACAGATGATACGCAAACATATTTAAGATTTTTTTTATCTATTTGCAGGAGCGATATCAATTTGCAAGGATGAGCTCAATTAACATAACTCATTACTTTCCCGTGTGTAACTTATTTATGTCAAATGAACACCTCCTTTGAAGGGACTATCAAGGAGAAAATTGCTCGGCCCGTGTACGTACGTACGACTGGTGTTGTGGGATAATAGCACAGATATTTTCTTTCCTGCGATAAAATGGGAAATTTCCCTTTTGCTAAGCGGAGAGAGAGCGTGCGTGTGGGCTGAATAAAAAAGTCTTTGGCACAAAAAAAACTTTTTTTTTTTTTTTTTTTTGCCATAGACACAGGCTTAGGAACATCACTGCAGCCTGCACGTTCACGGCAAATACAACCTGCTTTTTTATGGGAAGAAAGGCGGAAAAGATTTCCCTTGCGGAAGAAAAATTGAAACCATTTTGGAGGCTTCTAAGTCAAACTTTTCTTTTTTCAGCTTGCTCCCTCCTTTGTTTTGAAAATAACAGACCATTAAATTCTTTGTATTGATAATACCAATAACTGAAGTTAACAGACCCAAGAGGAGGGAGCTGAAGACTGGTTTCGGATCAGGAGCAGAATCGCCTCCTCGGAGCCATCCCGAACATCCCAGGCACTGCCTGTTGGCCGTGGAGGAGGAACCTGTTGCCCATCACATCCCCACACATGGTATTTTATATCCTTTTTGTCACTCGGAGCAGTGGCTCCTGCCCACAGACTTAAAACTACCAGCCCAGCCCCAGAGGTGAGGGCCGGGACACTGGTCCTGGCACGGGGCCGTAACTCCCGACATGAGCAACCTCGGATGCTTTTGGGGAATATCGAGAAAAGTAGCCAGCGGTCTCTGAAGTATGGTGTCAACGGTGCTTATTTTCTCCTGGCAGAGGCTAGTTGCTTTCTTACGTGATGCACATGAAGAGGGCTATTTTAACTCATCGGGTTGGTTGGTTCTTCTCTTTTTTTTTTTTTTTCCCCCCTAAAAATCAGCTCCTACACCACGAAATTGCTGCCTGAACACTGGGTTGCAGTAAAACCTAGTAATCTTGATCAGCCCTGATATGAAATGGCAGCCGGGGGGTATCGGCGGGCACACTTCATTTGCCCTGTCAAACATCATAAACAATTGGAAGGATTTTTTTTTTTTTTTCCCCAACCTTAAAAAAGTGGCAGCAGCGTGCGTCTGGTCGGTCTGCGTTGAAAACTGGAGGAGGCTCGGCCAGTGCGGGCACTGGGGGGAGAGCTGGTTGGAAATGAAGGTTTTTAGAGTAAAAAGGGAATATCTGCACATCCCAGTGCCCCATCTATTTTCCCCGCGGATCTCTGGGGTGAGGGCTGCCACCATCCCGGCGCTGAGCACCAGCGGGCTGGCAGCAGGGGTGAAGGCTGTTGGCCATCATCCTTGACAGCCAGAAGGCTGAGCTGGCCCTGTAAGGATGGAAGGGAAAAATAGTGACCATCTCACTTTCCTGTGAGCGGTAACAACTTGTTTTATTAACAAAGGTATTGGTATGAGTGATTTTTGGCTTATTTATCCTCGCGGAAGTGCGAGGAAAAACACCAGCGATGGGCTGGCGAGCGGGGCTGCGTGTGCGGGCAGGGAGGGCGCAGCCCCACCGTGCTCGAGGGCTTCTCCCCCTCTCTGATTTTTCTTTCTTTGCTTTTTTTTTTTTGGCCATCAGGTTGGCCTGCGATGCCGAAGCACACAAGGAGGTCTCCTTTTAGGTCTTGCTTGGAGAAAAGGGGTTTGTTTTGGACTAATTTTAACAGCAGCAGGACCAGGTCACCCTGCCAGAAGGATGCTGGGCTCCAGCAAATTCAGCCTGAGCTCCCCAGAAGAGCAGGGAGGGGAGGTGAACGGCCCTCTGTGATTTTGTTGCCAGCCTAATTGAGCAGGGGTTCGATAGGGGAGCCCTGTGAAGGGCTTGGGCACTTGCTCGGGCACCGCTCCTGAGGCGGGTCCGGGAGCGAGCTCTCGTTAATTTGGGCGGCAGGGATGGAGCAGCAGCGCCACGGCTCCCTGCCAGCTCTTCAGCCCTGCCGGCCGGCTCCGAGGAAAGCCCTTCAGAAACACCCTCGTCTTCCTCGCCTCCTCTTCCTCTTCCTACCAGCAGCGATGGGTCACAGCGGCGGGTTCGCCGCCGCTGGCTGTGCTGGTGGGTCGGCGCTTGTCCCCGCCGCAGCCAGCCCCGGCCACCAGCACGGCGGGCAGCAGTGACACCGCCCTGGCCTCGCTGCAAAGCACACCAGGCTTGCTTAGGTCCGGGGATGGCTTTTTCAGTTAAAACAATCTCCCTCTCCCTTGGCTGCCCAGTCTCGGTGGAGCCTTGGAAATGCTTCTGCGCTTAACATTGCTCGTAATTATGGGATGGCTGTCTTGGAAAGCAGCCCTCGATGTACTTAGCATCACCTTCTGATTTTGAAGGCGGCGCTTACTAGACAGGAGAGGAAGAGAGACAGGAATTATCCAAGCCTTGTGGGAGCCATACATCATCCTCGTTTATTTTTATACCCTCCGTGAGGCTGGAGCGTGGACGTGTGGGATGATGCAGTGCCGGCCACCACAAAGTGTCCCCCGAGTCACGGTGTTTGGTGGCACAGCCGTGGTCCAGCCAGCCCTCGCTGGCGTTCTGGGGACCCGGCCTCCCCAAGGAGAGCCCTGCCTGCTGCAAACAGCCTTTGCTGAATTTTACTGCTAGCACCAGCACGGAGAAATGCTGGTGAATAGGGTCTTCGGGGATGAATTTTCAGATTTTGATCCATGAGCCAAATGAAAAGATTTTTTTTTTCCCCTCAATAAACAAATCCTCTCTTCCCCTTCCTGCTAGCCGAGACATCTGCTCCTTGCACCGCTGAGAAATACCTCCTACTGCGTGTCCTACTGTCCTCTCTGCCTGTTTTGATTTGCATCTTTTATATTTTCTTTGGATTATGCCAGTCAGACTCCTTGCTTAGATGTGGTAGTGGTGCCGGGGGCTTTCATATTACGAAACGCTGGTAACCTTTTTGCTATTATTTGTCTTATACGTCCCCATGTGCTACGGAAACCTCTTGTGCTACCAGAGAGGGAATCCTACAGGACTGCCATCAAGCCCGGCGCGGGGTGGAGGGAGGGCTGAGCGGCTCGGCAGTGGCAATGAGCAGCTGTGTACGGCTGCAGTGCCGGAGGTTAATGCCTGGAGCTTTTAAACCGGGAAAGGTCAGAAATGCTACGAGAGCCGGCAACCGAGCGCCCAGCCCGAGAGGCGGGTTTGAAAGGAGACAAACCGCCTGATTTGTGTTGGCCTTGCCGTCCCCTGGTAAACGGGATGCTCGGAGCCCCCCCTCACTCCCTGCACTACTTTGTTCCATTGTGCCGGTGTGAGCGGTGCCATGCGGGGTGTCCCACCCATCACCCACCGCCCCATCACCCCCCCCCCAGCGGCTCTGGGTGCCCCAGGGGCTGCTCCGGACCCATCAGCTTTGGGAGAGGCTACTTTAACCATGCGTTTACCCTCCAGACACACTCTGGAAGTGCAAAATTAACTTTATTCTGAGAACCCGGATACCCTCCAGGGCTGGGGCACACGGCTTCTATCAAAACGATTTGTCCCTGCAGACGGCCTCTCTGCTGCAGCGGTGTCATTTTGGTGGCCCTGTGTCAGTGGCCCCGTCCTCGCTGCGGGCTGGCACCCCCTGCCCACCTCGGGGACGGGGCTGCATTTCGAGGCTG
>VXBH01005434.1:357541-400291 GCA_013400035.1 Rynchops niger
TGCATTTCGAGGCTGATGGAGACAAGAGCGTTTCCAGCCCCAGCCCTTCCTGCAGGCTGGGTGCTCCTCCCTGGCCACACCAAGGAGCACAACCTGGTCTTTATTTTAAACTGCTGATTTTTTTTTTTTTTTTTCCCCAAGGGAAAAGGTGATTTTGACCAATGGAAAATGCAGTTTTATTTCAGTCCAAGTTTTCCTCAAAAAAGTCCCTAATGGCTTGTTTTCCCTTCTTGGGCTCTCTTTCCTCTTCCCACACAAGAAAACCAAGAGAAACCTGCAGATGCTGGACCAGACCTACTGCCTGAAAGCCCGTCGTGTTTTGGGAGAGCATCAAGTGCAGAAAGGAACTTCCCAATGGGAGGGCATTTATGCTGTCAGTTCCGTGCCCGGCTGGAGCTCTGTCTTTGCCCAGGGACAGCAGCGAGGAGCAGCCCCCGCGCCCTCCCGCTGCCCCTCTCCATCCCTGCCCGGGCAGATGGAAAGCAGCAGCTTTTTAATTATTAAAATTAATGCATCCTTGAAAACGCGTAGCATGCTTTTGGCTCTGCAAATCATTGCTTTCATGAGAGGGGAGCAGTAATAAAATTAACCGACAGAGAGGAATAAACAAGTGGCACAGATGTAAATATTATATAATCTGCATTTCCTAAAATATCCCCAGCTTGGCATCAGGAGTTGGATTCAGAAGGGAACCAGGGCAAGGATGCTGATAGAAAACAAATAATAATAGCAGGCAAATAGTAATTAATCATTCTGTATATGGGTATTAATGTTTGCATGCAAGCTCCTTGCCAACTGCTCAAGGTGCTTTATGTCCCCTTGCCCCCCTCCCTTGCTGCTGGCTCGGGTGGAGGATGGGGGTCTCGGGGAGAAGTGGGGAAACTGAGGCAGGAGGGAGGGGGCCAGCCTGCCGCCCGGGCTCCCACCTCCCCGAGGTGCTGGGTACCTGCCACCAGCGCCGGGCCGTCGGCGGTGGTGTTACTGAGCTTCCAGGCTTGTATGTGGGGCTGGAGCTGATTTTGAGCGGGTGCGAAGTGGCGTTGAGTCCTTTCGAGCCGGCAGAGGTGGATGGGATCACGTGCAGGGACCCCGTCCAGCTTTCCCCTGTGGCGAGGGGACAGACGCACCCGGCTCTGACCCCTGGCTCGCGTTTGCTTCCAGGGAACCCCTTGCCTCATCGGTGCTGGCAAACACCCCGTCCTGCTTTCCCTTTTCCCATTGCGTCCTAGGCAAAACCTTTGGGAATATTATATTTTAATAGTCAAATTAGTGCCAGGGGGATGCCTGTAGCGGTGCCTTCAGAGCGCCAGCCACCAGCGCTGGCACTGATCTGCCCGCCTATCAGTGCGTGGAGCTCCTGCTGCTCCCCGGCACCGTCCGCCTGAGAAGGGCAGCGTCCTCGCAACCGGCATCTCGGGTATCGGGGCAAAATGCTTCCAGGAGCCTGGGGAAAGGGAGTTTCTCTGGCTTGTGAGGGTTTGCCGCTATTTATTTGTTTGGAAGAACACAGAGGAGAGTTACACCGAACTGCAGAGACCAGATGCAACTCGGTGCAGGGTCACTGGTGGGTGATGACAGCAGGTTTTAAGGGGAAGGGTCTCCTTGGAGCACCAGGCTTTCCGCTTGCTGCTTGGAAATCCAGAGCAGTGCTTGTTGTAATGTGACAGTCCCTCTTTAATGTCCCACGTGTGAAGTCACATTGGAGAGACGTATCCCATCTGGTGAGTCACAGCCTCCTCCTGTCACTCTGTTACCTGCAGGGCGTCCGCAGGAGGGGTGATGACTAACCCACGCAGAGTGACACATCACAGGGAGATGTAAATATTGTCTTTTATTTTTTGCCTTCTGAAGCCTCCAGAAGAAAATTATTTTTGTTTCAGTTTGGAAACATGAGCCGGCCTGGCGTTGATCTGCCGTGGCTGGGAGAGGAGACGGGGCAGCCCTTCCCGAGCAGGGAGATGGGCGATCCCGGGAAGGTGATGGGGGGATGCTGCCGCTTCCCACGGGTGCCCCCGGCCACTCCCCTGCCCCCCACATGGCTGGAAAAGCCGTTTGCATGAGCACTCTTCTGCAAAGGCTCCGGCTTCGTGCTCAGCAGCGTGTCCTCCACTCCCCGCCTGCGGGCGATGCCGGCCACGCTGCCGGGACCCGGCATCAATATCCCGGGAGATCAGCTCTGGCCCTTCTGCGTGACAGGGATTGACGATGCTTCTGATCAAAAGCCCTTCCTTAATCTGGGAGACAGTGATCGATGAGAAATTAACTGTGCTTTAGGCCTGATTGCTCCGGCAGGAAGGGGCTGCTGCGCTGCGGGGGGAGCTCATTCCCCGCTCTGTGTCGATACCAAAAGGGGGCTGGTCCCGGCTGGGTCCATCCTTTCTTTTTTTCTCTTTTTCTTTTTCTTTTTCTTTTTCTTTCCTTTTCCCTTTCCTTTCCTTTCCTTTCCTTTCCTTTCCTTTCCTTTCCTTTCCTTTCCTTTCCTTTCCTTTCCTTTCCTTTCCTTTCCTTTCCTTTCCTTTCCTTTCCTTTCCTTTCCTTTCCTTTCCTTTCCTTTCCTTTCNCTTTTCTTTTCTTTTCTTTTCTTTTCTTTTCTTTTCTTTTCTTTTCTTTTCTTTTCTTTTCTTTTCTTCTCTTTTCTTTTCTTTTCTTTTTCCTCTCCTCTCCTCTCCGGCTGCAGACCGTTCCTGTTCCAAGAGGACAGTGGGTGCAGGGGTGGGCACAGCTGCCCCCACACTGCGGTTGATGCTCTTCTCTCACGGGGGTGCTCCGCTGGCGCAGGGGACATGGGAAGGGAGACGGGGAGAGGTGGGGACATGGAGCAGCGCTGGGGGGATGTGGCTCCAGTCCCTTCCCCGTGCTCCTTCCTCCATATCCTCACCCACATCACTCACAGGGTAAATGCCTGGCGCAGCAATGCCGTGCCCCTCGCCAGGTCCCCTCACCGCAGCGGTGGTGCCTGGGACCAGCTCGCACAGAGGTGGCACTCACCGGTGTCACAGCGGGGACAGCCCTCAGGGCAGTGGGGGGGACAGATTTCCCAGGGTCTGCCTCGTGCTCTGAGTATCACTCACATCCCGCAGGCTCCGTTCAAAACCAAAACTAAAGCCAGGCACATGCATCAATGGCTTAGATATGATTTCAATCTCGTGTTAGATATATAATCACTGCACATGAAATAGGTGCAGGACCATGTTCCCCCAAGGCATGGCCTTTATCAAACACAGCCTACTAGCATTCAGCATCAGAGAGAAGGTGAAATCAGAAGAATAAAAATAAGTGAATGATTATAGAGAGCATAAAATCTTTCGCAAAATTGTTCCAATTGCTTTTGAAGTTTCAGCTGGAGATGCTATTTCCTTTTGTGTTATTACTGTTTTGAAGAAAAAAAAAAAATCTGTATTCTCCACAAACCAGGTTGCTGCTGTACTTTTTATAAATGCCTGCCATCTCATCAGCGCCACATTAAACCAACATTTCGCATTCAAACCAACTACGCGAGTGGATAAATGTAGTAGTAATGGCAGGAATTAGAAAGCAGGGCACAGGACTGAGGCAGCGATGATTTACGAGACCCAGGCAGGAACAATCAAAGGCATCAGATCACTTCTTCCCTGCCCTGCGTGCGCCTATTTGCATTTTATTCTTGACGGCTGGATTTTAAAGCTCAATTGCCACCCAACTGGCAAAGAGATGCTGCTCTTCTTTGTTCTTAGCCCAACAAAATCATTAGAGAATGGGGGAGAAGATTGGAGCTGCTCCCTCCGTGGGCTGCCGGGGTGTTCTGCCTGCCTGTGCCCATCGCGGAGAAGGAGCGAGCTGTGCCAGGCTGATCTCCCGACCCAGCGCAGCCAGGTGCTGACCCCACTGAGCACCCCAAAACACCGCGGAGCAGAGATCCCACCACCAGCGATGCTCGTTCACGCTCCCTGTAGCCATCACCCGTGTCCCATCCCAGTGGGCATTCCCCATTGATCCTTTCCACGCCAAGCTGCTGCCACCCCCCCAGCCCTGACCGTCCTCCCCCGTCCCCTCCTGCCTTCCCTGAGGGGCTTCCCATGCTGCCACGACCAAACTGCAGTGTACCCGCGGTGCTTCCCTTTCCAACCCCAACCATTCGCTGGAAGCAGCTGGGAATCTCACAGGAGCATCCGTCCCCCCGCCGGGACCAGCCATACCAGTGATGGGCTTGGGACCGCTCGCAAGGGGGATGGGGCTGCAGGTGCCCGTGGCTCTTCGGGCACGGCAATGGGAAGGAGCTGCTGGAAAAGGGGCTCTTTTTGACTCTCCCACAGCTCTGGGGAGCCAGGGCTCCTCCCTGGGGGTTTCTGTGAGATATTCCGGGAGTTTCCGGGGTGGCACAGGGAGCCGAGCCGTGCCTGTGGGAAGGAGGAAAACCAGGACTGCACCGGACTCCTTAACGGTAATAAAAAGCCGGTGGGTGTAAATCAACAGCGCGTTGCTGGTTCCCTGGGGTTTTTATGGCCATGTGCCGCAGTGTATAAAACCCCATCAATAGACTTTGCGGGAAGGTACTAAACGGACGACGCGCGTGACCCCGACGGCCTTGCGCCGGTGGCTGTGACTTCGGCAGCAAGATGTGCTTTCCTGCCATCGACGGTCAAAACGCGTCCGGCTCTGGGATGGGGGTACGGGAGCTGCTTAAAGAGAGAAAGGCTGCGGGTACCGGGCGAATCCAATTAAAGAGGGGACTGGGGCTTGCACCCGCTCCCTGCCGCAGGCGACAGTCCCTCTGCGGCTCCATACTGCCAGCATCAGCTTTCAGAGCCCCCTCGTTAATGGAGAAGAAGCAAAATCCCGCTTTGCCCTCTCATTATCTGCCGAAATTGAAAACAGAAATTCCCCGTTTGGGGCCGAGTCGCGGGATGACCCGTGGGGTTTGCTCAGCTCTTCTTTCAGATCTGCGCGTTTTGGAGTTTCATGCCCTGGTTTTGCTGAGCCCTCGCCTGCCCAGTACCTTCAGCTTCAGCTGAATCACTATTTTTCACACATGCCTTGGCTGAGCTCACCTCGTCGCAACCCCCCCGGCCCCGCTCCCCCAGTTCAGCAATACAGGGGGAGTTCAACAGCGAGCACTTACACCTCCCTCTACCCTGACTGCTTGGTGGTCTTTTTGAGAAAAATAAAATAAAATAAAATAAAATAAAATAAAATAAAATAAAATAAAATAAAATAAAATAAAATGTATAATAAATAAATTCAAATTAAACGAAAACCAGCAAAGCTTTCCTTTGCCAAACGCCACAGGAGCTCGGTCCCGGCACGGTCCCACTGATGCTCAAGGGCCCCTCTGTGAATAACACTGCTTTGGCTGGGGGTGGTGGATCCCAGAGCTCATTCGTTCCCTGCCCTTGGACCCTGCCTCCTCCTTGGCCTGTTTGACCCCCTTCACGTCCAAACCCCCGCCCCTGTCCCTCACTGGCCTCCGCAAATGCTGCTGCGAGGACTCCCCATCCCGACACTCGTTCGGCGTATTCAACACCACTTTCTCTTTTTATACAGGAGGGGACAGTTTGGGCTTTTGAAATCCGTGGCACGTCCACTTCTTGGTGCAAAATGCTTTTCACCTTGCGAGATGTTTAGAAAGCTGAAGTGAGCAGGAGGGACAGGGTTTGTTTTGCACCCCCCGCCATCACTTCAAGCTTCCTTTTCATGCAGGGGCAGAAGCCAATATTTGTTCTTCAGGCTCCCTCATGCTCCTGCATGCATTTCAGCCAGCTCCCTCTGTCCCCTCTCAGCTTCCACCTCAGTCTCATTTCAACAGCTTGGAATTTAAACAAATAGGTGGGTTTTTGCACTTGACCCTCCTGCTGCTACAGGGGCTGAAATGACACTACAGCGACCAGCTTTGCTCCGTCTTCTGATGTTGCTGCAGCCATAAGATGGAAAAAAACCAAAGCAAGCTATCCGAATTGCCCACGCCGGCATTTCTCTCTTGCCAACGACTCTGTCCTCAGCATTAAAGAGCAGGGATGAGAGCCGAGAGGGGCTGTTTGCCCCTCGCCCCTACCCCTGCCCCTTGTCTCTGCCCACAGCTCTGCCCAGGCCACCTTGGGGCATCCCCCCGCCGGGATGCCCACCTCTTCCCCGCAGTCACTTAACGCACCTCCCTGGCTTTTCCCCTTGCTTTCAACCTCCTAATGCCTGTCCCACCTCCATCACTCACATACGCGGGATCAGGTCTGCGGTTTCACGGCGCTAGAAACTTCAGAAGGACCCTGCGCTTCAAAAGGCCAGTGGGGAAAAATGCGAGATGTCCTCGCCGTCCCCAGCCTTTGAACTGCGCGATCAGCATTGAAGCACCCAAGGATGTGAACTCAGCCTTCGGCTCTGTCACCCGCTCGCTTTGAGAAGTGAGTGAGGGGAAGTATTTAACTCTGGATACAGCGTACATCAGACAGCCCTTGATGTCACTTACAGACCAGGGTGTTTCAGTTCCGAGTGACACTAATTTACCCGCTTCTGCTGCCATGCATATGGGAAAAAAAGTGTTGCAGGGATTTCTCCTTCAAAATGCCTCTGAAGAAATGTTCTCATTTAGACCAGCAGTGCCAATCCCCTGAGAGAGTGGGAGGACTTCAACTTTCAAAATGCAGAGACAATTAAAAATGTCTTCCCCCCCCCCAACAAAAGGGGGAAATATATTCTTTTACCTAACACAGTAATCAGTGGAATCCATGCTCATTTGCAGGCACAAGGGAATCCATCACGTGGTTCTAATTTACGGCGCTCAGCGGTTTTGCAGGAGATGGAGACAGCAGCGGACACGAGGAGGTTGCTTAATCGGTTGCTGGAGAAGGGTCTCATTTCCCTCCCGACTCTCACACACATGAGCAGGAGCTGCAAGAGACACGGGACCTTGAATACCAAAGCAGAACTTGAGGCAGGTTATGTAGGCGCTTATCCGGGAGTAATGGGGACGAAGGTGCAGTAATGGGAGCCTTTGTGTCTAATAAAGGGAAATTTATTCAGGAGGCTCCCGGAAAGTCAGACC
This sequence comes from Rynchops niger, assembly GCA_013400035.1. Lineage (NCBI taxonomy): Eukaryota > Metazoa > Chordata > Aves > Charadriiformes > Laridae > Rynchops > Rynchops niger. Next base: position 364,554 of record VXBH01005434.1, read on the forward strand.
ACGACAATATCAACCTCAACTAATTGCTTCCTGATCCGAATCTCTAAGTGGCAAGAAAAAAAAATGACATCCCCTCACCACCCTGCAGGAGCAGATGTAACTGGGGTCAGCAGGGATAAAGCGCACTCAGAAAATCTGTGTCGGCCACTGCCTGATGGAGCTGGCGTGTCCCACGCCGGTCCCACATCAAGATTTGCAAGGACAGAGAAACAAAAGGAGCTGGAGGTTGGGGACTTTCATGGGGTGCCACATCCCTGGGGTGGTTTTTTTTTGGTTTTCCCCCCTCTTTCTGATGCAAAGCCTCAACAGCATGGGGGGGTGCCTGGTTGATAGGTGAAGGGAGTGGGAGCAGAGTGGTGGGGGGCTGCTCAGAGCCAGCCCGCTCCAAAAAAAAGCCTTCCTCCAGGGCAGCCGGCCAGATGCTGCATCCCCCCGAAGCACCAAGTGCCCCCGGAGCATCTGCATCTCCTTTCCTAAACTCCCTCCAGCCTGCATTCTCCACCCCCGAATCCAGCCAGCCGTGGCGGCGGTAACGTTTATCCTGGTTGGAGCAGGTGGCTAGGCAAAACGATTTGTGCTGAATCAAGGATGCTCCAGCCCGGAGCGAGGGATTAGGTCGTGCCTCCAGACTCAGAGCATGCCGGCAGTGTCCGGGGTGATGCCAACACCCTCCCTGCCCGCTCGGCTCTCGAAGGAACCGCTCTTCTCTTTCAGACAGACAAGCAGCTTTTGCACCAGCTTTTTTTGATGCTTAAAGCACGACCCAGCACACTCCCGAAAAAGAGCAGATCAATATGTATCGTACCTTTTCTGCACGTACTTCTAATGCAATTTTGCTGACGAGCTCTTAAATCTATTTTTATTGCTGCTAAAGTGCCTTACTATCCTTTAAGGTAAATGCAGAGCTGGCCGGGTTTCACGTTTTCCCGCTGTCCCCGCTCTCGGGTGACGTGCCAGGAGCAGTTTGCGGTGCCCCCCTGGCACCGACCGATGGCGCGATGTTGGTTGCACACTTAAATTTGGGTGAAATAAAACCTGCCGGGGGGAAGACGTCTGGCTCAAAGAGACTTTTCACGGCAAACGGAAGGAAATAAAGGGCAGGCAGCTCTGTCAGAATCATAAATGTTTAATCAATTCTTGCTTAACTTGGCAAACCTTTCTTGGATAGAAAGTTTGCAATTATTACCTGGATCAAGACAGCTTAATTAAGCAATTAGGATGTAAAGTTAACAGCCCTTGCAGAATGAATTGCAGTGCTTTAATTTCAAAATTGCTCGTGCATGTAGGAGAATAACGGTTTGGGAAAAGACAACTTTTTTTCTTTTTCTCCCCCCCCCAAACACCATCACCATCAAGTTAATAGGATAGGTCACATCCCCAGTCACTGATGGGAACTTGACTGAGTTGGGATACAGTAAATCACTGAATAAAGCTCCATCCTCAGCCTTGCACCAGCTGGAGATGGTGGCTCCTCGGAGAGCCCACTGAAGACAGGACGTCTCTCAGCCCAAATTAAAGTCCCTGCCATGGCTTCCCGGGCACCGCACAAGTAAACAAGCCGGGGAGATGGCTCCAGGGAGTACTGTGCTGCTCCACCTCCAAAATCTACTGAAACGGGGCTGCAGCTTTCTAACGATTTTCAGCACCAGCACCAAACCCCAGTCGGAAGGGGCAGCCAGCGTCGGGACGTGGAGTCGAGAGGCACAGGACACAGAGACTGGACACCTGCCTGATTTGCACCCTTTCTCCATCTGTTTGGGGAGACCATGGACATTTTGGCAGCAGAAACACATCCCCCGCCCTTCACTGCATCCTGAAATACCAGCGGAACAGAAATGTGCAAGTTCCCCACCTCCCCCTTGAGGGGCCTGGCTCGCTGTGCTATGGGGAAGACATCTCGATGTCGTGGTACTACACAGCACAGCCCCTCCTTCTGTGGGTTTGGAGGAAGCCAGAATTCCCCAGAATAAGCCTACTGGGTTTGTAAGCTACTTAACCTCCATCTCCGGTGACCTAGAAACACCCCAGCTCCTTTGGTGTCCCATGTGCTCACATCCTCCCCTGCCCACGGATGGATTTGACAGCTCCTGATGCTCGGAAGACAGGCTAAGCCCGAGGCTGAGCTGAAGGAGTGTAACATGACTTGAGGAAAGTATAAAGCTGAGTGATTTTTGACTTGGGTCATAAAATCTTTATGGTAAGTAAGACGAACCCCTTGAGGCTTGAAATTGTAAAATTCTGGTTCCGGGCTGTTGGTCCTGGAAATTAAATTCCCATTCTGTAGTCTCAGATGGGCCTTACGCAATATTTAGTGGTGCCATCCAAGAGCGAGAAGTGATGCTCGCCAGCCTACATCCCACCATGACCACCAGGAGGTAACAACAGGGGCTTGCTTTGGACCAGCGTTTGCTGATCCGGAGCAAACCTGAAAGAAATGGTGGGTTTGGAGCTTGCAGTAAAAATTATCAGGGAAGTGAGTGCTACACTCTGAGAATGGGGATATTTTTCCACTACTTCCACTCCTGCAGTTAACAGCACGAATCCTCCGACACATCCATCTAAACGTGTCTGACAGTCAGGGCTCCAGCTTGGACCCTGGCCAACGCTAGCGCTGCTTTCGTTGCTTGGATGGGGTTTTGGGGTCACCCTCTGCCTTTTGGGGTCTGGTCTAATGGCAGCTGAAGTCAAAGGGAATCTACCCAAGGACAATTACACTCACAACAGACGGGCAAAAGAATGTGAAAGGAAACGGGTTTCCATTTCAGAGTATTAATTTAACCCGCTCCCTTGGGTCTGCCCCTTTAAGGAAGTCTAAAACAGTATTTAAAGACTGCAGGCACAAAACACAGCTTTTTCTTAATATCTCTGGGTAATTAAAATCTGGCGGTGGGGGAGGATTAGCACAGGTTATATATAGTATTTCAATTTAAACTTCTTCTGATCCCTTGAAGTTTCTACTTATTATTTTTTTAACAAACTTTAATCTAGCTACCACAGATCTGCAAATTAGACCTAGCGAGGTCCATCTCATGTGAGACACCGCTGACATGTTCGATTTGGAAGATGATGGGCTGATGGAATAGCCTGAGCTGTGTGGGCTGAGGATCTGGCCACAAAAACGCAGATGCGGGAAAACGGATCTTGTCTGGAATTAATGTTTTGTAAACAGTGAAGAGAAGGCTGAATTAGCTGAGGTTTCAAGGCAGAGACGCCCCATCATGGTCCTGCCTCTCTCACGTGCCCAAGAGCCATCTTCAGACCCTGGACCCGAAGCAGGGTGGTGCTTTGCTATTGTAGGAAGGGAGCAAAGTGGCTGGGGACCCTCAGAAAGCTGAGAGGTTTGGACAGGAGGAAGGCAGAAGCTTTAAACAGAAAATTCAGGACTTCAGTAAACTGCAGTGCAGCTCAGAAGCACGACCAAGAGCTTGCAAAAATAGCTCAGGAATCGCCCATCCTGTTGGTTACGCACAAGAGCAAAAATAGGCGGCTGGTCCGCAGCCAGGCGGTGATGGATGCACACCCAAGGGATGCCCAGGGGCTGGTGTGCGCCAGGACGGGGCGATGCAGCAGCCTCCCTCCCCTCGGTACCCCCGTTTCCACTGGCCTTACTCGCATGGGGAAGAACAGCCCCGACTTCAGCAGATAATCATGAAGACTCTTTAGGCTCCCCTGACAGAAACCCACTTCAATAATCTATAAGACACGCTTGACTGAATAGGGAAAAAGCCAACAACAGCGCAGCAACACAAATCAATGCTCGATAGCAGCCTATTGTTTGTTTCTTCTGACAGTCCTAGAGGACGACTCCTTCCTCCCAGCTCCACCTCGCCTTGAAAATGCCACAGGCCTCGTATATAGGGAAATTTGAAATAAAACACTCAGATGCCCATTGGCTACCTTGGGGGGGCAACAACACATACATTCGTTTATCATTGGACATTCCAGCTGGGCATAAAATATCAATTGTAATTTGTCACGCTGAAAATACGGCAGCGTTTTTTATTCTCCTTTCCCCCTCCTTCTGCCCATCAACAAAAGTGGGTGGAAGTCAAAACTGCTGAGCAAAAATATAATGTATGTACACAAGGAGAGGAAGCAAACGACTGGGATTACAATTTATTGCAGAGACTGTAGGCAGCGTATGTGATTCCACACAAGGAAATTGCCAGAGATGCAGATATTTTGCAGAGCTTCTTATTTACTTTCTTTTTCACTTTGCAAGTAAATAAGATATTCAATAAGAATTGGCAATTTTCTCACATGCAGCCTCCAAACAGCTCTCTATTTTTGATGATGAGTAGTAATTCCATCATTTCACCTTAAAAAACAACACACACACACACAAAACCACCCAGTCTCCCACACTTTATATTTTCCTAATGGAAAAGGTTTTGTCTGTTAAGAAATTACCATTCATTTGTGAAAAACATCTGATTACTTAAAAAAAAATCACTACTGCACACGCTGAGCCATGCTGATGTGTGGTATTGTATTGCTAAAATAACCCCAGCTCTTTTTGAGATCTCTTTGGTATTGATATAAAAGTCAGACGACATCAATGGGTCGGGGAACTTGGGAGAGCTGTGAAACATCCAGCCCATTGGCATCCGTCTTCCTTAGCTGCATTGACTGCAAACATCAGATGCAATTTCTTGGAGACATGGCCCAGAACGGCAATTTGGGGTGAGGGAAGGTGGTGAGATGGGCGAGGAGTGAACCCAGCCGTGCAGCGGGACTCCGGGCGAGGTCAGGAAGCATGGCCATCGCTCCCGACCAGCTGCTCGGTGATCAGAGCCATTGGCAAAATAAGATTTCCAGATGGTACAGAAGCAGGACAACACCAGGCCAACCCACTGCGGTCTGTCCGCAATGAATATAGATGGTACCTAGTATCACATTACCGAGAGGAGCATTTATCCTCATAATCGGTGGCATGTTTTATCCTCTCTCCTTCTTGGAAGAGACCTCTAGGGAAGTCACCGAAATGCTTCTGCATCTGCAGGCAGCTCTTCTGAGCTTTGGGGAACCAGGGCCAAATGCAAAAGCATATATTTCATTCATTCGTTTGTTTATTTTTAGGTACCTAACTGCCATTGGAAATCAATGGTCATTAGACTGTCACTGCCAGCTTCAACCCTACCCCTCAGCTGGGTGATCAAGGGACAGGCTGTAGGAGCCAAGTGACCGATTGGCATCGCAGTTTGAAGGATGGCTAGAAGTAGGGAGGGGGGAGAGAGACCTTTGAGAGGAGGTAGGAGACAAATGAACTGCTTAACTCCTGCAGCTTTGTATTTTCAGCCTAACGAGAAGAGGTTTGCACGACAGTGGCGTGTACATGGCACTACGTGTTCACGTGCCTTTCCTTTTCCTTTCCCAACATTTGAGCCCATGGTCGATTTCGGCTCATGCTGGCTGAGGCTGAACATCTCCAAGACAGAAAGTTCCTAAAAGTTTTGCCAAGTAAGTAGGGAGTCTCCACTTGTCTCCCTCGAGGCAAATGGCTCCAGTGTGACCTCCTTTGGAGCAGCCTTGGGAGAGAGGTGGGAGGGATGGGCTGGGAACTCCTCATATTCCCAGCAAAGACTTGCTTTAAATACCAGCTGCCAGACTCAGCCTCACCCTCCAGGCTTTCAACAGCATCATGTCTGGGTTTGGAACCAGCTGCTGAGGATGCCTGCGCCCATCCTTGGCCACGGACCCCTGGATAGACTTTCCTGAAGTTTCCTGCACACCATCAAAACCCTGGTGATTTGGGTGAGCGCGCTGCTCTCAGCCACATCCTGGGTACTGCTCCTCATCTGTCACCGCAGAGCCCAGGCAGAAGAACGACCCACATTGAAACCAGGGGTGTGAAACACGTGCCGATGGCTCAGCGAGGCAGGGCGGGAGGCTGAAGCCAGCCCGCGCGATGCAGAGGTGGCTGCGTGCCGAGGCTGTGCCTTGCGGCACGGAAAGCTCTTGGGAAGATTCATCTCAGGCACTGAATTAGCTCCCTGCAGCTTAAAAAAGGCAGTGAATAATGTAGACAGGAAAACGAGCACAGGACAATCTGGCTGTCATCCAGTTTATCCAAATATTGCTATTTTTGGCTTTGTTTGAGTTTCTTTGCTGCTTGGAGGCACATCCCAAGATCCCAGTGCTTTTGATCTGGAACGTACTGAATAATTCCCTTTAAACAATAATAAAAGAGGAATTTTTGACACCGCCGCCATAGCAACAACTGATGTCATAAATGCGGGAGCATGACTTCATGGCAGGACCCGAGTTCAGAAGGAACTTTTGCCGAAGAGCAAATATCATCTGCAGTAGAGTGGGGAATACGGAAAACCGAGCAAACAACAGATTGGTGTTTTGCATAAATATCCTTTTACCTCAAGGCACTGCTGAGGAAGAACGCCCCTTTTCCGAGGCATCCATCAGGTCGTTACACGCAGCTCTCCCCATAGAGAGCATTTGGAGACGTGGTTTTGCAGGTACTAACCCATTCCCAGCCCTCCCTTGGGGGGTGCCTCCAGCATTGGACTACTCAAGCTGTGACATTGCTAACAATTCCAATAAGATAAAGGGTTTCTCCAGTTTTTCTTGGCACTTGCAACTCAGTAGAGCTGTGCTGAGCCCGGATCTGGGTGGAAAGCAGGGGGTCATTGCCCAACCCTCGCTTCCTGGGCCAGCGGTGGCTGTGGAAAATGCCGTCCTTGAATACAGGGAGCATTTGCACTGGGTTGTGCTGGGTGAGTACAAGACATCCTGGTAAACGCAAGCCATCTGGGTGAATGCAAGCCATGACGGGGAATACAAGTCATCCGGGGGAATACAAGCCATCACCGACTACTTGCAGGACGGCTCACTGCCGCTGAGCTGAGTGGCCCTTAGAAGGTATCCTGGACAAAAATAAATTGTACCGAGGCATTTTAAATTCAGCCTGGAGGCGATCTCTGTCTGCAGCCCTTGGTTCACATCACCATCTGGCAGGAGGAGCTGAAATCCATTTCCATCAGAGGACTTGCCAGCAAGCAAAATAAAGCGAAGGTGGGAGTTGGTTTCTCAAAAAGCAAGGGCTCTTTCCGAGCTCCCGCTGCCTGGCAGCTTCTGAGACCAACGCCTGGGGAAGCAGGAGGCTTTGACTTGAGACCATGTTGTCATTGCCTAAATCTGCAGCGAAAAGCAAACCCAGGGAGGTCTTTGTCTCTCCAAGTCGGTGATACAAGGTCTGGGGTGGTGGCCAAGGCACAGGAAATTCAGCTACTCCTCGACTAGCTAGCTAAAGGGTCCTTTCTGCTGCTCTGTACCTCTAGGAAACAAACACCTTCTTGGGGGGCTTCCTCTCACAAATAACTTGAAATCCGAGGGCGAGGACCAAACCCCAGCATCCCACCACAGCGCCCAGCACTCGCTGCCTGCAGGGAGAAACCACGGGGCTCGCCTGGACGGACAAGGTGTGTTTTATCCTGAGCCCAAAATAAGGCAGATGAGAAGGTGAGCTTCAGCTCTCTAAGGATGTCGCACATCTACACACATATTTCAAGTCATATTTTGTCAGCCAACATTGTACAACAGAGACTTGTGTCTAAAGGGAGTCTGATTTTCCTACCCGTGACGGCCCCTGCCTGCCAATTACAAATAGATTCGTTTATAAAATCTCTGTCATTGTCACCAAGCAAGTTTCTCCAGGGCTATCGAGACACGGGCCTCAGGCCAAGTGATATTGCCCGCTTCATCATCCCGCACGGTTGTGTTGCCCGCCCCAAATTTCCAAAATCTATTATTCACATCAGCCTGGGGTTTGAGGAAACAGATTTCCGATAGTTTGCAAGTATCATATTCGGAACAAAAGCCATTTCCCTTCTGCAGAAAAAAAACCAACACAGGAACGTGCATTAGAGGCCTCAGCGGGTCCCTGCCAGGAGACCGAGGAGGAATTTTGCTGCTTTGTGGGTTTTCTGCCTGGCAGCGACAGGCAGAGGACAGAGCGGAGACCCTGGGACGCGAGCGCTGGATGCTCCGGAGGTGGCAGCCGGGATGCTGGCAGACACGCCGCAGACGCCGGGGAGCTGACCCTGCCTGCGCAGCAGCTCCGCTGGCTCGAAAATAAACCCCCGACAACCCCCAGGCCGCCCTGCAGTTATAAATAGCAAAGAGCAAGTCTGGTTCGCCTTGAAGTCACGTTTCCCACCAGGCTGGGACGGGGATGGCTGGCGACGGAGCAGCGATGCCCCGGGGAGAAGGCAGGGAGAGGAGCCGAGCACCCGCTTGCTGCTTCCTCCCCTGTCGCAACCCGGTTTATGGGAAAGAGAGGTCAAGGGCACAGTTTAGAGCGCGGTTTATTCATGGGATTGGCTCAAACAGACTCAGATCTCCCCAATTTCTCCCCCTGGGAGAAAGCAAGCGAGGCCAGGAGGGTCTGCGTCCCCGCCAGGGCAGGGCTGGGGGCTCGGCAGGGCTCCCCTCCCTCAGCCGCAGATTTGCTGGCGGTTTCCCTTCTTAAAGGATATTTCCCTTTCATGATCCAGCGTTTCTCCTCCCTGCCCGGTAATAACCGCCTCTCAGCCATCGAACTGGGACAAATGGCTTGCTGCTGATTTCATATTTATTTGTTGTCCTTGAGATTAAGTATTCTTAAATAATAACACCAAAAGGGCTTAGAGCAACAGATGAAATTCTTCTGAGCGCCCATTAATTCAGCCCAGCGAAGAGAACTGAGATTAAAGGGGTGGGGTCAGGCTCTGCCCACAGCAAGGTACAGGGTTTATTTTTCCTGAAACAACGGGGGTTTTTTTTCTGAACTGGTGCATACACGGTTTCACGTAGAAGCTTAAAATCAGGGGAACGTTAATCTGCTTTTACGGTCCATGCCTTTAATCAAAGCCCATTGTAATTAACGTACGCGCTAATAACTATAAATGCGGGCCAGATTGAAGAGGATGAATTTGCACAAAAGGAATTTCAACCAGGAAATGCGGGTTTCTGGCTGGGAGGCTCAATCTGCCCGCATCACGATGTACCAGTTAAATCCTTCACATGCCAAATCTTGACTGATCCGGGGAACAATGAAGGCCAGAAAAAGGCAGAACGGGGAAAAAGGTGGGTGGGTGTTTTCCCCCCTCGGAAGCTGCCGCCCTGCAAGGTGGGAGGGTGAAGCCGGCATCTGGACCAGATGCTGAAGCCACGTCTGGAGGCCGGCTGGAACGCAAGGCGCCGGCATCACACGAGTGCCAGCGCAGGGATGGAGAGAGCCAGAGTCCTGCCCCGCCGTTAAATATTAAGTACTTTCCTTAAGAAAAAAAGCCTTTGGTAACTGGGCGGAGAGAACCGGGGAAACTTGTTGAATTAAACCAGAGATTTAACGTCCAGCTGTTGTGGAGTTTACAGGCATAAAAGATTATTGTGCTCGGAGGTCCTATGCCGCAGAGACTAACAATTTTTGCTGCAACGGGGCTATCAAGAATTGGGATTGTGTTTTATGGGGCTGATATATGACTCTATAAAGGCGAGACAAGATCTCTTTCTTTTCTCTGTGAGTAGCAAGTGCGTCGCGCTACAAAGCCACAATAAAGTCAGCTTCGGCGTTCAGGGATTCCGACACAGCAATGCCAAAGTCTTCGTATTATTACTATTAATTATTACTATTATTACATTAATTTCTAAGGCATCAATCTCCATAGTATCTGGGAACTGTGACATAAATTTAGCACAAAATTAGCATACATTAAGCTAAATTAATGTAACATACCATATGTGGCAAAAACTAACTTAACATAATGTGGAATAAATTACAATAATTTAACATTGACTCTCAGGACTTGATGAGACTGTAAATCTTCTTTAAGAACTAAGATTAAAGCAAGAAGCATTAAAAAGGGGTTTCATTTTACAAAGGAACAGCCTTTGCAAATGCAATGTTTTGAAACACCGTTCATTTAGTAAAAGGTTTCATCCAATTTGCCACTTAACAGCATTGCTTTGCAATTACAACATTCCCTTTCACCCAAAGCACCTGCAGCACTTTACAAATAATAATTCATTTGCACCGTGTCTTGTGAAGCCAAAGAGCATCAGCATCCCCGGGTTTTACACAGAATGAAAATGAGTCGTGGACAAATTAAAGCATTTGGCCAAGCGAGGCAGAGGCGAGGGCCCTGTCTCCGAAATCCCCACTTCCAGTTCTTCGCCCTGATCATCCATCAAGATGCCTGCTCATCTCGGGGATGAAACCTCTTCCCGGTTCCCTCTGCTCAAACACCAAACTCGACTTTCTGCGTGCAATGAAGGGCAGAGGCAGAGCCCTCAGGACGGAGGTGCCGGCCTCCAGCCCCCGAGGCGACCACCCCTGGGTGATGCCCACCCCACCGCCACCCTCTCCTCCCCTGCCCTTCAAGGAGGACGTTAAAACACCTTCTTCCCACCACCCTGCGTTTTGTTGAAGGAGGCATCGGGCTTTAATGGAGGGGAGGTTTTTACGGCAATAATCGCGCAGAGCTCAATTTCGCTCCTGCTGACACCAGCCCCCTGCTAGCTGCTGATCCAGAGCCAACAGCAACCCACGTCTCGCAGGTCCCCATCCACCTCCGCCGGGTACCAGACAATAACCGGACAACCCGGGGAAACTCTTCACCTCTCTCTTTGTCCCCGCGTGGTCTGCGTTTTGCGCAGCTCATCAGAGGAACGCAAGCAGCACACGGAGCTTTACTGCAATTGCTGCACTCGGGTCTGCTGGGAGGAAAACCAACTGCAATTTCCCCTCCATGTAAAGCGTTTTGCTGCCGTTAGCTCCAGAGAGCCGTGCTCCTCCGTGCCTCAAGGGGAGGAAGAGAGAGGAGGGAGAGTCAAGACATTGCCCTTGAAGAATGCAGGAGCAAGTATATTAGTCATAGAAAATCCATTACTCAAGATGATGAATGCCCTTTCCCGCGATGTTGCTGTTAGTTTCTAGAATTAAAACCCAGACACATGTTGCAGCTCTGTAAGAACACTAATTTACATGACAAGTACACAGATTACAAAACACGGTATTTCACTGAATCCTGGAGTTGATCTGGCCATTGGAGAACTACCCCTCTCCAGCCTCCACCATTAGAAATCCCACCAAAGGACCCCAAATGCCCCATGGGACGTGATGGACCGTGAGTGATGCTAGAGCAGATCTTTATCCCCTTTTTCTCTGAAGAGTCACCAGAGCCCCGGTGGGGTATCTGTGATCAGAGCAGAGAGAGGATTTGTTCATCAGAGATGGCTCAGGGGTGGCCATGAGGTCCAGAGCCAGGGAGATGCTTGTGTGGAAGACAAAGGGTCTGATCTCGCCCCCATGGACTATCTTGAGCCACAACTTCTGAGCTCCAAACACACCCGCAGACATCAGCAGCCCAATTCCTGCAGTACGGGGGCAGATCCGCACACAAAAAGCCTTTGAGCCCAAACCAACAGACAAAGCAATTAGGGGAGATAGCTCTAAGTGCAGTACAGTAGGCGAAAACAGACGAGGTACATCAAATTCCTGCTCTCCCAGGGATTTTACGGGGCTGTTGCACGTCCTGGGGATCCAGCCTTGGGGAGGTAAGGCTTTCCCCACCTGCACCCTGCCAGCACTAACCTTCTGAGCTCCTCAAGGCCGACTCTTCAGCGATGTTTCTGCATGCCTCTGGTGATCACGCTCCAGTGATGCACCCATGCATGTGCCCAGGCATCCTCCACCAGCCTCATCTGCCACGGCCATGGGCAGCCCACGGCTGCCGGGCATCCTTCCCTTCCTCCATCCATCTATCCATCCATCCATCCATCCATCCATCCATCCACCCATCCTTCCCTCCCTCTTGTGCAGTGTAGCTCAGCAGGGCTGTGGGAGAAACCTGCTGCTGTTCTCCCATTGCCAGGATAATTCCACAGGAAGCAGATGCCATGGCTGGCGGCGCTTCACTAGAATGATATTCCCACGGAAATTGCCATTTTCATAAATGCAAAAGAGAGAGAAAGGGAATTTAAGCTGGGCAGAAGGATGACAAACGCCTCGAGGTCCCGGGCACCACCATTGACAGGAACTTGCTGATGGAGGGAAATGTTATTTTTCAATATTAAACCAATCTCGAACTGATTCAGAACCTGGTGACAGCAGGGCAATTTAATCAACTGCTCCAAACCACTTCACCTTTGGAGTGAGAAAATCCACTAGTGGGAAAAACAGCAAATGAAATGTTCCAAAACGTCTGAAATTCAGTTTTGTTTTTCACGCACCATCCTTTGAGATGTTATGACACAATGCTAAAATGTGGAAACATGGGGATTTTCTGAGAAATAAAAATTTTAAATTTTGCTCATTCCTGGTTAGCCGTGAGTTCAATATTATGAAGCAGGTTTTAAAGCTGTAGAGAAGGTGATGAAAGAATATTAATGATGTTCTTAGATGAGCAGTAAAATATACACTGATGCTGCTAATAAATTGAAGCTGCTTTTTTCACCGTTGGGGTGTTGGCTGGATACAAGCTGATCTGCGAGACAATTTTTGTTGTGCTTTGCTGGAACCAGCGGAGGAGAAAGGTTAAAATTGGCAACACTGCCTGTACTGGGAAGACACGACAGAACCTGGTGGTGATTCATCAATTTAGAACAATGCAGACCATGACTGAAGGAACTATTATAAACCCAGGAAGGGTAGCGTAAAACCTCCGAATTATTCATCAGTCCCCAACCCAGGCCTCTGCTGGTGCTTTTTATCTTGCAAATACGATGTCAGATCTCAGGAGGCTTAATTCAGTCTCTGCTTCCCCAATTTGGTGGACCCTCTGTAACGATTTGCCATTAAACATCCCACATTCACAAATTTCTACATTTATTGGCTTCATTTTAAAACATCATGGCTATCTTTTTATGTCAGCAGGCGATACGGCAGAGCTCTTCGATGCAGAGAACTGACTATAAAAGGCGCTAATAAAGAAATCAATCTAACATTATAGCGCATATTTAGAATTAATTCTACCTATTCTCCCCCCCACCCCCCGAGCAATAGACAGCACCTAATAACAGCAGGATCATCTGAAAAGGTATATCCCTTGATTTAAAAACTGATGCGTGTCAAGGTAATGGGATTAAAAATGAATTGACATTTCTAATAGCTTCCCACCAGCATCTATCTCACTGTCAGGGCTTCCCAAACAACGGCACACGGAGACACAGCCTGAAATTAGCCCGTCTCATTTTAAGACCCTTCCTAACGATCTTCTGAATGAACTCCTGCTATTTGGCAACATAATTTTAGAGTTAAATATCAGCTAATTTTTTACTTTTTTTAACGTACTGATGCCACACAATGGGTTCTTCACTTAGCAATGGCGCCTCGCAGATTAAAACAAAGGGAATTCTTGGGGGAGAACCGGTGCTGCTGTTGCTCTCTTGGCAAAGAAGAGTGAGCAGCCCCTCACCTTGTTCATGTGGTTGGCGGGGGCTTAACGGAAAATGAAGCTCGCTTTTGGGAAATCATCCTCTTTCTGCCCTCGCAGAGGGGGAGCGACGGGCTGAGTGGGCAGAGGAGGCAGAGCGGGCAGGGCTGCTGGCCTGGGCAAGCTGCGCCATTCCCAAATTTATATTCCTGTGTATTGCAGCCTGCGCTCTCAATTGACGATCGCGTCCCGGTTTTAACTGCAGCCTTGACACCACTCTGTTTCTTCGGTGTACAAATCTGTCAAGGGCACTGGCTGAGAGAGTACATAAAAGCGTATTTTTTTTCTTCCATTTGCTCAAGTCTTAGGGTTTTACATATCTGAAGAGAAATAAAAAGGTGACAAGCCTTTGATATTCCATGGCACATCTCCTGCAAAGATCACTTAGTTTCTTCGTGGTGTCACCACCCAGCTCACGATATTCCGCCTGTCATTCGAATGGGGGGAGAGAGGCGACTTGGCTCCCTGGCACAAATGGCGAGAAAAAGGCATGGAGGGAGATGGACTCAAAATAAATTTTGGGGGTTTCCCTCTCCTCCTGGCTGGGCAGCCCCCAGCACATCGAACCATAGAAGGGTTTGCGTGGGATGGGACCTTAAAGCCCACCCAGTGCCACCCCCTGTCCTGGGCAGGGACACCTCCCACCAGCCCAGGTGGCTCCAAGCCCCGTCCAACCTGGCCTTGAACCCCTCCAGGGATGGGGCAGCCACAGCTTCTCTGGGCAACCTGGGCCAGGGGCTCACCGCCCTCGCAGCAAAGAATTTCTTCCTCAGATCTCATCTAAATCTCCCCTCTTTCAGTTTGAAACTGTTACCCCTCGTCCTATCATTACACCCTCTGATCCAGAGTCCCTCCCCATCCTTCCTGTAGGCCCCCTTTAGGGACTGGAAGTACTTTAGTACATGGGGGGCTCAGGACAAGGGAGGGCAAATGCATTCGCACCCCATGGATGGAGATGCCCTCACAGGTCCCAATGCCCAAATCTCCCCGCGCAGAGGACGGCTGGTCAGGCAGAGCTGACTTGGACCCAGCACTCTGGTCCGACTCCAGTTTTCCCTGTTCTGGGTGCAGGCTGGGAGCGGGGATTCTTGTAATTGCAAGGACCATCCCCCTGGGAACCAGAAAAGACATTAAAGGAGCTGATTTAAATTTCCAACTTCTAAGGCGTTTATTAATAAACAGTGTGGGTAAATATCCTCCTTCCAATTATGACAAATACTTTGAAGATATAGTGTCCTTTTAAACAAACATTAGATGCCTTACTAAATTGAAATTAAATGTTCACTAAGGGCCATTCATTGACAAAAAAACGTTTCCAAAAGTAACAAGCAGGTCACCTCACTGGTGTATAACTGCTCGACCTTGGCTTCCCTGAGAGACAGCCCTAGATAATGCACCAAACGCTTGGCTGATGAATGGCTCTGACGAAATGCTCTTGACCTTAGGAGGCACTCCAAAGTGATGAACAGTTAATGATGAAAGGCTCCAGAAAGAGATTGTTTTAATTCCTGGCCATAACATGCAATTTTCAGGCCATTGCTTGGGGAGGGAGCGGAGAGGGAGGAGAGTACAAGGAACAGAGAGCGGAGGCTATATTTCATAATTTAACAAAACACGGTTTAACAGCATCGCTGAAAGGCGCTGCACTTCTGGTTCAATGATGCTGTAGGGGATGTTCAGTGCTTTCCTCAGCCCCCTCTAAATTCATGGCAGACATAGCCAGTGAGCCTTCCCTCAAAGCCTTTGGTGGGTGTCACTCCTGACACCCCCCACTGTCCCCCTGGCTTACAGCATCCTCCAAGCTGTCCTCTCGGTCTCGCAGTGAAAGCCCTCCTCAGCCTTCATGTCCAAGGGGACACCAGCTGATGATGCATCTTGCCCCTTCCCTCCATGTTGTGCCTCCCCTGGTCCCTTGTCCCCAAGCTATGGCATCAGCTGAGGTGCCGGAGAGAGTCCAACACCTATTCGTCAGCCTGCGATCACTTCAGCCCCTGAAGCACTTGCTTTTCTCCCATTCTGAAGGCAGTAAAAGTAATGAGAAGAATGATTGTGCCATCTGCTCCCCAAGCTTTTCACCTGCGCTGGCAAGGCAATCTGTTTCCTTGCCTCTGTCAGACACCATCCCCTGGGCAGCAGGAGGCAAGCCCAGCAATCTGGGGGCCTTTTCCATCCCAGATGGGCTTTCCCCGGCGCAGGGAGCTGTGGAAGAGGTTTGCAATGTGGAAAAGAAACGCCAAGGTGCATCTCTTTGCTTGGAGGGACAGAGCAAAGGACGGAGAAGTTGAGTCTGAGCTAGAGGTGAAGGTAACTCTGGCTCAAAACTCATTCGTGGCTTGGAGTCAAGCTGAGATCAATTAGGGGTGCTGCATACCCCGAAAAAACATGCCAGTCATTCAGTGTGGTGCCATAATGGTGTCACAGGGGCTTCCAGAGAAGAATGTGGATGTTTTACTGCCCAAAAGAAAGGATGAACAAAATGGGTTGAACAAGAAGGAAGGGGAAGGGAGAGAAAGGCTGAAGGATGGCCATGAGGATTTCATTCTCTCAGTGGGGTTGGCTGGGAAATCAATAGAGGAGATAAAGAAAGGGAAGAAAGAAAGAGCTGTCTGGACAAGTCAGGTTGAGATTCACTTGGAAAGAGTGGCTACAAGCATGGCAAAGCCCCTGTGGAGCAAGGCTTGCCAGCAGAGCTGCGGTCCCCATGGAGCTTGGCGACAACAGCAATTTGTGTCTGGAGCACTTTGTACTTGGGCCCAAAGCGCTCTTTGGTAAAACGGTACCAAAACGTCACAGCTTGCCCTGTGGATATGAATGCCGCACACTCGGGCAACCGCAGATGCTGAGAGTTCGAGGACTTGCTGGAGGTCGGGGAGAGAGACAGTGGTTGATCATGGTGTGACCCTTCGCTACCAGCATTAGCTACCAGCTCACACTTCTTCATCCATCTCTCAGAGGAAATGAGAGTCATTCCCCCCCCCTTGTAGCTGAATGCAGAAAGATGTATTGGTTCAATCTAAAGGCACAGCAAATAGTCACAGGGCCTTGGCTCCAGAGGGATTTTTTGTTCTTTTTTATATCAACTAATTACATTTAAACAAATTCTCGCTGTTGAGCTTGTTGGGAAGCGTCAGCTCCTGTTTTTGTCATCTGGCCTCACAACACTCGTTCTGGCTGAGTTTGCCTAGCACTTTCATTAACTTTTCAGGGCATTTTGCTTATGAAACAGCAAAACAAATGAACAACGTGCCACTTTGCCTGAAGTTTCAGTTCAGCTGCACTTTAACTGGCCTGTGCCCTGAGTTTTGAAGTGGTCCAGTCTCCATCCTGCATGTTCTTCTATGTCCTCTCACCACAAAGCTAACCCTGGAGAAAGACAGAGATGCAACATATACAATATATGCATCTCTCTCTCCCTCTAGATGTTTATAAAATCACACTATCTTCTATGTTTTGAGTGAAAGGCAGGACTTCACCTTACTCCAAGGCATATGGTCATTTATGGGTAAAATGAAGTTGTAAAGTCTTTTGGGGATCTTTCATACTGCCTAACTGTAGGCATCTAAGTAAAAAGCCTCAGTGAAGACCTCAGCCATCTAAAGACAGAGAACAGTAGGGTAAGAGAGAAATAAATGGCTCCAGAGCACTATTCTGAGTCACAGGAGACAGGGTGGAAGGACCTTGAAAAATCGAGTCCATTTCCCTGCCTCTAGGCAAGATCAGCTCGACCAAAACCACTCCTGGCAGCTGTTGGTCTGATCTCTCCTCCAGAATTTCTTCTGCTGCTATTTGACGCCCATTGCTTCTTTTTGTGAGAG
Source organism: Rynchops niger (assembly GCA_013400035.1). Taxonomy (NCBI): domain Eukaryota; kingdom Metazoa; phylum Chordata; class Aves; order Charadriiformes; family Laridae; genus Rynchops; species Rynchops niger. Next base: position 381,796 of record VXBH01005434.1, read on the forward strand.
CAGTGAACTTGCGGGGGGGGAAGAAAAAAGAAAAGAAAGAAAAATACAATTGAAGTCTCTCCCTCACTGTGGAAAACTTGAGTATGCTTGGTGAACTGCCTTTCCCTTCAGCCTATTCTTCTACAGAGCAAACAACGCCTGTTCTCGTTTCTTTCTGCCAAGGTGATCTCTGGACCCCTCGCCCTACTCGCTGCGTTCTTCCACCCATTCCTACTGCCTGCTGCCTGCCTTAGGTGCTCCCGGTTTATTGTTGGGAGGTGTTTTTCTTGCTCTTCCTTCTGAGCACCTGTGTTTAAGTGAGAGTCCTAAAACAAGACATAGCGACAACACTCCTTCAAGAGCTATCTGAAATTGCTCGGTGTCTCATCCAAACAGGAGGGAGGTCAGCAAAGAAGCGCTGGTTTTGCCTCCTGTGGTTTTCAGTACGAGGGCTACAGAAGAACTCAGGTGGGATTTCAGGCTGCCCTCATCATCCAAGGGGAAATTGAGACACTCCAGGGCCAGCACCTTTACAGGAAAGCTTTTCAAAATTTCTGCCTTCGGGTAAGGGCTGCTGACTCCAGTCTCTCATAACAGCCCACCCATCACTTACCAAAAGACAGTGTGCACCACAGGGAACATGAACCTGAAGGTAAATGGCGCTCTTCCAACCTCTCCTCTTGGAGCATGTTTCTCATTAAGCTCCTCTGCTGCCTCCTGAGTCTCAGCCTACTAGTGGCCAACTCGACAGTCTGATTTATGCCCGTTATCTCCAGGCAATAACCACCACTTCATAACTTACTCCAAAAATGCAGGAAAAACTGCTTGAAACATGGGGCTCTTCCTGACACAACATGTGGCTTAGGATGTTCAAATTCAAAATTTCTTTGTAATGATCATGACAGATGGACTTCTCAACATTTTTGGCTATGACATCTCCACATGGTAATGATCAAGTGGGTGGGGAGGAATGATATCTGAGGATAATTGTGTATGGCCACGGTACCATCTATAAGTCGGGCTATGAAGAGCTCGGACAGCCAGTTTTGAATTGCAAAGCTTCCAGCTCTAGAGAAGGATGCAATCCATCTTGCAATGAAATGAACAACATGCAGTTGCTAAAATTCTGTGAAGCTGGTTTAGGAGTCCCCACGCTGGGTGTGTGGAGGGGAACCACCTTCTATCATCAGGTGGCATGGATGAGCCTTTCTGAAAGCATCCCTAAATCATTCCAGGGTCTTTCTTTTCTGGGGGTGGGATAAATATTCCCTCTTTCACCAACTTCCAGTCCGTGTTCTGTGGTAAGGCCAGTCCTTGATCACACACCCCTTGACCCAACGTGTGCCAGCTGCTTGCCCAGCCAGTCTCCTAGGGAGGAAACCTTGGATCTGAATCAGTCGGGCTTGTTCTCATCACAGGCAACCCCTGCACCCTTCCCATGTTAGGCTGGTAAAGTTTGGCCTTTCTTGTTCCTGAATGTAGAAAAGCCCCTGTGCAATAGTTGCTGCAGGTGGATCTATGGGGAGAGGGAAGCTGGGAGCAGGACATGAGTGACGGCTCCATGGCATCACTGGCTGCTGCTCTACAGGCCATTAATTGACCGCACCCCAGAAGAAGGGCTACAGACTCGGAGCAGAGTCATAGAGAGCATCCATCTAAAGCTTCATTTCAGCTGCTAAAAATATGCAGGAGCTGAATTTCTCCGACATGGTTTTCCCCTTACAAGGCAAAAATCCTCCTGTTAATGGCTTGTAATCTCTCTGCCGTTCCTGGTGGCAAATAACTGGTGAGTCTCGAAGGGTGAAGGAGCTGACTTCTGCTACTTTTGCTCTTGCAGATGGGAAACATTAGCACCGACAACTCGAGCTGCACAATTATGTTTTTACTCTGGGAGGAGAGAAGATGGTGCTGCAGGAACAATACGAATAGAACCGCAAAGCGGTGTAAACCACCGACGCAAAGGCTCAGCGAGGAGCAGGGAGAGAGCAACGTCCTTGCTGGGGCTCAAGCAGTGACCTGACCCACCGTTGTGCCTTGCCGTCGAAGCCATCCCTTTGCCTTTCCTGCCCCTGGAGACCCCAGAGAGGGTTCCCTGCCTGGCAGAGCCGTCCCCCGAGGGCTGCAGTCACCCCAAGGCGGTGCTGGGGCATTGCCGCGCGGAAGGATGAGCTCCAAGTCATCTACTCCAGCAAGGTACGGAGGCAGACTTTTGTCCAGAATCCAAGTTTTTATTAATATCCCAGGCTGGGGGAAGGGAAAGCTGTTTCTGCCTTTCATATGGAAGGAGAGAGACACGTTTCTCCTCGAGCCTTCTGCAGCCGCGAGGGTCTTGCTGCCCTGGAGGGTTTCTCGTGGGGATGATCGCAGGTCAGCAGGAAGGCACAGGTTGGTGTGGATTGACGGGGGTAGAACATATGCGTAAAATTCCTTTTTCGTTATATACGCTGGTAAGTGGAACTGAGAGGAAAGGGAAATTTGTTGTTTGCCTAATAATTTGTTTTTAATCCTGGCTTGTGGAGAAACGCCATTCCTAGGAACAGTGAATGCTCCAGCCAAAGCAGTGGAACTGCAGAATTCAGGCCGGTTTGGGGAGGTTTAGGGTGAAAAGCACTGCCATCATGTCTGCTCTGTCCACAGTGTCGCAGCACATGGGCAAGAAGGGAGGTTTCACCCCCAAAGGCTGCTCAGCCCACAGTTCCCTACAGGGATCACAGTCCCCGATTTGGGCATCTGAGCTGCAAGCACAGCAAACATCACCCCTCTGCCCATCATTTGTTTTCAGGCAGCCAACGCGCTCCTGAACACCCCAAAGAAATTCTAAGTGCAAAACTGCTAGTCAAAAAGGAAGGATTTGGGGATTATCGGAGACACTAACAGCAGTGGAGAAGTGGGGGGTGGAAAGATACAGTCCAACCTCTGAAGGCAAAATTTATTTTTAGGCCTTATTTTTTAACTTTTTCCACAGATGTTGGAGGTAGAGCTCTAGACTATCACAGATGGTATCATTAATTCGGATTTAAGGAAGACTTCAAGGAAGATCTCTGGTGTTGGCTCTGCCTTTTTTTTTTTTAGCTACTAACCAAGCCAAGGAGATTCAGGAAAGCCCTGAGGGCACGGCAGGAGGACAGACCCACCGCAAGAGGAAGCGTTTGGCGGCCAGCTGGGGACTGGCAAGCTGACGTGCGTTTCGTACAAAGAGCACTCAGACCTGGTTTGTCTCCAAGGAGCATAAATGAGCCTGACGCTGGGAAGAGGAGGCATCCTAACTTTCGAGAAATGTCACCCTCATTCCAGGAGTATCGTATCACCTTTCCTCCATCACGGACACTTACATTTCCCATGGCAGCAACACCGGGATTCCTGGAGCAGAGGGGCTGCTTTCCCGCTCTGGGAGCCACCACAGACAACACACCACGAGGCATCTGCCCCATCCCCTCCTGAGAGAGGGGACCTGCCCCTTCCCTCCTGCTCCTCCCCATTGCTCTTCCCTTTACACCTCTGCGTGATGGAGGCCGACAGCTTCAATTTGCCTTTCTAGGGGGTCAACTCTTCCTTTCCGTAACTTCATACTATTAACCAGTTTGAGTATTCATAACGCCATAACTCATTCCACTGATACGTAACGGGTTTTTGCTGCAATGAAGCTTTCCCATACAAACAGCATTTAACCTAGGCTTAATAAATTCTTCCCAATGGCTAACGCCTTACCTTTATTCTACGATCTCCAGCGGTGGCAGCACACAGTGTTCCCCCCCTGTCACTGTACATGAAAGCCACGAAACACCAGAAACTCAGCATCTTATTGAGCTGCAAACAACTGGCCCCCAGCCAGCCAAAGCCCTGCATTACCCTGACAGCAGCGAGAGAGACAGCAGTTGTGCTTGTAAATAGCTGGTAATGAACACACCAAATGGCTCTTTTTCAGAATTTTGCAGAGACAGGAGCACGTTTCCTGCACCTGCATGCACATACTATCGGCGGCAGGAAAGGGGACACATCCTGGACCACGTCTGAGCTCCAGGAGACTGAAACGGTAATGAAAGCCGGTTTGAAAGCTCTGCTCACTGGGTTGGGAAGGGCAGGTTGCCATTCCTCGTGCTGAATATCACAAATGCCTCATCCTTAATACCACAGGCTGGGGGGGAAAAAAAAAAAAAAAAAAAGGAAAAAGGGGAAAAAAAAAAATGACGAAAAGGATCCTCTGTTATTCGTTAGCCATACTTCTGAGTTTATTCTCACCAGGCAGCATCTGTGCTCAGAACAAAACCCCGTCCAAATACAAGTAAGATGTTTGGCTTATGGACTTGTTAGAGTGAGAGCGAGCCAGCCGGCACAAATGGTACAGCCTTGTGTGATTGTACTACTCCAGGACTCTTCTTCAGTCACTACTACAGGCTTTAATAGCTATGATCCCTAACCCATCCCCTGACTTTTACATGGTGCCATGTATATACACACACACACACGCAGTTTATCTCTGGGCAAAGCCCTGGAGCTGTTGAAATGCAGCTCCTGCTGCTCGAGAGATCCCAGGGTTTACCTTAAGCATCACTGCCATCAGAATGTCTTGTTATCAATTTGGTTGTGTCAAATTTACCATTCGGCTCTGAGACCAAGCAATAGCCACATAGATGGGATTCCTTCCTAACCTGCAGCCCTGATGCGGGCTGGATTCCCAGAGCGGGCACAAGGTTATAGCTCTTCCCCTGATTGCAGGGAAATGCAAGCCTGCTTAGCAGAAGTCGATACGAAAAGCAAAACTTTGCCCTGCCTGCGATGGCCCATCATGCTGGCAAAAAGCTGCTGTGCCCAGCAGCGCATGAAGATTGACTTTTCTTGTAGCAGAAGAGCTATTTCGTTTCCCAAGAGCATTCCCCCTCCCGTCCCACCCGCTCTGTTCTCTCGGAGAGGCTCCCACGTACCTGCCACACCACTGCCCCAGCCCCGCCATCCCGCACCCCTCGCCCTCCCTCCAGCACCGAGTAACTGAAATCCACCGCCAACGGGGAAACGGCTCTTCCCCGTCCTCCTGCACCCAGGATTGACTGCTCGGAGCTTCCACCTGAGCCCTCCCTGTCTGCACACCCCGTTTGATCCCTGGGAACCGCAGGGCTTTCAGACCTGCCTCTTTCTTCTACATTGCACCAAGATGATTCCGTCCCCTGGTCCTTATTAAGGAACCAGTTATGGCAGTGACCATATAATATATTTCCCCCTGCTTCCAGAGGACTATAGCTCTGCTGTCTTCTCTGACAGGGCTATAGCCTTGTCTTTCATGAAATAAGAGGGTCTGCTTTCATGAAACAAAAGTCTGCTTTCCTGCCCTGAGAAAATAACACTGATTGCGCAAGGAAAAGGTGTCAGTAGCTCAGATCAACCCCCATAACACGACCCAAGATGTGCCTCTAGTTCGAGTTAGAGAAAGCAAACCCTGGAGTTAGATTAAAAAGGTGACCAAATCAGCAAGTTACACTCGCAAATGTGCCTTCAGACCTACTAATTCAGCAATTGCATTGTCAAACCTGGCAACAGCGGGAGGTAGTGGTTGCATGGGGCAAGCGTGTGCGACGGGTCTATGGGATCTCAGGAAAATCTCGCCCTAAACCCCCAGACTGAAGCTTTGCAGTGCTCCAGTCCAAATCAGCATTGACCCGCAAATGCAACGAGCGCAGAAGAACGACTGCTGCTTCTCCAGCCAGCGCAGTGAAACTGCCCCGGGGGCCTGCAGAGCATCAGCTTCTGCGGCTGACGGGACTGCGCCAGAGGACCAGTGTAGCCCAGTAGCTTGCAGGAAGAATATTGGCCAGTTTGGCAAGTTTGATGACTTCTGCTCTGGAATAACCCCACAGCTGGGAGTGCAAGGGTCCTGACATTACTATTAAGTGTCCTGGAAAGCAGCACAACTGAGAGAATGAAGTATGGAAGCCAGGAGAGAAAGGCTGGGAGAAAAATGCGCAGAGAACAGTCTATTAATACCTGCCTGTACTGCCATTGGCTTTAATCAGCACTAATAATCCCTCACTGTCAGGAGCATTTCCGTTCACTCTCTAATTTTAAATAATTATTATAATAAGGATTCTACTACAAAACGCTAGAAACAGCATCCTTGTCACTAAAACTGTACCTAGTAATTGAAAAACAAACCGGCAGAGGATCCATCAACCACACACGCGAAAGAAAAAGAACATTAACTACCAGGCTGCAAAGCCCTTTACTTGTCATAATATATTAGGTGTTTCATTACACATCTTGCCAGAGCTGCAAACGCCTGGTAACTCAGATCACGCACGGGAAGGGAAGAACCTAGAGGGCCAACATCTTCTAGGGAAATAAGGTTTGTGTCACTATTGTCCTGCTCAAACGAAGCAGCTGTCGGAAGGACCGGCCCCACCTCCTGCTTGGAAACCTGAGGGCCATTTTTTTGGGGTGCCTGGGAAACCACCCCCCCAGCTGCACACAGTTCACAGGGTGTGAAATCCTTGATGCACATCAGCACCATCCGTACCCCAGTTAATTTTGTGCATTGATTTTTCTCTCATTACGCTAATTCCATCTTACGGAGGAAACTAGAACGTCCTTTCCTTTGAAGCCTTCACCACTGTCGTGGGGCTCTAAGACTCACGGTGCTGGAAGCTCTGTGCCAGGACCAGAGCAGCAGCGCGAGTCTAATTAAGACACAGAGGGAGAACGGCTGTAATCTCCACGGTCGATTAATCAATTTCTCAATGAGATAGCACACTGATGGGTGAGCAGAGAGCTGGGAAGTCAGGAGAGGGAGTATGAGTTGAGGACCTATTTGGGTCGATGGCCCATCCACCAGGCGAGCCTGAGCCCCCCGGCGGAGCCGCCGTCCCACAGCTGCCTCACGCGGCTACCGCTTCCCTGGTAGAGAGCAGTATGGATACCTTCCAGCTGCTCAGTTGGAACGCAAAGAAAATGAGCGGGCAGACAAAGCCTCTCTGGGTTGAAGCAGGAGGGAAAGAAGGGCTGGAAACCCGTCCCCATGGTCACCTGAACCCCCCCGACTGCCCTCGCCCCACCACGGCTCCACCTCCACCCTTTGATTCTCCGGGCAGACGTCCTGCGAGGACGCTGGCTCGTGTGGGGGAAACAGATATTTTACAATTCTAAACCAGGTAGAGCTGAAGCGTAAGGTGAAGTTTATCGCTGCTCCTTCCCTCCCCCTGAGAAGCCTGGATGGAAAATGAAACCAATTAATTACGTAAAAACAATACCCCAATATAAGTGTCATTATACAAAAATTGTAAAAATATTGGAAAAAAAAGAGAGCAGTGGCTGTAACAGTTGCTCTCTACAGAAAAAACAAAATTTTGTCATTAAAAATAACCACAGGGTCAAATTTTCTCCCAGTCCTACCAAAAGCCTTTAGGTCCCGCCCCACGTAGCACAGCGACAGCATCACAACGGCGAGGGAGATCCTCCTCCTCCTCCTTTCATTACGAACCGATGCGAAGCCCAGAGAACGCAACGACTCACTTCAAAAGAGAAGGAACCGGGAGAAGAACCCCGAAGTCTCAGCTCGGTTTCTCTGTTGCCTTTCCACAGGCTCAGCTCCGCTTCCGAAAAGCTGCTGGTTTTATGTGCCACCAGCTGCTGCTCCTCTGTTTTACTGTCCTTGAAAGCGGGGACTCCTAAGCTTTGGTTTAAATTCATTATTGATAATAAAATAAATAAGCAATCATTGCAAAAAGCCCTAAAACAGTTTCATGCTTAATTTAAATGCACCAGGATAACATTTGGAATAATCTCATGAATAGATGCGGGAACTAAGATCACGTAAAATAACATCAGCAAATTATCTAGTTGCCAACACAACTTTTTGATAATAAAAGACAGCTCAGGACAATTTACCATTGTTTAACCCAATTTATTTATCTGCACATAATCGCAGTGCAGCCCTAGGGGAAATGCAGAGGGGGAAGTAATTGGAGCTGATTTATTTGTATTTGTTTGCTCTGAATTGGAACAGAAAACAAAAAGGTGGAATATTTTACAGAAAATAATTCCAGAAAAACGAAATCTCTTTTGAGGGAGCCAGTTTTTCAGCTGCAAGTTGCCCCACCTGGCTGGTTCTTCTGCAGGCAGCAAGCCAAGCAGACAGCAGCCACCCCAGTAGGCACCCGGGAGCTGTCGTTCCCATTCCCCCCATGGAAAGATCCATTCTTTTATTCAATAAATCCATTTTTTTTTCTGCTGCTGAATGCTACAATTTTTATGGAAAGGCTATTTTCCTGTTTAAATGCCAACCCGGTCTGGAAATAACAGAGCAGGCCCCACTAGTGAGGCGTTTGAAAAGGTTAAAGGAAAGTCTAAAAGCTATTTGGGAGACACGTGGCCGCTTCTCCGGGAAAGAAAATGCACCATTTCAGTGGTGAAATGGGAACACTTGGACTCCGCAGCCTGCTAGGCTTGTTTTGGGAAGCAAGCAGAGAAGATGCATCCCTTCACCTGCGGCAGGAAAACAAAAGGTTTGGGAAAAGGGGTGGGAAAAGCTCAGTTTGTATCAAAGACGTGATGCATTACAGACACCTGCTCGCAAGGGAGGCGGAGAAGAGGCACGCTTGACTTGGGAGCGTCCAGCAAAGCCAGTGCAACGCACACCCCGGCTCCAGCTCCATGGAGAGCAGCCAGGGCTCTACCGGGGGCTTTTCAGGGGAAGAAAAGAGGCCAGTGCGCAGGATTTGGCCTCCGTTTATAGCTTTGTAGTCCCCCACTGCCCCCAGATGTTTGCAGGTCCCAGACGTGGCAGCTGCCAGCGCCGATTCAGCAAGTCGCTAAGGGATGCTGAATCGCCTTCCAGCGCCCTGAATCCTTGGGGGTTGCCTGTGCTCATCGTGGCGTTTAAACCCATTTTCTCAGGGAGAATGCAACAAAGGGTATACCAAACTAATCAGTCCAGGCTGGACTCACTTCTAAACCCACATTGACTTCAGACTGCCAAAGGTGTGCGTGAGTCCCAGCGAAACAGAAGGCAATGCGCTTAATTGCCAAGCTGGAAATATGGTGCCAAAACCCAAAAAAGAATAAAATACGACTTGCAATTCTGGATTATAACTTGGCAAAAAGACTTCTGCGGAGCTCCTTTCTGCAGAAACCTGCCATACGAGAGTACTCCATTGCACCTGAGCTGGAAGAGATGCTGCCAAGGCTGTCACCAGTATCGAGAGGAGGACTCTCATCTCTCCTGGGGCAGCTGGGCTCTCCCAAGCCCTCCCAGCTCCTGGATTTTATTCCGCTGCCACAGCAAAATCCGCACGTGTGTAATAGAAAGTAGAACTTCAGGAGAAGCACTTTGCTATCTACATAGAAAGGAGCCATCTTACAGAAAAATGCGTTAAAATATTGCACTTGAAAACCTAATTATTTTGCTAAAGCCTTGCCTCATTGCTCACGTGAAGAGGATTTCAACCCAGAATCCAGTTTCCTTATCTAACCCCCTGCTGACCTTCCCTCCGTCCCACGCTCAGCCCCATCCCAGCAGGGCTGCCTGAGGACCGGAGGGGCTTTGCTCCCCCGGGGTCCCCACCGAGCGCCCCCTCCCACAGCTTCACTGGAGCTTCACTTCTGCTGCTCGGCTCTGCAGTTAGGAACCCTAAGCTGGAAATTCATCGGCCTGTTTGCTGTTTTCCTTCCTTTGTTATCCATTTAGCTTCTTTGTACATCAAAGCAGCCTATTTATAGTCGCCTTCTGGAGGAGGACCTGAACAGCCCCTTTGGCTGCGGCAGGATCTCTTAGCCATAGGCCACATCAAGCAAACACACAAACTGAAAGGGATCTGTCTTTGTGTTGTAAATAGGGCTGCTGTTTTGACTCCATTTATAGCTAAAGAGCGGGAACAAGGAGCCCAGTTCTCCCAGGGATTCTCCGCCTCATATGTGAAAACTGAGGGTGCCGCGCATTTTGCCAGCTCTAGACTCGGCTTTTAGTTCTTTCTTTGGCCAGAATGGGAAGAAGCTTCATCATCACCAGGGTTGAGAGCGCAATTAATGACTTCGTTCCTATATGGCTTCTCAGATTGCTTGGGCCTAATTATTCCACTAGATGGACCCAATACCATTCTCAGTGTCATGTGCCCTTGTGCTACCAATGGCTGCTGGAGCCTCCCCTGGGAAAGGTCTATCTGAGCAGGAAGACACCAGTCACACAACTCAACCTGGGCACACAGGCTTACAGCCTCCCAAAGTGTAGTCTCATTGCAACTTCCTCTTTTGTCCCACACCAACATCGAATCTATAGGGAAACAGTTCCCTTCTGTTCTTTGCCTTAATTGAAGGTGAGTAACAACAATCTATTTAAATAAAGTTATAGCAAGAGTTTGGGAACAAACTTTTTAGAAGGGTCTGTTGCGATAGGAAAAGGGGTAATGGCTTTAAACTAAAAGAGGGGAGATTTAGACTAGAAACAAGGAAGAAATTTTTTAAAATGAGGGTGATGAAACCCTGGCCCAGGTTGCCCAGAGGGGTGGTAGATGCCCCGCTCCTGGAAGCATCCCAGACCAGGTTGGATGGGGCTCTGAGCAACCTGATCTAGTTGAAGATGTCCCTGCTCATGGCAAGGGGTGGACTAGATGACCTTTAAAGGTCCCTTCCAACCCAAACTATTCTAAGAGAAGAGAGTCCTGCTCCATGTCAGGTTGTGCGAGTACGCAGCCTCTGCAGGGTGTTCCCAGGGCTGTCTCTCACCTGCACATCATTGAGCATGGCAGTCACAAATAGCAGAAAAAAATCAATGCAAATCCCTCACAAACTCTGCAATCTGCCCCATTATCGTCTGGCGTCCTGGCCATCACGCATGTACTCTTCCTGGCAGCACCTCCTGTACTGTAGGATGGGCGTCCACCTAAACAGGACAGCAGTCTCTCCTGTTCTTGGCACGTAGGTAAGCTGCCCAGTTGGTATTTCTGTTCCCCCATGCATCCAGCAGTTACAGATGGCACGCCTCTTCAATATTTTATTAACCTCTGCCACCATCTAAAATCCCCAAGCAGTTTAATTTCTGCTTTCCTAAATCTACTGAAATGGAAAGTTTACCCAGAGTGATTTTCAGCCAAGATGACTCAAGGCAGAGTCCTCAACTGAACTCACTTCGCTCTCCACTGGTAAAGCCATTCTGAGCCATTTTCACTTGCAAGTGGAGATGAAATAAAAGGACTGCGCTCTCAGAGGGTTCAGCTGAGCACAGTTGATCTCTGCCAGTGGAGTGCCCGGCCCCAGCCATGGAGACCGCTGAAGCTTTGCCAAATATTACTATATGCAGACATACAGCCGGTTCTTGTGACATCCCAGGGCCCAGCAGAAGAAACTAGTGGCCCAGGGAGGATGGGCAACCTCACTTGCAAGTAAACTCCAAGCTGATTTTGAGTGTCTTAGAGAATCACTGTAAAAATAGCAACCTTTTCTCCAAAACACTTAGAGAAAGCAATCCACTACAGCTAATGCCTAATACTATGTCCTGATCAAGAGTTAAAATATTTATATATTAAGCCACATTAAGAGCAGGTTTAATAGCCATGCCTGGTTCAATGCTGCCGAGGGAGCCTGGGCTGTGTTTAACGTGGGCTGTCACTTGTGGGCTTGGAGCCTGGCACCTCGCAGAGGGACAACCCGTCCTTGCTGCTCAGCGCCGGGTGGGTTCCTCCTGTAACCGCGCCGGTGACTAATGCACACCCAAACCAGCGAGAAACCAGCCCTCGTTTCATAGAATCATAGAATTGCCCAGGTTGGAAGGGACCGTTGAGTCCAACCATTAACCTAACGCTGACGAAAACCATCACTAAACCAACCCTATCTCTCAGCACTATGCGTACCCGTCTTTTAAATACCTCCAGGGATGGTGACTCAACCGCTTCCCTGGGCAGCCTGTTTCCACTGAGGAGGTGACATTTCCCTCTCCCTTATCACACCACCACGAGTGACTGAAAGTGGGCAGGAGGGTGGATGACAGAGACAACTCCAAAGGGATGCAGTTTATTCCCTGCAACAGCCACCACAAGCAAACTCCAAACCCAGGCTCCAGAGGTGGAGCTGAAGAGAGGGAGATAAAGCTGTGCCCTCCAGACAAGGGCCTCCCGTGTGCCTGCAGCAGCAGCTCCTGCATGGGACACGCAGATGTGGTCAGAGCGGTTCAAGGAAATCGAGGAAGGAAAGCAAAGTGATGCATTCAAGGTGATACAGACAGCAAGGATACCTGGTTCTTACTTGGATGCGGGATTCCTCCGTCTGGCTGACAAACAGCAAATACCGTCCTCAGCTGGGTCGCAGGCACAGCTCCTGCTCAAAGGCAAAGTCCCACCCAGAGGAGCTGGGCTCCTCAGCCAGGGGTATTTCAGCAATTTGGGAAGGTGGAAACTAATTAGCCTTCTTTCTCACCAACTTCATTTTCACCTGTTTCACTTGCTAATCCCTTGGCCATTCAATTAGCACCCTCCCTGCAGGGGGTGAGGGCGGAGGATCAGCCTTTGCCAACACGGATTTAACCCTTCCCTGGCCAGAAAAGATGGGGTGAGACCACAGCCAGGGAAATGCCCTTCTTTCCCCACGTCCATAGTGTGGTAGTTTTGGGACTGGATGGACCTCCTTGCCCATGGTGGTGGTGATGGCTTCCTCGGCTGCGGAGCAGTTTGAGTAGCTGCGCTTCCCAACTGGCATTCACTGCTGGAGGCAACATTAATTTTCCTGCAAATCCACCCTTCTGTTTAGCAGAACAATTACCTGCTTTGTCGGATTTGTGCTGTAGCAAACAGGAGGTCTGACCCAGCTGGGAAACTTCTTGATCACCCAGACTTTCCTGAGTTGACAGGACATGGAAAAGAATTCTTTTTCTTTCATTTATTTTGACCCTAACAGTTGAAGATTCTGCATCGTGGCTGCTGATAAATGGCAATCCATTAAACCCTCGTAACTCAATCTTCTGCAACCATCTACCCACGTCTTCAGCGCTGCCAACAGGAAGAAATGTTGCCTGCTCAACTATGGCAAGTCACATCCATAAGGATGCTTTAGGCACCCTGAATCACCTAATGTGTGTATGTGATTTGTATGCACATGTACAGAGGTACCGTTGTAGACAGCGCCTTTGTCTCTTCAGCTGGATGTTAAACTGCCACAAACAGAGCACCCAGAACCCAAAGCAACCGAATTCCCTGGTTCCTCTTGACAGCTTTTGGATATCGGTGTTTATTGGTATAACTGCAGCGACTCCTGTGCTGAAGTTTCCACTGGTTCACAAACGGGTAGATCACCAGGCCGCTAATTGGGATTCCCGGTGCGGGAGAGCGATCTGGCAGGGAGCGCTCAGCCCCTGGGCAGCCGCCGCAGCCTGCATTAGTATTCCAGAGCAGCTCCGCTCATCAAATTTTCCCTGGAATAATTATCTAGAATCCAGAACTGATCAATGAGTAGGTGACATGGCCCAAGAAAAATACACAGCTGGAAATGTACCAGTGCGTCTGATTTCTCCAACTTGCATTATAATCCTACATCATACTTTATAATGACTAACCCTCCGGCTGTGTTTCCACTCCTGAAATATATTAACGTCAGCTGCTTTGCCCGGTTCCAGGCATTAAAAGCACTGCTGGATTTGAACTGTAATCCTTGATGCAAAAGTGTAATCCAAGCAGGACTAGTACATGTGTGCATAACTGGCCAAACCACCAGATTAAAGGCACAGCATCTGCCTCAAAACAGCCTTTGGAATTCCTGTGCCATTTGGTGCAAGGAAATGAAACAACTCCCTGGTTTAACTTTCATTTCAAACTAACCCAAATCCCCATTTCTCATCTTCTCCCTGAATTTTGGGAAGGATTAGAGGGAACCTTTTTGGACACGCTCTCCCTCCCCAGCACACAGATGCTCACAAGCCCGGGCTTGCTCCGCAGCAAGAGACACGAGCCCCTTCCCCAGCCCCGCTCTCGTGGGAGGGGGCGATCGAAGGCACCGAATATCAGGGGCTGTTTGATGTTCCAGCGTTCCTCTCAGGCGTGGGGCTGGCAGGAGGAGGGGTGTGTGAGAGGCGCCTGGAGTTTGGGGAGGCTGCGGGACCGAGCGGAACAGCTTTCGACTATCACGAGCCTCAGACAGGGTAATGAAAATAGCATCCTGCCGAGCTGCCGTCGCTACCAGCAAGGACAAGCTCCGAATGCGGGCGGCAGCCTGTGGTTTCTCTCCTGCCTGTCCTGCCTACACGCAAGCCACGTGCAGAGGAACAGATATGAAAGAGGACAAATTCCTTGAAGCAGAAGGAACGAGACAGACTTGCAGCAGTTGAGGATCTGGCTGCGTGGTGTCGAATTCTTGCTGGCTCTGGACATTGGTGGCTGTTGCCTGGACCTTTAGGACCAGATGCCACCCCACGCTGGAGGCATTCACACATGGCTTTGAAAGCTCACCTTGAAAAGCAACAATAGCTTGGGAAGCTGACCTTCGAAAGGGAAAGGCATCACTGTCTCTTCTCCAGGTTTTACTTCTCCCAGCTCAGCTATAATAAGCCCTGGCATAAGCTGCTTGGTTATCTGAGCACACTGTCCCCAACACCGTCCCCTGTCAGAGGGTAGTGGGAGAAGGACCCGTCTGCACATCCTCATCACAGTCACTTCTTGCCTGTGCTCCTCCCAGCGCCCTCATCTGCAATTTTCACATGTTTCTGCTCTGTCTCCCTGGACCATAAATCACACAGCCGGGAAAGGCAAGCTGGGCTGACAGAAGACATCAGCAATAAGCCAGACAAGACAAGAGATACCATGGCAGCAGAAAACAGGACAGTGCTTTAATAATAGCAGCTATTTTACTTACCATGCCTCTAAAAGTTCTTGCTGTCTGTGTCTCAATACTCTGTGCCAGGGGACAGGAGGGACAGCTGGAATGTAATAAGAGCTGACCCGAGGTGTTGTGGAGAGCTGAAACAAAAGACAACCAGGAAAGAACCCAAATGTTTAAAAATAGTCTCAATAATACAGTTCTTCTGGTCTCGTCTTGACTTTCTCAAATCTTTCGTGGCTGACACACACTGATCCAACAGCACTGCTGGATCTGTCTCCCCATTTGGGATTATCTGGGATGGGGTTATTGGGTTCTCCGTTATACCTGGTATCATTATTTGCACTGGGGACAAATGAGTGTGAAATGCCACCACTGTGATCAAGGGTGCCCAGTCCCGGCTTTGCCTGGGAGGAGTTGACGACCCCAAGTGCCATACAATGACAACCAGACTCCTTCAGGCTTACAAACCTTCCTTGGAAGGACACATCATGCCTTGTCCTCACGCACTTGTCTCAAGCGTTGTCCTTCCTCAACCTCGCTACTGCCTGGCACACAGCAAAGTGGAACAGGACCTTCTAAATATAGAGGATTTTATTGGCTGCAAGAGGTGAAAATATCCCGGATCCATTTATCTTCTCAAGGGAGCACCATGGGGATTTCGTAATTAAACTGTGCACATCCAGTTGCTATGGAGCTTCTACCAGTCCCTGTATCCATCATCCAGCAGAAAATGGGTCAGCACAGCTTTCTGCAGTCACCGGTTCCCAAATCTGGTTCCTCCCTCCTAGACCAACATTTGAGCCCATCGTGTTGGTGGAGGTGGCCACCGTTTGCACCAGCAGCCAGGCTCGGTGCTGAGCAGGGACCTCCCAGGGGACTCAGAAGCATTTTGTAGTTCCCAGTTTTACATCCAAAACGTGGCCAAGCCCGTGGGATTCTCCACCATGGCACACCAGCGGGGTCACTCCAAACTCAGACCTTGCAAGGACCCTTTAGAAAATCTGGCTTTATTTTTCGTATCTTCAGCAGTGTCGGTCCCAACTGTCAAAAAAAAAAAAAAAATACAAAACCAAAACCAACTAGAAGGGAAACCAGCCTTGCTGAAGACCACAGAGCAGGCCGGTTGCTGTTTCTTTCTTTCATTTTCTGGCCATAAAATTCCAATTCCAGTTTTAGACAGGGATGTTCTTCCTGGAGGCAGCCTTTCTCTACTTACCTTAATTTTCTCTGAAAAACAGTCAAGAGCCCTGCCACCCTGTGAGTGATTCTTTGTGAGGGTTGGAGTTACAAATAAAATACATCCCAGGCTCTTCCTTCCAACCGCTTTGGGAAATACACGTGTGTTTCTTGATCACCTTTAACTAGGTTTACGTAAAAGGTCAGAGCAGCTGTGTCCTCCCTGGATCCAGGAGAGGAAAAGCCAAAACAGACAGCCCAGCAGCTGTCCTCAAGGTGGGTTTGACCTTATCAGACGTAGGCAATGTAGGAAAGCACATTAAAAAAATATTGCTGGCACAATTAGGCAGATGCCTCTGAGACTGGGACAGTGAAGACTCCTGCGCAGCCAGCATGGGCCTGCGACGCGGGCTGGAGCAGCATCACCTCCAAAAACTGCCAAGCCATGGGAAAGCGGTGGGGTACGTGCATAGATTACGGGTTTAATTATAATCTCCCAGCCCCCTGTTTGGAGCGGGCAGAGGGATACGTTATTATTACTCATGTTCACCATAGGAACTTTCAGAATTTCTCTTTTTTTTTTTTTAATCAGTCAAACCTCTGGAGATGTTTAGTGCTTTGCTGTCTCAAAAACATGGTCTTTGGCAGGAGAGTCCATCCCAGGAGCCGGCTGCATCAATTTGCTGCCTTAGGCCAGGAACAGCCACCTTCTCCCAGGCACGGCCATGGGGACCGGCTTCTCCGGGACAGCGGGATGGGACCAGTCCAGTCCCCTGGGAGAGAACAGAGATGGGCGAGGACTCTTCCCATTATTTTACCGCTGGCTCATGTTGGCCTCAGGACAGAGGTGGCACCATAAAAGCCCTGATGAGCACTGCATGCAGAGGGGGGACGCCAAGGGATTTCTTTTCTCACAAACACCCGGAGCTCCTCGCCAAGGGGGCAATTTATGAACCTCAAAACAAAGCAGCTGGGTGTTTTGGAGTGCCACAGCTTTTATGCAAACACAACAAAAGCCTCTTTTGGGACATGAATGGGAAGAGCTCAAAGAGGAAAAGGGCCATAAAAATAACGATGCACTGTTTTACGGTAAGGAGAGACTTCCAAAGGGAAGAGGTGATGCTTGTGCACATCCAACGGCCATGGAGACTTGACCCAACCTCGGCCACCTGCTCAGGCTGGGAAGACAACATTGAGCATCCCCCAGCAGTTTGCAAAGCTCTGGGAAGACGCTGGGGGACAGGGCAGAGGAGCCCCCCACCCCCAGCCCAAAGCTGTGCCATTTCAGGTAAAAAACCCACATAATTCCCAATGCCAAGTCAATAATTCCCAACTCCAAGTCTGGGCTCTCGTTAGCACACTCGTCCCTCCCGCTGCGGGACCAAGCCAGGATCTGACCACTTTCTGAGCAAAATGCAAAGTCCACTTAATGAGGCTTAATTAAAATGTAGAGGCTGGTGCAGCCCTGCAGCTGCAGGCACCTGAGCTTTGCCATTAATACCAGAGGGTGCTGGCAATTAAACAGCACTTTGTTTACTATTTTTGTTGGACTCGCTGTTGTTTTTCACTCCTTTCTGAAAAGGGATGCAGACCCCACAGCCTCTGATCGAGCTGGAAACTGGGCCCCACTCTGAGTTCGATTTGGAGGGTTATCAAAGACTTGGTGTACCCGAGACACAGCTGAATTGCAGGGAAAGAGAAAATTACCTAATTTTAACGTAAAAACTAATACTGCAACAGGAAAAAAAAAAAAATCCCATTCTTTGATATTTTCCAAACAAAGGGGCAGTCCCAGAGGTGAGCCATGCTGGAGAGGAGGAAAAGCATATTGTGCAATTCTGAGATTTTTCCAGCGCCGTTCTGTGCTCCTGAGGTTATACCTTGTACGTTTATTTATATGCCGGTGACTTAATTAGATGTTCTTTTGTCTCAAGTGGCAGGGAGATGAATCAGCACTCTCCGTACGCGTGCAAAGTCTCTGCTCGGGACCGGCTCCCGGCAGCTCCATCCCTCCGAAAAGCCGCGGCAGGGGACAGGGGGGCTGTGCTCGCCCCTCGCCCAGGACCCCGGCCCAAAGCCCCCAGTCCTGCATTTTCCCAATGTGCCTTTGACAGCGCTGCCACCAGCAAGGACATCCCCAGGCTATCCATTGTACCTCAGGCTGAGGGGACCCAAGCCCTGCGGTGTCCCCGGGGATGATGGGGCTCCCTCGGGGCGGAGGGTGGGGGGGTGAGCGGAGCTGCCCCTCCCTCCCCTCTCATCTGTGGGACTCACCATGGATCCTCTGGGGCTTGTGTTCTTGCAACGTGTCAAGCAGAAGAGCCAGAGAAAGCCAGATGAAAAGGCTTTTTATGATTAATCTTTTTGGGGGGCATTTTTTTTGCCTTTGCTGGTTATCCCAGAAGAGAGCAGTTGTGTCATCTGTCGTGTCCCCCCCCATCGCACACGTCACCCCACCTCCCAAGTTCCCAGGGGATCCCTCTCACCTTTCAGCACAAGTCTGAGATGGCTGCAGAGCTGAAGTCATTTATCCAATACCCCATTAACAAACCCAGATAAG
>VXBH01005434.1:400308-414985 GCA_013400035.1 Rynchops niger
CAGACGCGGGGGGGGGGGGGGAGTCACCACCCTGCTCACCCCAGTCCAGCCCAGCTGGGCAGGTCACAGCCTGCAAAGCCACCCTAAGGACCTGGCCGAGATGGAGCCAGAGGACATTCGGGTCCCCAAGGGTGCTGATGTGCTTCAGGGCATGGGGGGATGCTCTACCTCCCCCAGGCAGGACCCCGAGGGTGGCCCGTCACCCAGCGGGAGCAGCCACATCGCAGTGCATGGGCAGAGCCCCCCCATGGCGTGTCGGTGCGGGTGCTGCAAGGGGGCCCTGAGTTCTACCCTGATTTTTGCTGAACTGATTTTTTTTTTTTTTTTCCCCAACAGCAGAACTGGTCTCTTGCTGTTTTATAAGCTAAGCCCACACGGTCGTGTTCAAAGTGATGCGAGTCTGAATTACAAAGTTTTACGCATTTCCCCCCCCCTTCACCCCCCCAGTATCCGGCTTCATTTTTCATCAATGTTTTCATATAACATTGCCAATACCATATTATAAAGAAAATGCATGACTCCTGTCAGCCAGATATCCGCACTCCACCACGTACATTTACGACGGGCGAATTCTTCCCGGCTCGGGAGGGGTGCTGCCCACCCAATTCCCGCACCATCAGCCCGATGGGTGCGGAGCATGAAGTAGGTGCCGGTGCCCGGGGTTTGGTGCAGGATGCAGCGATTCTCCCCGGCTCTCTCTTGCTTTCGCTTGGGCACGATTTTTTTTCGCTAGCAGATGGGAGTGGGCTGCAGCATTATTTGATTGCTACCTATTTATGGCAGCCTCACAATATCCTGTTCAACCAGGGCAAGAAGCCATTTGCGAGGAGGTCGGACGTGTGAGTGGGAAGCCGTTAGGAGTCGCTTTTCTTCAGGCCAGTAATTACGCAAGAGAAGATGGAGTGTCCCACCCGCGGCGTTGGGCTGGAGGTCTGTCCCGCAGAGGTGGGGCTGTCACAGGGGCAGGGAGAGCCGTGTCACCTCCCCAGCCGTGTCTGGTGGGACGTGGTGTCCTGCCCGAGGATGGAGGTGACAAACCACCCTGCTGCCCCCAGCCCAGGCGCCCGCGTTGCTCGGCGCTCCGCGGGAGTTGGTCTGCTCCCGTCTCTTCCTCGAGCCCAGCTTGCCGCCAGGCTTTGCTCCTCCAAACGCAGTTGGGTTTAGGGCTTGGATAAAGCCTCCCTGCATCTGTATTTCCAGTGAGAAATTGTGATTTAGCAAGGAAAAAAACAGAGGACAAAAGCCTGGCTAACCTTGCACAGCCCGCGCTGCCTGCGGAACCCCCTCACAAACCAGCCGTCCTCACGCAAACAGCCCCATTACAAAGATTCAAACAGCTCCCCAGGGCAAAAAGCTCCTAAACCAGTAAGAAAACAGTCCACGCTTCAGGAGAGGAGTGAATTCAATAGGAATGGGGCTTCCCAGGCCTCTGCGTGGCTTTGGATGTCCCCTGCGCCCCCAGTCCGGCCACCAAGCCCCGCTGCCCGGGGACCGGTTCCAGCCCTGCCCGGAGGCGCTCGGGAGGATTCGGCAGGGACTCGCCTCTGGAGCTGCTGTCACAGCAAACTTCTCCCCGTGCCTGGGGCTGCTGGCGTTATTACTTCCGCGGCAGAGACAATATGATTTATTGAAGCTTTTTTTTTTCTTTATTTCCCAATGGTTCCTCCAGTGCCGTATGTGTAGGGAAGACAAACCGTCTCATTATTGCCCTGATCTCTAATCATGTCACATTTTCGGTTGCTCTGTGGTGACGGTGACATGTTGGCGATTTGCTCTGCTCTGATGCAAAGATCAAAACAAAAAGAGGGGAAAGAGGAAGGGGAACAAATGCAAGTGTGATGCTAACCCCCAAAAAACATTGTCCTGGACATCCCTTGGAGACTGACACACGCGTACCTGACTCTCCTTGGGCCTGCGGTGTCAACGGAGGCAACACGATGGCGACATGTGAAGTTATATGCATGCACGTAGGAAATCTGGGGGGTTTCGAGTGGCGCGTGCGCCCCGCCAGCTCTCCCTGCTGGGGGCTACGTGCCCGGAGGGAAGGGAGATTGTGTACCCACAGGAGAGACCTCCGCTGCACGAAGCATCCGCCCCAGGAGGTCCTGAGCAAGGGCAGCACAGGCTTGTAAAAGCTCTGGGAATCTTATTCCAATTTGCAGAAGAAAAACAGGATTTTTTTTTATCCCTCCACGTAGCAAGACAACACACAGAAAGCTGGGAAAGACCCCTGAAACCAGCCATCCACCTCGAAGCTAGAAGGATGCTCGCAGAGAGGCCTTTTACTTGCTCCCGCGATGAATTCCCCCATTTATAAGCCTGCTAATGGCACGCTGCTGGAACGCCTCTGGTGCCTCTCAGCCCCGGCAGGATTTTCCCTCCTCCTTGTGCTGGGGATGCTCCGGGATGCGAGACGGGGCCAGGCTCAGCCTCGACACGCAGGGACAGGGGCTGAGCATCACTGCAGGCTGCGAGCCGCTGGTTACAGAGCATCTACTTTACCTGCCTGCAAGGTGGCATTCGATACGTAGGGCAAAAACTTCAGCGAAAACACCTGGGGCTTTCGCTGCCATCATTAAGCAAGGGAATAACATGGCCAGATGCTCTGAGAGAGACTACCGGATTCATCAGTGAACAACAGAGAAACCGTAATGATTAAACATATTAGATAGTGAAAGACAACAGAGGATTAATTTCAGCACTTAATTAGAGTACCTTTAATCTTCCCCTTCATCGCTATTTTCCTTCTCTTCCCTTCCCTAGTTTGTCCACATGTGCTTCCAGAGAGCATCCTTCAGGGAAGAGGGAGGTGTGAGATATGCCAATGTTTATTTTAACAGCTCCTTTTTTAGGGCTCGGCTGTGAACGCGCTCCTCCTGTTGAACGGGCTTGTTGCTATGGGATAAAGTGATCCAAGTTCCTTGGTTTGTACTTTTTCTCCCTTCTGCTTTCACGCAGGTCTCGTTCCTCGCTGAAGGACACCTTTGGGTGTGCTCCCCAGGCACCAGTGACCCGGCTGCACGGTCCCACGGGGTGTCCTTACCCTGCACCTCCATTCCCTTCCAGGGAATTATTTATGCCCTCGTTGAGTTTCAGCCGCAACTGGGCTGACACCAAAACCAGGTAAAACCACTGAGCAGGCAGAGCCCCGGCAGCTTCTGCAGCGTGCCAGGACTCCTGCGAGGTGTTTGACGTAACTCACGGTACTGATTTAACAGATGGGAATGACAATATTAATACTGCATTAAATATTTAAAATGCAAACCGCATTAGAGCGGCACTGTGGACTCTCAGGGCCTGTTGCCTGTTTCCAGCAGCGGCTACTGCTGCACGCTTTCGGCAGAGCATTACAGCTCCGAACACAGTCCATTAGACAGCATCACCCCGAGGACAAATTTCTTCCTGACCCTTTGCTGACAAGCATCGCGCGCCCTGGTGTGTGCGGGCTGATTGTCCTTCCGCAGGTTTTATCCCCTCTGGTTTAACGGCAGAGGCTATTTTTACGTCGAAGGCTGGAACGTTTTACAGCTCTTTATCCCAGATTTGTGCGGGGCCGGGGTTCCTCGCCCTGGCTCCCAGCCGGGGACGGGCAGCACCGCGCTCATCACTGCCGTAACGAGCGGGAGCGTGAACATCTGGCAGCCACAGAGCAGCTTCTCTTCGCTCGCGTTACGATAACACAGTAACGACGGCTGGTAATTAAAAGTCTGACAGTTTTTCCTGTGCAAAACACCGGTTTATTGAGTTTTTGAAAGGAAGTGTTATGGCTGAAATCTGGGCGCAGAGCCCTGTTCGTTTCCAACAGCTTACCCTCCTCTGGCTTTTACTGCGGCAGCGGCTGCGCTCCAAGCACCTGCACTTGAGCGGTGTGTGTGTCGGCAAGCGGGGAGGTACTTTGGGACGCTCGGCAGAAATTCGGCATCTCCTCCTGCAGAACACCCTGCATTTCCACTGGCTGGTTTCCTTCCCAGGGATGGGCGGGGTTTGAATCCTAAAATCTGCAAAGAGCCAGCGCCCAACCTTGCGTCCGGCAAGGAGATGGGTGCTCAGACCTGGCCCGGTATCATCATCATCATCATCACCGTCACCGCTGTCACCACAGCTGTAGCAGAGGATCGCAGCCCAGTTTTGCTCTGTTCACTGCAAGTCCCAAATGCCTCTGGCCAGTGCTCCATCAGTGATTTGTGCTGATTCTTCCTGCTGTTTGGAGGAAAATGGTAAGAAAGGAGGAATGTGGAACTTTGGAAACATCTCTCTGCTCTTGTCTGAGCTCTTTGATGAGCCGTCCAGTGGAGGAAGGCTGCCAGCTCTCGAGCGGTGTTTGCAAGAGGAAATCTTGCTTGAGAGCACAAATATTTGGGAGGGCCTGACTTAACACCTTTTCTCCATGCAAACTCCTCCTGGGCTGCAGGACCCACCCCAAGCCTCATTGCTCAAAGTGAACCCCAGCTCCCAGAGCCACCTCGTCTCCCCTGGACGCTCCCTCTCACCATGGCGCTCCAGAAAGCCAGATCTCTCCTTCCATCCTTCCCCCATGTCTGCTCCCAGGTCATCCCACGCTTGTGCTTGCTCATCCCACCGGTCGTGCAAAGCAAAGCCAAGTGCGCGGTGCCACCGGCGTGTTTTCCCCGGACCTTGCTCCCACAGCTGCACGCGGCAGCCTGCCCAGTGCTCACGGCCAGGATCACCGGCAAATTCCTACTCGGCCGCTAATTTAAAATCCCAGCACAGATATCGAGACTCACCCTTGCGGCTTCACATTGCAGAATTGCAATGAAACTTTAATTGAATGCCTCCTTCAAAAGGGGACCTCCCCGAGCTAATGTCAGCCCCTCGGAGTGACCCTTCGCAGCCACAGTATGTCTATTTCATTACAGCACGCCATGGCCAATTTGATGGGAAAAGGAGACTGCTCAGGCCACAGAGAGGAAATGCTTTAACACTCATTCAAAGTGACAGTGCCCCAGTGCAATATGACTGGTTAATGCTAAATTGCCACAGATGGCAGATTTATGTTTCCTTTCCCCAGGGTCCCTTGCCTGCATTGCTGGGGGCTTGCCACGCGTGCTCGGGGAAGGACCCACGGTGCTGCTGCAGGTGCCGATCTGCCTGCAGACACCTGTGGCTTTTTGGTAGCCGGGTGCTCAGAAAGCGCAAAAACGGGAAAGTACGCACAGGAGGGCATGGAAAAAAAAAAAAAAAAGACGATCCTGAAAGTGATGAGGTCTTTAAAAGCCAGATCAAAAAAGCCAGAGGGAGAGCGAGGAAGAGCTCAGCCCTCCTCCGTGGAGAGGGAGATGATTCGCTGCAAAGCGGCCCCAAAGCCAGGAGGGCAGCAGCAGCCTGTGGACAAATGCAGCGGCTGGAGGCGGCCCTGAGCCCCTCTCTGGGTGTCAGCTAGTGGGCTTGGGGTGCTGCTCTCTGTTCCAGCCCAAAACTGTTCCTCAAGGTCATTTCTACCCCTTCTTGGAGGACAGCAAAGCCAGGAAGCCACTGGTGGCCATGGCTGCCCGCACAGAGAATTCCTTATGTAAGCACTCCTTTGCACTCCTCTTTTCGTGCTTTTTTTGGTTTTATTTGACAGATTTGCTTAAAACACAGCGTGGGAATACAAACGACATGTTCAATACAGATCAGCTCATGGCTTTCCAACATCCCAAAGAACCTAAGTACGACATTATCACAAGTCCTCGGCGCGGGCTGAGAACAAAAGGCCCGCGCGGGTCGCTCCGGCGCGGTGCTGTTTGCCACGGCTTGCCCCGATCCCCCCCTACAGCTCCGCTCAGCACCAAACCCCTCGGTGGTACATGTCCTCCTGCGATGGCTATACAACAGCCTCTTAATGGCCATGAATTTTTTCAGCCTGGCGGACCTGGGGACTGTTTTACAGGAGGAAGAAGCTGTTTGGGGTTAGTCAAAGCTCCCTGGGCTGGTGCCTCTTCTGCTGCAGACAAGCTGCATCCCTCCATTACGCTCGTTGGATGCGATGGGAAGATGGCCATCCCTTCCAAATGGCTTGGGCTGCCTTTTTAAGAGGTCTTAAGCAAATCACTTAATCCCTTTCCTGACCTGGAGAGGGATTGCGCCACGCCGACTCTACAGATTTTGGGAACAACCCAGCCCTGGGCCACCCATCTCTCCATTTTTTTGGCCACCTCCGTAGATCAGGTGATAGACATGTCCAAGGAACCCAGGTGAAGTCTGTGCGGCTCCACGCTTTGCAGGAGAGACCTCTTTTCCTTCTGTGTTCCTATCTGGTAGCTGCACTCCTCCAGCTAACAGCTTGTGCAATACAGTGGATATAATCCATGCCCATCTGGCTTTTATTTATTCATGATGGGCCTGATCCTGCAATGTGCTGTTGGGAGGAGCTGAGCCTTGCTAATTCCTTTCTCCCCCCTCCGAAAATGGAAGGTCTCAACACCTACCGTCATCTGTAGGAACATATCCAGGGTAAATTAATACAGAGGGATGTGTACATTTGTTTTTACAGTGCTCTAAAAGTGGAGTTATTAAGAAATCAGGCTATAATTGCCCTCTTAATGATTCTTACTCTTCTGCACTCATTCGAAGAGAGTCATCTCTATTGTGTCAGGTATCAAAAGAGCAGCTTCATTGACATAGTTTATGACTTTATTAAAACCAAGGATTTTATATTAATAACTATTGGCTCCTCAGCTATATTTCCCTAGTGAAGGAAATGTGTGTATTGGGGTAGGTCCAAGGCAATTTGTAAACACAGAGTATTAAAAGGCTCAACAATTCTAAAAAGTTTTAATTGGAAACTCAACAAATTGCTTTGCAACATCTTAATGCTTCAATATGGAGCTCTCAGATAATGAGGAGCTAATTAAGGGGCCAGGATTCATTTTTTTATGATAACTGTCTCCATATGGGCCCTGCATTCAGTGCTTGCAGAACTAATGAAGGTCAGAGAAGGAACAGCAAAGGAAGAAAGGAAAATTTTTAGCTCTCATGTTGTGATGATGCTAAGCAACAGTCAGTGTTTCTGCCTGGGTTTTAGGCCAGGTGCTGAGCGAGCTTCATTTAATTTAACGGGACGGTCTGTGAGCGCCATCGCAGCTCTGAGCCGCATTTCGCAGCCCACCGCTGCTCCCCATGGGCTTTCCCACCGCTGGGGGAAGGATGAGCTCCATTTCCCTATGTCAGCCCCGAAAGCCAGGCTCTCCCCTCGCACAGGCCCAGTTACACACCTTGGAGAAGGACAGCAACGTCACGGCGAGGAGGCGCAGGGACCTGCTTTGCCGGTGGTCAGAGCTGGCCAGACACGGAGCCGGGCTGGCGGGAGGTGCGTTCCCGTTGAACCATACCCAAAAGCAGGGCAGGCATCCTCTGGGGTGGGCAGGAGGGCTCCAGGGAAGGGGGTTGTCTCAGAGCGGAGGATAGAAAAGGACCATGGCTTGGTGATCTGCAAGAACGAGAGCAAACCCCCTCACGTACCCCGTTCACCCCAAGGCAGGTATGAGCCAGCACCGGGTCAGCTGGCTCAAAGGCCAGCAATGTCGTGACATGCAAAATTAAATCTGTCCAATTATTTGCTCAGTTACGGAGCTGGGACTCGGCCCGGCTGATGGGGCTGGGAGCAGAACCTGGGTTCTGCATCAAACCAAAACCCTCACAAATATCTAGTACAGTGCTTTCAAATTAATCCCTTATAAAATATTAACAACGCATAAACACACGTATGAAAGTATGGTCAGATGTTTCTCCAAAGTAACTCGCTGACTCCCATGACTAAATTTGGATGAGGGAGCCTCGTGCACCAAATAATTAAGTCATAGGCTATAGAAAGCAATCCTCTGGGATGTACTTGTCTTTGAATGGCTCAACCACTTGAAAAGTAATACATACCATTAAGTATATGACCATATGGCATCCACTTATAGAATATTGCACTACAGGCAAATAGGACAAAGGTACGCCCCTTAAAGCACTTTTCTTATCTCATTAACTTTGGGTACACGTTACAGAAAAGCTTCTCTGCCTTTGTTGTGTTCAAGGACATTTTGTGCTGTTGAGTCTCGTCTTAACCAAATTGCACCAGGAAAATTAGAATCTAAATGTAGCTGTGCCCTAAAGCAAACAGCATTATTTTGCCTTTCTGTAATTCAATTTATTTTTGCAGATCAATGTTTTGAAGCAAACGTGTTCTTTTGTCCTCAAATCTTGCCTAATGACAAAGCTGACTTTGGGTAATTTGGCACACGGCGGTGCTTCGCTCGTGGCAGCGCGCCTGGCCGGGGTGCTGGCAGATTCGGGTGATGCCCTGCCGACGTGCTCCAGTCTACGTGAAAAACCTCCCCCAAACTGGGCAGACTGGCTGGGAGGACAATCTCCGTGACCACCTACAGAGGTCTTAAAGAGGAGCCGTCTGGTGCTCGGGGCAACGAGCACAGCTCCGCGGCGGGCGAACGTAAAGCCCAGCTGCTGGGACAATAATCTGCACGGAAAAGCAACTCAGTGTGCAGTACAGCTGACAACAGCCATGATTCAAAACTCCGGCGAGACGTGCGGGAGAATCACGCCGATGCACTCGGGGGCTGTGCAATGAGCGGGGTCAATTGGCTGCAAAAGCCCGGCCCCTCCTGGAGCCACCAGCATCCCCCCGCCCCCCGTCGATTGCAGCAGTCGCTGGATCCAGCTCTAAACCTTATAAAAACAACATGCACCCCTTAAATGAATTTGCACTGAAGAGATGCATTAATTACATAGAAATGACTGCAGGTGCCTTACAGCTTTTTGGCTTAACAGATTTCTCTTGCGCATCGAAGATCAATACTGCTGCCAATTACACCCTGGGTGTCTAGCCACATTTTTTAGCTTCTTGGAGGGAAACACACTGCTAAATATCGAAGCTCTCCACAAACCTGGCAGTCCAGAGCCTTGGAAATACGGTGTGTAGCAGAGAAACGGGTCCTGAGAGAGCTGTCCCCGTTCCGGCTCCGGCCAGCATTTCGGTAAGGGGAGCAGTGCTGACACAGGACAGTTACCTGAAATCCCTGTGACTGGCTCAAGTATCCGCATGTGGAGGATCGTTCATTGCTTGTGGTTTAATCCAGCTCTGGGAAACCACATTACATCTTTTTTTTTTTTTTTTTCTTTCCCCTCCCCTCCCCTCCCCTCCTGCTGAAGGGCCCAGCAGGGACCTTCTGCTAAGGCCGAGAGGTTGAAATCCATACGTGCAATTTGCAGCAGTTGCCAATTGCTTATATTCAATTTCCTGACCTCAGTGATCCGTGCTCCTTCCAAGGGCCCTAATGCATCCATCTGCCGAGCTCAAAGGCTGAACCTCATCAGTGAATATAGCTGTTCACGTACCACTGGGCTGAAACACCATCATGCCTGATGGTGCTAAACACGGTCACCTGCTTCTCAGTTTGGAAAGGAGGTGGCAACAGTCAAACAGCACTGGAGCGAGCCCTTTGGGGCTTGCACCGGTACCAGGCAGCCCAGCTGCCCGGGAGATCCAGCTCAATGGGCTGCTTGGGCGGGCAACAAAGGCAGGACAGGTCCTGCCATAGAATTGTAGGGTCATAGAATGGTTTGTGTTGGAAGGGACCTTAAAGACCACCTAGTCCCATGGGCAGGGACACCTCCCACCAGCCCAGGTCGCTCCAAGCCCCGTCCAACCTGGCCTTGAACCCCTCCAGGGATGGGGCAGCCACAGCTTCTCTGGGCAACCTGGGCCAGGGGCTCACCGCCCTCACAGCAAAGGATTTCTTCCCCATATCCAATCTAAATCTCCTCTTTTTCAGTTTAAAACCGTCACCCCTCGTCCTGTCGCTCCACTCTCTGATAAAGAGTCCCTCCCTTGGTCACTTGGAGAGAGAAGACAGTAAACAAAGCAGGGGAGTCTCCTAATATTTTTATTGTTCCTTAGATAACTGTGGATAGTACAAAGTTTTCCTCTTAAAAAAAATTAATTACCTTCACACTTCCATAACCAGGGCTTCCCATGGGAATCTGATGCCACAGAATTTCCACAGAAGCAATTTCCAACCACCATAACGCTATGTAGATAGTATAACAGTAAGAGAATATTCTTGTAGTTATCAACATGAAATTGGTTATCTGTGTATAAGGGTGAACACTGATCTTTTTTTTTTTTTCTTTTTAGAAACAAAACCATCATTTATTAATCCAAACTACGTCATTGCATTTACAACATTCATTGCATAAACTGGACATACAAAGTTTTGCCACCTCTGGTAAATAACAGACATACATTATACAATATATTTGCTGAATACATAAGTTCAAACAATATGGGTACAACAACTTGTTCATAATACATACTTAAACCATCGTGTTTAATAGTTACTAAGACACAGATCCATGAGCTACTTCGGGTCTCAGCACAGTTAATCTAAGTGACAAGAACACAGTTGAGAGACAGTAGCTGCAATGGAAGGCGAAGAAAACTAACCTGTGATAGGTCTTGTTCAGACAGCGAGAGCTCCTCACGGGTCAGCTTGTTCCGCTTTAGAAATACAAATCACACATCCATCACAGCTGACCGCGATGTCGGGAAAATGTCCATGCAACCCACACACAGAAGAGAGCGAGTCTCCCAAGGATAAACTTTCAACAGTCATTGCCTTACTTCTTTAGTATGCACTATAGGTTTGCTATCGGAACAGAAACAAAACAAAACCCCAAACCGAAGTGGTTCTTTTAAGTGCAGTTCCAGCTGCAAGTACATGGTTATTCGTGAGTCTATAACGCAGGGCCAGACTTCTAGAAATGTAGAGGTAATGCTGATCTGTCACGTTTATGCTGAATAATCCTCCGTGATGTTGGTCTTAATTTTGGCAGCTGTTTATATATTTACTTATTTAGAGTGTGTTTCCTTGATATTAGTTTTGCTGTTGGTTTTTTTTTTTTTAAATTAATTTCTCCCTTTTTTTCCCTTTTTTTTTTCTAAATCAGTTTCTAAACAAGGATGGACTACAACTCGTCAGACCTGATGACGTGGAAGAGGGTGACATTGTAAAGTATTTGGTGCCCGTTGTTCCAGGCATAGAGGGCCCGATCCTTGGGGTTGTAGTCCAACATGGAAATGTGCGAGTACTTGTTTTGGAAGGGGATGTCGATGTACTCGTAGGTGGAGGCGTTGGTCTGGTAGGCGTAGTGCACCTTGGTGCCTCCCGAGTAGCCGTTGGTGACGTAGAGCGTGCCGCAGATGATGAAGGCCTCCCCGGCGCTGCGTTTCGGGTAGCTGGTGTTCCAGGTCTGGAGGCTCTGCAGGGTGTTGGGGTCCAACTTGCTGATGACGATGTTGCCCGCGTTCTGGTTGGTGGCGTAGACGGCCCACAGCCCGTTCTCATCCACCATGAGGTCAATGTCCGAGTGGCCACCCCAGGCGTAGTGGTACATGTTGTTGTAGCCGGCATAATCCAGGCTGCGAGTCTTGAGAATGGTCTCTGTTTTCAAGTCAAACCTGATAATTATGTGGCTTTGGTATTTATTGAAATAGATAGAGCCATTGTAGACCACTTGACCGGTGCCCGACCACGGGTGAGGGAGACGGTGAGAGGTAAAATTGTCAGTATTCATGAAATCTGCCATGGATTTATATTCGCGGACGAAGCGGTTGTTGTGGTAGCTGTCCATGTACCAGACCTGGGCGAGCAACAGAAACATGTGGGGTTAGAAAAAGAGCAGAGACGCGGCTGAGCCCTTTGTGCATCACCCTAGAAACTGAGCTGGGACCAAAATCCAGAGCAAGGAATCCAACCTGTGGGAAAATGATGTGTCCAACACCTGCCACCTATGCCCAGAAATAAACCCAATTTTTGGAACCCCAAATCGGCCATTAAATCAACTAAATAGCAAAGCTTTCCCTGGGGGGTAACCTGGTATTTCCCCAGGAACCTGTGACTGTAACAGACTCTTTGGGAGTGCTGCATGATGGACATCGTCCTTCCAGAGGGCAATTAACATCTTTTCTCCGGCTAAACCCAGCATTTTATGTTGATGCCGCTTTTTTTGTTTCCCGTGAGCTCCACCGTGGTAGCACTCAGTGAATGATACCAAGCTGCTGCGCAGAACGCCATTCATTTGGCATGCAGAAACGACGGATGCAATCGCTCATTGTCAAGGAAATTCAGGCAAAGTCCATATTGGTTTAAAAATCATACACTTCTGCATCAAAAGCTGAAACCAAGGCCGCTAAAACGTACGAGACAAAGACATCAAAATCTTGCTATCGGTAGATGGGGGAGAGATTTTAGATCATCATTTAAGCGCCAGTTCACTAGGGACGCTGTCTAGACTCCTTAAAAGAAAGAAAAGCTTTTGTCATATGAAACTAATTCTGAAGCAAATGACAAAGCTGTGCAGTTAACATCAAGAAGAAATATCCAGCCAGTGAGCGGCATTCCGAATGCAGTTGCTGCCTAAAACTAAGATAGCTGCTTTCTGTTGAAACTCCTTAGGAAGGAGAAAAAGTAAATTAAAATAGCAACAGGGAAGCCTTTACGGGTGCAGATTTGGGTAATGTGGTAGTGCAAATTCTTTTGCAAAACCTGACGGTATCCTCTCTGCAACATGGCTCTCCCCTAGGAGAGCAAACATTTCCACGCGGCGTGTGCACCTAAACTGTTTTTCGGCTGCTGTATTTGAAAGGCCGAGCCGGGTCTGCAAAAACTTCGTGGGGAAACTGCAGCCCCTACTCGTTACCTCCCTGGAAACACTGCAGAGGCAGGGAATGGATGTGTGGCAGGTGGCCCTGACCGTCACACCTCCGCCGTGGGCTTGGGGGTGGCTGCAAAAGCACCGGGGAAAAGCCAGGCGCCCGGGGCTGAGAAGAGCCTGCAGCCTGGGAGAGCTTCTGCTGTCGGACCTGGCGCTGGAGAGCATCCCCGCTTCACGAAACGCCTGCGTTCAACTACACCAGCTTGGGAAATTACAAAAAAAAAAAAAACAAACCACCAAAAAAAACGCCAAAACCCACCCAGAAAACCGACTGTCTCTCTGCTGCTCCCATTTCGTTATTTGGTATTAAAAATTTACGCATGCCCATGCACTGTGCTCCGTTTTTAGAGAGACCAAGAGAAGCCCAGAAGGGGCAGAACCCCAGGGCATCACGCCGGGGCTGCAAGGTGGCAGGTCCCAACAGCATTTCGCGCTTTGGAGAAGCAGAGATTGATGGCAAGAAACCGGCTGGCTTTGAGCAACCTCCTCCTCCTGCCAACCCCCATCAGTCCCGGCGCTCAGCATCCCCCCCGCAGCCTCGCCGCTCCTGCGGGACTCCCAGTTTTCCCCAGTTGTGTTCAATGACACGAACAAATTAAATGACCATACGAACCACCAAACACCTCCTGGGGCTTGGTGACGTAAGATGGCGATGATAAACTCTTCATCCCCATCTCTTCCCCATCCCCCGTTTGCCACTCTGCTGGGCAGCCAGTGAAGTTCACTTAATTGTGTGTTTCTAATTAAAGTCGCAGTAGATTTATGTATTACACACGCATTCTCGTGAAGCTTGAGCTACAGTCCAGAGAAAACTGCTTGTCTACTCTCACGACAAAAATAGGCTGCAGAAAAAGGCATGGGTAATGAAAATATGAAAAAAATACCGGTTTGAGACGAAACTCTCTGAAGACGTGGAAAGATCTTTAGCATTTGATCAACCGGCTTCAGCTGCAACAGGCCTGACTCTTCCTTCACAGATGCACAAATCATGTTAGTGCTGAGGGATGCGGCAAACACAGCCCGAAGGGGACAAATCGGAACCTTCGCTTGAGCAAAACGAGATGTGATGTGGCTAAAGCCTTCCTGTCTCACTTCATAATGAGGATCCTGTGGTGAAATTTTGTTTAATAACTGTAAAAATTTGGAGGTGTCATATTGGGGAACCAGTGCCGACCAGCTGGCTGCTGGAGGGAAAGAGCCCGACACCTCAAGTCACCGCAGCTTCATCGCTGCATGTCCATGGGCCAATGGAGCCACCCCCGGGGGTGGCTTCTCCAGAGCGTCCCTCATCCTCTCTCAGCTACAGAAAGCTGATCACGGGGCAAAGCTCTCAAAATAGCTGCCCCGATACAGCCCTTGCTGGTGCCTTCATCCTTTGATGAAGGATGCTGCATGCAGCAGGGAATTACCACGCAGCCAAGCTCTGTGGCTTTTGTTTTGTTTTGCTGCCTACAAAATCCTCAGCAAACGCTCGAGATATTTTCCA
Source organism: Rynchops niger (assembly GCA_013400035.1). Classification (NCBI taxonomy): domain Eukaryota; kingdom Metazoa; phylum Chordata; class Aves; order Charadriiformes; family Laridae; genus Rynchops; species Rynchops niger. The sequence goes on from VXBH01005434.1 coordinate 414,512, forward strand.
TTCCATCAGTCATGGGAAGCCTGGATTGATTTTCAGCCAGTTATTGGCCTCCTACCTCCTTGGGATCAAAATTGAATGGTCTGAATGGAGGAAAAAAAAAAAAAAAAAAAAAAAAAAAAAAGACCAAAACAAAGCAAAACAAATCTCTCTCTGGCTGCAGTCAGTTAATTCCTCAAAACAATGGAGGTGGAGGATGGAGGAAAAATGCAGTCAGATGACATTATTGGAGGCAGCGGCAGCAGAAGAGCAGCAGGGACTGGGACCACGGGGTCCCTCTGCCCGGGCCCAGCTCTCTCCTGGCTGCCAAACCCAGATGAGAAACCCAATATTTGATTTTTCCCTCCCGCGGGAGGCACAGACCTTGCGGTGACACTTCTGAGACCGTGCACGCTCATCACTGCAGTGAGTTTCACCCGCCCTGTGAAGGGACCACTGCAGGGGGCTGCTCAGCCCCCTCCTCATCCTGCCTCCCTT
>VXBH01005434.1:445566-468587 GCA_013400035.1 Rynchops niger
AGCAACCCCCAAGCAAAGGTGCCTCCCCAAACCAAGCCCTCCAGGAGGGCTCTGAGCAACATCTGCTGTAAAGCTCGGATCCAAATTAATTTAAGGCAGTAGGAGCATGGTGACAACCCTCTTGCTCTGCAGGGCATCTGCTCCCAGCACCCTGCCAGGGTCCTGCCGGTGCTCCAGAGGTGGGGGGCTGCAGGCAGTGCCCACCCCGCGCCACTCCGGCTGTGTCCTCCCCAAGGCCGCGGGGACTGCTCACCCCTCGTTTCTTTCTCACACACGCTCCTTGAATGCTTTCCAAACCACACTTTTCCCAGGACCTCACAAATACTATTAAGTCTCTTAGTACCTGGCAATGCAGGTGAATAGCATCACCCCCCCTTTTCTGGAGGTTAGAAATGTAATGTGGATCTTGTTCTCTTAATGATTATTGAATGTTTTAATAGAAATCACTCACCACGGGCCTGCAATTAGCAGAGGTCCCACAAGAGGATTTTCCCCCCAATTGCTCATTGCAAAGGGTTTCCTCTGCTGGAGTCCTCTGGTACTGGTTATTACTGGAGCAGGAGATGGGCTGACACAGGGCCTTTTCCAAGTCCCGGGATCACAGAGCACAGTGTTCAGCAGAAAGCAGGAAATCTGCAGCACGGTGACCCCAGGCTGAGGCTCAGCGGGGACAATGAGCTGAGAACAAACTGGAAAAAGACTTTTATGTGTTGCCACCAGCAAATGTCCAAGGGAAAGTTGCCCCGGACCGCCTAAGAGCGGGTTTCAGCAGCACCCTGCAGCTTCAGGCAGCTCTTCCCTAGGCAGGTAATAAACGCATTAGTTTAAAGAAAGCTCAGAGAAAGGCAATTCGGAGAGCAGCTGTGGGAAAGCTGGCATGGCAGACTATCCTACACACCCCTGTCTTTAATATACTTCCCTCAGCACCTCCCTCTAAGGTCAGTGCTTTATAGCCCATAAAAGCTGAGGACCTTTAAAAAGCATTAAGCTCCCCTTGACTTTATCAAAAGCAGTGCAATAAGGCCAAAAGCGACAGCGGTACGACAGGGTTTGAACACATCCTCCCCTGGTGCCTTAGAAGATTTTATTTTAACAATGGGCATCACCTTCCCCCTGGCAGGGGTCGCAGCGGGGTGCCGGTGAATCGGTTCTCACCAAAAATCAGGGGAGGGAAGGGGGACGAGGCAGTTACATGTGGCTGCATTTCTCTGCAGAGCGCACTGTTAAAAGTGCCTTCAAAAGCCACCCGAGCAGCGTCCCATTAACCCTGTGACACGAGTCGTTGATGCAGCTCAGGTTGCAGCGTGTCAGGGCTCAGGTGCAGCTGGAGCTCACAGGGCTTAAAATAGATTGGAGAGGTGCAGAAGACTCACAGTGAGAGCGTCTTTCATACAAAAATCTACCATGATGAGATCAGCTTCACCTTAAGTTGCTGGGACCATGGAGGGTGACTTCAATTTGGGTGTCTTGGACCTCAGAAGAGAAAAATCCCCCTTGTTTTCCACAGGGGTACCAGATAAGGCTCTGAAACAGCACCTTTTCCAAGGCAGCAACGGCACGTCCCCAAAGGGGAATTTCTTTTCTCCCCCTCCTTTGCTTTTATACGCATCTTGCTTCATTGATCTTCATGGTAATAGTCACGGCTTGCACCTGGGTAAATGACAAAAGCATCAGCTCTGCCATTTGTTTTAATTTATTCCTCTTTTGAAGTCTGTCTTAATTAATATGAAGAACCTTGTTATTGAACCTGAGCTCCAGGCTCCAGAGTGTGAGTCCCTGGACGGTTCTTCCTCCAGGACAGAGCCCTGTCCCACGGAGCTCTGCTCCCAGGATGTAAATCACGGAAACCGAAAGAAATAAAAAGAAAAAATTGGTTGGTGTGACGCAGCAGAGGAGCTGGGGAACACAACCCAGAGCTTTTGGTTCCCGCGGTGTCTTACCCACACTTTGAAAAATACCTCCAGAACTTTGGAAAGGGTTCAAGGTCTGGAGAACCTGCCCACGGAGCGAGACTACAGATGCTCCAGCTCTTTCTTCAGCAAAAGGGAGGATGCCTGGGGGAAGGCTTCTGTATGTGAAGGCTCTTTTATCTGATAAAGTCAAAGCAAGAGTCCACAGTTTGGAGTAGAAATAGGACTTGGGTTTTTTTCCTCGGGGGAGGATTATCAGACTGTGAAATAACTCAGCCGAAGGCATGGCCCCTCTCCATTGCTTGACATAGTTAAATCAGAGCCAAGAGCCCTTCTGAGCGATGCATCCCGGCTCCTCCAGAAATTACAGGCAAGGTGCCTTCAATGAAGCCCTGCTGTGTGATGCGGGAGAGGAGATCAAAACACTTCTGGTTTCATTTCTTGCTTTATAAGATGCAATTTAGGCTAGCACCCTGCTCTCTAGACCACGCTGCCCTCCAGAGCAGCCCACTGCCGGGATGCAAACTGGGATGCATCCTGGTACAAAAGCACTGCATGGGCAGGGGACAGCAGGTGGGGGCAGGGGACAGAAGGGGACAGCAGGGAATGGCAGGGGACAGCAGGCAGCCCCTTCATCTGCACCGGGAACCAAAGGGATCTGCAGAGCTGCAGCATGAGCAGCTGGGAGGGCTGAGCTGGCGCTGCCGTTCGCTGGGGGGGACAGGCGTGTGTTCCCTCTTTATGTCTCGACTGAGGATGCCGAAGCTCCCGTGGCAGCCAGCGAGCTCCTGCCGGCCCTGCATCCCTCTGGGCTGGGTTCCGGCTGGTTTGGTCCTTTCAGAGCAGACCTCGCAGAGCCCCATCGGCTGCTTTCCCTGCACAGGGCCAGATGGTGGCCCTTAATTCACACGGCCTAGTTCTCACTGCCCTTTACGAGGATCTAGAGCTAGTGGACGCAACTCTCTATTTCCTCCTCAGAGAGCTCCCTCGCTCACCTGCCGCCTCTCTGAAAACCCCTCGCGGAGCCGAGTGCCTCTTGCTCGCTGGGGTCCTGCTGTCTTCCTCCCCGCGGAGATGGAAGCTATTCCAGGCATGGTGAAAATAGCTTTGTTACCTGCAGAAAGGCTTTGTTACCTACAGAAAAGCAAATTTCAGACAAAATTTTTTCAAAAGACGTTTTTTTTCCCCACTCATTTGTCCTGCCTTTTGTATAAATTCAGGGAAAACGGCTTCCCGTCTTTTTTGCGCCCTTTCCCCTGAAATTTTGGTGTCAGGCATACCAGGGTGAACTTCTACTGATGATGTGGATGTTGAAATGCTCCTTAAGCCCAGCCCTGCTGTTTGCTGCTCCCTGCATGGGCATCTCCTGCAGAAAACCATGGGAAAGTGAGTTTCTTCTCGGGAAGTGGCTTCCCTGTCCGCTCCCCCCAGGCAGCGTGTGCTCATACTGGTACTGCCCAGTTTCTCTTTGCTGGGATGTCAAGGGCTGCCCCACACTGAGGAAGGACTCTCCCAGGGCCACCAGCCTGGCCTGCTTCAGCCGATCCCCAGGAGCCAGGGTGGCTGTCAGGAAGACCTGGGAGGTGAAAGTCAGCTCCGGCAGCACTGATACACGCAGAGGACAAAAGCAAGCAAACTCAGTGGAACAGGAGAGATCTTGCACTTGCTATAATTTGGACAAACGAGTAGGAGACTTTCAGTAGCCCCAGGCTGGATATGATGCCACCAACACTCCTTCAGCCCTTGTATTTAACCTCATCCCCTGCTTGTGACACCAAGGAGGGATGGAGAGCAATGTGTGACTCCAGGCTCAACCATGAATAATTTCCACATTCAAAATCTTCACTGGGGCAACCAGGCAACCAAACTGAGCATTGCAATTGAACTGCACTCGGCAACGGCTCCACCAAACATGAACGCCAAGGAGACTACCTGATGGAGCCGTTTAGGGATATACCTTTGTAAAACGTTCCTTTCTCCTCCTCTATTCACCACTCTCATACGATCAGTGAGGTGAGATGGGTCTTATGCCCTCCCCTGGTGATCCCTAAAGGGCTGCCATATAGACCCAAAGTATTGATTCCTTTGTCAGAAGAATGTCAGAGGGAGAGATGCCAGGCACGAGCATCGCTGCCATGGCTGTGTGACAGGAGGACTCGCTGCAAGGACCCCTCTGGGAGCCCTCATTCCGCAGGCGGAGATGGGTTAGTAGCATCTGATACTGGAGGAGGGGGCAATCTATACTCAGAGGAAATCATACCTGTGTGATCCTCCTGAACAGCCCATTTCATGCAGACAGACTCAATGACGAACACAGGACACTTACTTCTGGCAGCCTGGATGCCACCGTGGCTGCCTGTGCAATAGATTTTCCTCTTATCTCTCTTAGGAATTGTCTCGGGATCCCAGCTACAGATACTGGGCATGAATTTCTTCATCAGTGGTTTTTGCTGGCATCAGCCCAAAAGAAGGCAAAACCTGGTATTTCTTCAAAAATTGGCCCACTCTAGTAGAAGATGCTAATGTAGTAGACAGTAGGGGTGGAGACACCTGAACAGAGCTGGACATCCAACCTGCCCGTGGTCACTTTTCCTTCCCTTACAAAATGGAAATACTTTTGGAAAATACCCTGCTTTTGTTGCAAGTTTGTACAGCATGTAGTCCAAAGTGGCTCGGGGCCATCATCAGGCACTGCTGTGGTCCAAAGAGTAAATCTAAATTAACGCGCTTCCTCCTGTTTCATTCCCAACTTCTGTAGCATCCCTGACGAGGGTGCGGGCTCAGCTCTGCTCCCTTTCCAGGGGGAAAGGCACCACGGAGCCGTTCCTGCTGCTTTCAGGCAGGGCTCCATGGACCTCGGGCAGAGCATCACCGTAACGTGATGCGGCAGTTGCTAAGGTAACAGCACCAACATATTTTTTCATGAATAGCAAAGCAAATTGTCATGGAACAGCAAAACCCACATACGTTGCCAGGATATATGGTTCTGTTGCCCCAGGGTTACAAGTATTTACAGGCTGTTTATTTTTTTTTTCCCCATCTTGAAAAATGATCCTACATGTGCCCACATACTGTTTGTGTCCAGAAATGTCTTGTTTGCAGCTACCTTTGTCCACTCAGAACAGAGACCCCAAACTGATGCCGTGTGTTTGGCCAATGCACGCAAGGAGACTTCACCTGGACCTTCCAAATTGCCCCCACACCTGAGCCTGCTCTTTGCTTTGCTCTTTGACCGCCCCAGCTGAACACGTCTTCAATGTCTGGCCCGTTAACACCTCCCCATTCATGCTGGTGGGTTTTTGCATTTGGTCCCAAGGTAGGAAGGGTTGAGGAACACCAGTGAGCAGTGGCCATTTCCCCGTCCCTGGCTCTCGACACGAGGACAGCGCTGCGGCCAAGCACATGCCTCCTTGCAGAGATGTCGACGCTGGGCTGTCTCGCTGCTCTTGGGGACTGGTTTCTGGCCCACAGCATCTTCCTACCGGGACATCTGTCTGCTCAGCCCCTCCTGGGATGTCCCCTCCTCACCTTCATCACCTGCAGGGGACCCTCTATGCACCAGAGCGCACTGGTCATGAGATGGCATGGAAAAGGCATGTATTAGCTGAATCCGAAAGGTGACAACACCCCCCGGTCCCACACAGACTCGGTAGGAAGGCCCATGAAGCAGGAAAAGGGCTCTCCCCGCTCCAGCTGGAAAGGGGAGCTGGAGAAGGTTGTGCTTTTTGCTCGGTGTTGTCCACAGGGCGATGTCAGGGCGAGGGACTCGGTCGTACCATCGTCTGGGGGTGTGGGGAGCAGAGCTGTGGGTGTCGGGAGCAGCCTCCGTCCAGGAGGGACATCACGCTTCGGTAAACGCCTTCCTGTAGACACCACGGCCACCGTCTGCTGACGTCTTCGCTGCAGAATGAACATCCACATGGACACTGGAAAAGCTGCCTCACTATCTGCCATATCCTGAAGTGCTCTAAACAACCTAGGGCCAATTTCAGCTCATTTCAGGCAACTTCCACAGATTTACCTCCTTTTCTGAGGACCTGATCTCTTGGGCAGTAAGTTTGGCGTCAGGCAAGGCCACTTCCCATGCATTTTCACCTGCTGTCTCAGCCCTGGGAACTCAAAATGCACCCCAAGGAGATAGGAATGAAAAGCAAGATGCACGCATGCATCTGAAAACATGGCATGCTTTTTTTTTTTTTTTTTTTTTAATTTAAAGAAAACGTCTCTCATTCTTTGCAGCTCTTCACCTCCCTGCTCAGAAGTGGGTAGAGGAGCAGACACCACCAGACTTCAATTCGTCCACTAATGCTTCAGGGAGACCAAGTGAGAACAGGTTAGAAACCATCCACGTGTGTGAGGAATGGTAAGAACCAGCCTTTTCCATCAGAGAGAAGAAATAATACAGCAGCTGGAGAAACGAGGAGGTGCCGAAGACAAATAGTAAGAAGGGAACCGGGAAATACAGACCTAATGGTAAAAGAAAAACCGAACCTCATCCAGATTGATTTGTTTGGGGTTTTTTATAATGTTTGCAGCTTGTCTCTTTGCTGCACTGAATCAGCACACGGCTGGCGGCCGTGGAGAGGATGGGGTAGGGGGTGGATGTGGGAGACAGCAGCCTTGGTGGCATCCAGCCTTGGTGGCATCCATCATCCCGGCAGCCAGCTATGAGCCTCCGATTTCTGCTCGATGCCGAGTCCTTTCCCCGTTGCCACACGAAGTCTCAGACGAGCCCAAGGCAAAGTCTGCCGTCAACCGCAGTGCCCCAGGCGGGAACAGATTTGTTACAGCCTTCTCCCTATAATTTGTCTTGAGTTGCCTTTTCCCCGTGCAAGCAGCATGCCGGCATTTTGCCTTTGTGTCCTAGAGACTTCCCAGAGCCTTTACAGGTGTATCCAAAATTTCCGGGTGGTTGCACAGCTAGTTCCGTTAGCAGCGTTGTGTTTTCCTTTGCTTTCTGGTACGGTCGTATTTTTCCCCCTCATCAAACGCTTCAGTCCGAGCCTCACAGTAGGAAATTTTGTTTTGCTGCTTTTAAAGATTAGAACAGTGCCTTTCCTGGCCTCTTCATTATCCAAATAATTCAAGGACCTGAGTAAGAGAGAGAAAACCCCGCAAACCTGGAGCAGGAAGGCAGAATCTTCTGAAGCAGCTGGTCACAGCTCCCTTGCAAACATCATCTTCCTTCCCCGCACCTTAAGGTGGGTTTTGCACTTGATATATTCTCTTCGAAAGAAAACAAAATCCACATTAGCAGATTTTTAAAGGGCTTGCAAGCCTCCCAGCAGCCTTAAACTGGCCCGAGGATCAATGCTTCACCATAACAAACTCCTCTGCTTCCCCAAGCCAGGCAAAACCTCCGGCAGGTTCCTGGTGTTTGTGACACCTGGAGGGAATCCACACTTTATACCACATTTTCGTATCAACAAATGGGGTCAAGGAGGATAACAACTAACATCGGGGACTCAACCAGCCCGAGTCACACGGGGAAGATTGCCTTGTGCAGTTTGGCGGCCTGATCTCTTTTAAAATAGCACTAAATTGTGCAGCCTTGCTTGAGAAGCAGCCCCTTGCTTGGGAGAGATTTCAGCAGGCCAAAAATAGCCAGAAAAGGTGAGAATCGAGTCATTTTGCAGAGTTTACCTCTTTCTTTTTCTTTGTAGTATGGGGATAACAGGCCATCTGGCTGGTCGGTGAGGCTTTGGTGGGCTCTCCAAGAGTTTCCATGGTATTTCTGGAGGGCAGCTATTAGACGGAAAGCAGTATTTGCTACCCGGTTGGGGTTCTGCGCTCTCAGACATTTTGCAACTACTGGAAAGAGGCAAAAAAACCCCTCAGGCAAAATTAAAAAAGAAAAAAAAAAANATTCCTGAATTTCCAGAAGTAATATTGGCTCACAGGGAGGAAAATGCAGACAACAGCTTATGTTGCTAAAAAAACAAGTTTGCACTGTTTTGGGTTCAGCGTTTTAGCCAACTGCTAAGAACTTTAGAGTAAATCTCAGCATTTCCCAGGGCCCAGATTGCATATTGGACCATATACCCTGAAATGTTTTTATTTAATTTGAGTCCACATTATGCTGCCTACATATGGTGACACACACATTTCATTTTATGTAGCAGATGCTGCTTTGCTATTGGGAATGTAATATACTGAGTACATTATAGTATCATTTGGTCTAGGGTAACTGCAGTGTTTTTTACCTCTGATTAGCCTTAATTTTAAGCCCGATTTCCTAAGGAGCTGAAGCCTATGACATCCCACTTCGTGTGCATGCTGTGGATCCATTCCCTTGTCCATCACTCTTCTATTTCTTTAGAGCCGGGGGCCAATTTCAACGCAGCCAGCTTGCTTCCCCTGACACTGTACAAAATGACTTCACCTGGGAGATTAAGCTCACGATGCAGGTTCTTGAGTCCTGGGAAAACGAGCTGACATAGCACTTTCCCCTAAACCGTAAGCCTTTCTGACAATTAAAGAGATAAGGGTAATAAGGCCAATCTCCGGCAGCACCTGGGAAGAGGTGTCGGTCAGGCTGAGTTGTGCTGCTCTGCAGAGTGACAAAAGCCCATCTCCATTTTAATTAGAAGCTGATTAAAGTCTACAAGTGATTTCAGCTTTGCTGGCCTCCCTGCTAGCTCACCATGTGGTCCCCCAGTTTGATCGGCAGAGACCGGTTTCCCGTTCCAGCATCAACCAGATGGCAGCGGCGCAGTCCCAGTGCGCGTCACCAGCAGCAAGGGGCTGCAGTTTGGCCACAGCGCTGACTCCGTCCCACTGATCACATCCCACCCGCTCTTGTTTTCAAGCGATTTCCACAGAATCCGCTGAGCTCTTCCAGGAGCCGGCGGGACACAGCTGTGACTGAAACGAGTCGCGCTGGGAAAGCCAGGCGACGCGTTTCTGCCGCTTACGTTGGTGGTGCTCTGCACTGCTCTGACACTTCTCAGCGAAACACCATGAGAGAATAAACAGCAGAATATCCGTGTGCCTGTGCCCACCATTCAGCTGGCACAAACCAGAGCTTGGTCCTTCTTTGAGGGACCAGACACGGTGGGGTCTTCCCTCCATGGATCTCCGGAGCTTGGACCACAGTGTCTGGGGAACAGGCTTGTGTGCCGTGGGACGGCAAGGGGAGCGGGTACCCAGGAGGACAAGAGCTGGCATCATCCCCACTGTCCCAGCGCTGGGCTGCCGGGACATCAGCCGCTCCATCGGCTGTGCCCACCACGGTGGAGGTGATGGTGGGGTTGATGCACGGCACAGCCAGCACCCCGGGCTCCGCACAGCCCCGAATTCATGAACTCTGCCATGATACAGTACAGACTCTGCCAAGAAGGGCCATAAACAGCACTTAGTGATGCATAATATATGAAAATGCCTCATGTCGAGCTTTTACATACAGAAGGATTTCGTTTTTCTTCTAATACTATTACAATGTTCTCCTGAAGCCACGGAAGCATCATCATAAATATTAAAAAAGAGGTTTTAAAAGACCCAATCTGTGTGGATTGAATATTTATAACCACCAAACACCTGAACTTTAGGTTTAGGGTACGGCATACATAAAACAGCCTTATTAAACTGTACACCACAGGTCAGCCTGGGGATCAAATATGAACAGAAATCTCCTTCTGAGCATTTAGCATTTTTAAAGTTCCTTGCAGTAAACAAAGAGAGTGCAATAAAAGTAGACGAGGTGCTGAGGGACATGGGCTAGTGGTGGTTTTGGCAGTGTTAGGCTAATGGTTGGTCTCGATGATCTTAAAGGTTCCTTCCAACCCAGATGATTCTACGATTCTATGAAACAGGGATTTCAGCTGCGGGGGGAGAAGGGGTGAGCAGGTCCCGTGGGGCTGGGGCTCTCCTCCCCTCGCCTGGGAAACAGCCCAAATTCTCCGTTGGCCTCATTCTTCCAGCATCTAAAGCAGAACAAATAATAGCAATGGGGTAAACAAAAAAAAGTTGGCCAAGGTGTTAAATCATAGAATCACAGAATGGTTTGGGTTGGAAGGGACCTTAAAGCCCACCCAGTGCCACCCCCTGCCCTGGGCAGGGACACCTCCCACCAGCCCAGGTTGCTCCAAGCCCCGTCCAACCTGGCCTTGAACCCCTCCAGGGATGGGGCATAAATGCAGCAAAAAATGCAATATCGGGGATAGTGGGAATCGCTTGCCTTTTTGGAGAGTTTCCTCCAGCCAGCTCCGCTGCCCTGGATTTGTCCCGCTACGGCGCTGAATCCCCAGTAACACAAAGCCGGGTGTGCTCACCCAAATCAGGGCCTCAGCGCCTTCATTCAGGTTTTTCCAGCAGACCCGCTGCGGTTCAATACTTCAATCAGAGCCAATCAGAGATTTTCAAAACCACCGTGCTTCCCAGCTGGCACATATTTTACTTTTTTATTTATTCTTTTTCTTGAGAATTATGACTCACGCTCAGTGTTTTCAAGTTAAAGCCCCACGTTCCCTCTGCTCGCTCAGCTCATCAACCCAGCGCTTTCCTCCCCAAAAACCATGCCTGAGATGGAGCCGAACCCATCCCAGGGAAGGATGAAAGGGGGGAACATGCTGTAAGTGATGCCCTGCACCCTGGGAACCTCCTCCCCGCAGGCAGGTGCCCAGCCCTGGGCAGAGGATGGATGCTGGGGCCGGGGGGATACAGCAGGAGCTGCTGGGAGCCAGGATTGGATCCCAGGCTGGATCTGGCGTGGAGGAGCAGCCGAGGGAATGCACAGCACCCATACGTCTGGTTGTGGGGTTGGTTTTTTTCTGAGTAAGGCAGGAGCCTCTCAAGAGCTCAAAGGCCCTTCAGATCTATTTGTAGTCAGGAGTTTGAAGTGCTCCTCCGATGTATTTGCATATTTAAAAATAAAAGAGAGGCGAGAAGATAAAAGGGAAGAGTTTGTGCATGGCAAGCACTGACCTGCAGAACCCAGCGCTCACAGGGACCACAGAAAGGTAGCACCTGGTGAAATCCCACTCAAGCCACTGGAAAAAGCAAAAATTTTTAATCCTTTTTTTTTTTTGCTTGTTCCTGGCCTACTCCTGCTTNTGTCTTTTTTTTTTTTCGTTTTTTTTTTTTTTTTTTTTTTTTTTTTGTTCTTCCCCCCGCAGGAGAAACCTCCCTTACCCGCCAGAGTTCACGGCGGGTTCGTGCTGGGGCTGCAGGTACAAGCGTTTGGGTTCGTGCCAGAGCCCACGTGTTAAATAACCCAAGCCCAGCACGGATGAGCGAGGAGCGAGGCTCAAGTGCCATTTACAGCTTAATGGGGTTGATAACAAGTGCTGACGGTTCAGTTTGGCCAGTCGCGTTTCGAACTCATTGGCAGTGCGACACCAGGTGAGCACCACTCAGCTGCCACTGCCAGTCCTGCGGGCGGGGGTCCCGCAGGGAACCTTCGCAGCTGAGTTTTTGTGTGTGTTGCCGTGTTTCCAAGTGCAATTTTCCCATCTCGGCAGTGGCCAGCGATAATCAACGAGCCAAATGTGCTTTTATGGCTTTTCTTTTAATAGGTTTTCCAGGATTCGCATCCACTTCTGCAAGGCGTTCCGATTCCTCTGCCATAGCCCTGGGTTAATCAACGGCTCAATGTCCAGATGGAGATGGGCCACAGGTGGTGTCCCTCAGGGGCCCGTATGGGGACCAGTGCTGTTTAATATCTTCGTCAGTGACATAGACAGTGGGATGGAGTGCGCCCTCAACAAGTTTGCCAACGACACCAAGCTGAGTGGTGCGGTTGACACGCCTGAGGGACAGGATGCCACCCAGAGGGACCTGGACAAGCACATGGGGTTCAACAAGACCAAGTGCAGGGTCTGTACCTGGGTCAGGGCAACCCCCGATATTAATACAGGCTGGGGATGGAGGGATGGAGAGCAGCCCTGCCGAGAAGGACTTTGGGGTGTTGGTGGAGGAAAAGCTGGACATGAGCTGGCAATGAGCACTGGCAGCCCAGAAACCTGTTGGAGCAGGTCCAGAGGAGGCCATGGAGATGCTCCAAGGGAGGGTTCAGCCTGGAGAAGAGAAGGCTCCGGGGAGACCTTCCAGCCCCTTCCAGTCCATAAAGGGGCTTCAAGGAAAGCTGGGGACAAACTTTTTAGCAGGGCCTGATGTGATAGGACAAGGGGAAATGGCTTTAAACTAAAAGAGGGAAGATTTAGACTCGATATAAGGAAAAATATTTTTACAATAAGGGTGGTGAGACACTGACCCAGGCTTCTCAGAGAGGTGGTAGATGCTCCATCCCTGGAAACGTTCCAGGCCAGGTTGGACGGAGCTCTGAGCAACCTGATGCAGTTAAAGATGTCCCTGTTTATGGCAGGGGGTTGGACTAGGTGGCCTTAAAAGGTCTCTTCCAATCTAAACTATTTTGAGTCTATGATTAGTTGTGCTACTAATGACACGCTACCAGGTGTGTGTCACAAACTATCCACAGGAAATGGACATCAGTTTTGTGACTCTCCCAGATTTGTTAGCTGGAATTGATCCTGCTGCTACATCAGCTGGAAAACAAACAAAACCACAGCCAAGCTGGCTGCAAGCCTATTGCTAGGAACCTGCTGGAAAAGACAGAAGATCCAATATTGCAATTAATAGGTCCACAGGGGTGTTTGAGAAGTACTTCAATGTCTTCGCTTTGCTCTAACACTTTGCAATGCCTTCAGTGCTTCCTTTCAGACTGAGCCAAAAGCTGTTACGGATAATCCCTGCACTTCCCAAGCTCGCTCCCCGCGGAGACCCACCAGGATCTGCCATTCTCCTCTTGTTAGTGTCCTCCCAGGACTGCTGACAGCTCAGAGGGTTGCAAGGGGAAGCAGGGACAGCTGTCTGTCTCCACTCTTTCCACCTTGGTTCCCTGTAGGGACACTGGACCAGAGAAGCCTTTTGCCGTCCCAGGATCTGACTGCAGGTCCCTTTGTACGTAACTGTAGGTGCTCATGGGTTACGCCGGGGTTTGAGCCTTTAACTTGGGTCTTTCTCGATCCAAGCCCTGTTTTTTGCAAACCTGAGGACATATCCTTAAAATCTCTCTCCTCCTCTCAGGTTCGGATGGTGCCAGAGCTCCTGGGGGTGGAGCTGGCACAGGCGAGGCGGCTGCTTCGCCTTGTTTCCCCAGGAAACTCTCCCGCCTGCCAAATCAGCCAGCGATGGTTTCCTGTAGCCCAGGGAGCCAGAAAGAGAAACCGTAATAATCATTTTTGTATATAAATAGTTGGGAGACGTTCAGATGGGAAGAACTGGACAGAGCATGGAAGACCTTAGAGGGTGCAGGAAGGATTAATTGGTGAGAGTGGCCATAGGATGTACAGGAACGTGTGCTGGATTTTTGTGGGGCTAAGGCTGTCAGGGTGGAGCTCTCATCTGGGGTGGAAAAGGCAAAGAAAAAAATCTGAAGAGGTAGAACCAGACCTATTTATGCCACTAAAGGATCCATCCCTCTCCTGTTGCTTTTGGGAGCCTCTTTAATCTACTTTGCAGAGGGAAGCATTTTCTCAGAGCCACCCAAGGGAGTACCCTGGGGAATCTTGGGCACATGAGAATTTGGGAATGGTCTCGCTGCTTTGTTCTCTCGTGTGTTCAGCAATCTTGTCTCCTGTTCCAGTGGGTTTTGCAGGCTTTATCTCACTATATATCCCCATCTCTGAGCCTGATGGTCTCCACGGCAGGGAGGGAGCTCAGGGAATCTCACCGGTCCCCAGGGAACACTCCATCCCCTCCTGCTGCCCCGGCGGTTGTGCCTGCGGTGCTCCAGCTCCCTGGCTTTCCAGCACCCGCCTGGGCAAGGGCAAGGAGCCGATGGAGTTAAGCTATTTGCGGGAAGGGGGAAGGTTATATACCCCATCAAAGCAAACCTTTACGGGTGTTTGACTCGCAGCTGTTTGTAGGCACTCGGCACATTAGCAGCGATGCTGCCATTTATTGTGCAAACATCATTTCAGACCATCTCCTTTTCTTCCCCGCGATCCACAACAACCAAAATGGAGCAATAAAAATCCAACCCGAGGGGGACAAATAATCACCTTTATAGTTTGTCCCCGGGCCTGACCTGCTGGCTGTGGGAAAGCTGGCTGGGAGCACGAGGGCTTGTTTGTGCTGCCTGGGGAGGGGGTGAGCAGCTCAGGGACCCCCCCAGGCCTCTGCCATGACCCTGCCAGGGATGTCCGTGCCCCAGGATGGGACCCACAGGGGAACGGTCCATTTCGGAGCAATCCCAGCCAATTCTCCTGAAGAAACCTCTCCAGTTTGAAACTGGTCCTGCTTCCCTTTTCTGTCCTTGGGGAGAGAAAGAGCCAAGACCACGAAGGGAGCTAAACTGTTGTTTTCACTGGCTCAAAGGCACTCCAAATAGCCGTGTTTTTTAAGAATTAAATGCTTGCATCCGATTGTATTTGCACAGTGTAATGTTCTTATCCAAGGCAATCACTTCAAATCACTGTTCTTCAAATCCTCTGGGGCATCTGCAGTGAACAGAGGGCCCAGGTCAAATATAAACCTTCTGGCTTATTTGGGAATGTGTGTGTCAGGGTTACCATTGCATTAATGAACCATGTAAATCATAGCCAGTTGTTAAATAATGGAGGGGAAGAAGGAGGGGAAGGCAGAAGGGACTTTATACCCTTTATACAGAGCGCTCTGCAGCTACAAGAAAATCTGTGTCAGCGTCGCAACTTGCCAGCTTGGAGGACATAAGTTTCCCATCCAAATATTGCTTCTTCAGACGCCCTTGCTGCTCCCAAGAGGTTCTGCAGAAATTTGTAAAGCCCAACTTCAACATGCCTTTACCGGCACTTACAGGAGTCTAATATGAATGTAAATATTTTTAGTAACTATAAAAAAAGAAAAAGGGAGAGAGAGAGACAGGTTGCTTCTCTTCTCCCTTAAGCTTTCCCTGCAGCGCTGGGATGCAGGGATCAGGCTCTACCGTCTGTCACCGACTCCCAAACACGCAGCGATGTTTCTCGGTGTATCAATCACCCTTCAGTCTGCACACGATAAAAGCCCAGTCCTGAGAGGGGTTTCTCAGCTCCACACAATGTACTGTTATTACTTTAATATTAAAGAGAGAGGGGGGAAACTGGTAACCGGACATATTGCTTGGCTGGAATTGTAGTTTTTTTCTGGCTGTCTCCCTTTCCTCTCCATCTGTCCCAAGAGCCAATGTCCTCTCCATCTGACAGCCCATAACACAGACAGGTTGGCTGGCTTTGCCATTTCATCCCTGCTCGGAGGGATAAAGCCCTTTCCATCCCAGGCATCGGGGCTGACTGCTTTTGGGCACGGAGGGGCCCACCGGAGCAGACGCGTTGTTTAACAGCCAGGGAGGTGGAAGATATTGCATCCAGAGCAGGATACCGCGTCTGAGCGGGAAACTACCTGTCCTGCCCCGAGACAGGCACCACCGCTCATACATACGTACCCAATGTCAAACAGTTACTGCACGCGGAGGGAGTTTGGGGGTGTCTATACTCCGTTTTCCATTAAGAAGCTGCTCATGACACGTGTAAAAAGGTTACATTTCCTACCCATTTTATCAAGGAGACTTGATTTCCACCGTGTTTCCTCTCTAGAAGCTTGGCACTTACCTGTCCTGTAGAAATCTTTATGTGCTGCAGATGTGTTGAATCACAGAATCACAGGGTTGGAAGAGACCTCTGGAGATCATCTAGTCCAACCCCCCTTGAAATGGTAATGGAGCTTCAGTCCTCTCCTCTCGATGCTCCTTTCCTGAAAATACAAAATGGGATGGTATAAAGCGGGATCGTTACTGTAATTATAATTTTCCTAAATCATCTTTACTAAATTCATCGTGATGCTCGTGCCTGCATCACGGTGGGTTGGGCCACTGTTGCCCGCGGTGTTTTGGGAGCTTTGCGTTTTGACACCGGGTGACAAAGCAGGTGAGATAAAAACTGAATAGTCCATAGCAACCCTCCTCTATCACAGAAACCAAATGGGTTATTTCTAAGATTAGCTTTAGGTGTTTCAAGTTCTGAATGCTGTCAACAAAAAGAAAGGAATGGATTCTTTTTCATTATGCAGATGACCACCGGCTGTGTTCCTGCTGCAACCACACTCCCCTCCGGGCTGCGGGTACCTGGCAGGGGCTCCGTGGTAGCTGGGAAATGGAGCGGGAGCCTGCGATAGACCCTGGGTATGAACACGTCAAGCAGGGAGACGGTTTGGTGCCAGATCTGGGTTTGCTGAACTGAAACACGCTTGAAAAGCTTGGGAAAAACGGTTTCGAAAAGCTGTGGGTTGGGACGGCGGATGATAAAAGGGACTGGGGAGCTGCAGTGAATCACCCCAACGCCCCGCACGTGAGCGAGCCGGTAACGTCGCACCCACCATGGAGCTGTACATCAGCTGTGCATCGACAGATGCACCCTTTGCCATCCTGATCCGAAACACCCTGCTAAACACAAGAGGGAAAATAAATTAAGCTCATCCGACAAGACTGGGACAGTATTTTCCCTTCTCTCCTTATTCTCAGTGTTAGATCGCTTAGATCATTTACCAGAGCTATGGAGATGTGTTTACTTACAGTGGCTTGCACTAGGTCAAATCTGTAATCAGTCATCCACTGGGTAAAGAGTGACAATATTTCATGCCCAAGTAATCTGCCTCGTGAAAGCAATGAAGCTTACATGGTGCTTGGGCTGATCTGATCTTTATTTCCTGAAGAGACATATTTCCAGTGCTCATCACCATTATTAACACAAATGTTCAGAACCGCATGCACCAGGCGGCTGCTAGGAAACATCCGCCACAACAGCAGCGCCAGCGAATTCAATTTGCCCTGCTCTAACAGCAGAGATGGTCCTTGATTAGCCGAGGTGGAGGCTGATGGATGGGGGTGGCTGTGGGGTGAGCTGCCTTGTTTCCCATTTCGGCTCAGCTGGCTGCAGTTGCCCAGGCATTCCCCACACCAGGGCAGGGCAGAGCATCTCTGCACTGTGGGTACGGCATCTGCAAATCCCCCCTCTTTGGGGGGACCAGAGTGACCGAGCAATAGAGCAGTGATGGACTCAAGCTGATGGAGAAGTCGCCTGGCCGTCAGGTTTCAGGGGCCTACAGAAAAGCTGGAGAGGACCTCTCGATCAGGGAGTTGAGCGGTAGGACGAGGGGTAATGGTTTTAAACTGAAAGAGAGGGGATTTATATTGGATATTAGGAAGAAATTCTTTGCTGTGAGGGTGGTGAGCCCCTGGCCCAGGTTGCCCAGAGAAGCTGTGGCTGCCCCATCCCTGGAGGGGTTCAAGGCCAGGTTGGACGGGGCTTGGAGCAACCTGGGCTGGCGGGAGGTGTCCCTGCCCAGGGCAGGGGGCTTGGAACTAGTTGGTCTTTAAGGTCCCTTCCAACCCAACCCATTCAATGATCCTATAGCTGCATCAGAGAGGGCTTCAAAGCAGCACGTCCTTTAACATGCTCTTCCAGTCAACTACATACAAGAAGACCCTCCAGTTTACATCCGTGCCAGGGCTGTGCCGCACTTGTTGGTGATTAGGTGGGAATGCAGGTAGAAGTACGGCCAAGGTGTGGTTGTCCATAGCCAAAAAAGAGGTTGGAAAAGTGCTGCTTATTTCAGAGAGCTCAGAGCCAGACAAGCAAAAATAGCTGAAAACAAAAACCCTGCCCAAATGTTTTTCCCTAGCTCCTAATGAAGCCAGTCTGCTACTGCATTCCTGGAGCAGCGCTAATCCTCTAAATCATCATCCCCTTCCCATGACAGATCCCGAGTGAGATGAATTGGTGACTTAGGAACGAGGGGGAAAGAAAACACGGGAACTGCAAAAGAAAGTGCCTTCACCATTTTGCCCCTTGATTAACTGATGCTGCTCATACACTAGTTTTCTACAGAGAGCGCGCGGCCCCACTCTGAAGCCTAATGGAGCATGTTGGCACGTGGGATGCGACCCAACTTGCCCTAATTGGCTTCATCACCAACGCACCCGCAGCAAAGCCCCCATTTATTTCACTTAGCTTCCCTCTGACCAGCGGCGCCTCGCTGCGTCAAACCAATCCATTTCCATCTCCGCCAGGCCCACAGCGCTGCTGCGAGTTTTTCTTCCTATTTTGAGGCTGACATTTGCTAATATATGTTATTTATACACAATCCCTTCTTTTGCTGAGGTGCTTTTTTAACCAAGCTAGAATGAGACAGATATACGGGTTTTTTTTATTTAACAGTGAGATGCCATCAATGCCTCAAGCTGCACATTTTGCTTCTGCAGGCGTCAGGTATTTACATGCTGGAATAATGAACCATCGGCTGAGTTGCTGCAGAGTGACAGGGACGTTCTGCATTTTATGGCTTTTTGTGAAAACAGTCCCCAGTCAATAAGCACAGATTTTCTCAGGAGGAGAAGACCCTATTTGCAATTGATATTTTCAGGGAAACAGTAAGCTCTGAGCTGGTACGACTCCGGGCAAGAGCACAGGGGGAGATGTGGCTGTGTCGGAACTAGCCAACGATCAGTTCAATTGATCCTCATCTCGGTGTGGTTCTCTGGGACCTGAAGTTGGAGAAATGTAGTAACAACAACATAAATTTCTATTTTCTCTGCTGATATTAGTGGCTTTGAAGCTCCATTACCCTACCCTTTTCCTGTGATTTGGTTTAGCTTTTCTTGGCAGTGGTTGATGGCTAATGCCAAACACCTGGTAGGCAGCATCCTCCAGCCTGGAGCATGTTGGTGGCAGAGGGACATCACCCCAAGGGGGTCACAGCTCCCCTGCACACACGGTCCAGACCCAACCTGCCAACACACACAGAAAAGCTGGAGGAGACCTGAAATTTTCACTCCTTGAGTGATTCTAACGCTGGCAATGGAGCAAAAGAAAGGAAGCACGGAGCCAAGTTGAAGTGTAGCGCAGGGGTTAATAAAACCAGCAGCAATAAAACATTTTGAAATGTTTGATAAGAAACTATTCCTTGGTTCCAGGCTGGCAGTTGCCCTTATTTTTCTCCCTCTTTGAAAGATTTTAGAGCAGTGAGGATTTAAATACATCCACATAATGTGGCTTCAGACAGCAAACAGGATTAAAACCCGACTCCAGAAAAGGAAAGGAAGTCAGATTACTTGTCAAAATTAAATTTGCTTTTGGATGCCATTACGTTCTACATTAAAAAGCTCTGGGGATTAGGAGATAAAAGAGCTAAATCCAATCTCGAGACAGGCTCAGAGGAAAATGTCAGCCAGCCAGTAATCCAGGCTCTTTTCTCTAATAGGATCCTCCTGAAGTCAAAGAAAGTGAGAATAATTATTTAATTCCATTTTGGAGCCTGGCTTCTTTATCGACCTGGCTCGCCATCGCTGTTTCAGTGGTAAATCAACTGGTGGCACTGGCTTCACAGCTCCCACCAGCTCCACGAGCAGTTTGCTTTACCTCGTGTCGTTCACAGATAGATTTAACAGCAGCTAAACCATGCCCAGCCGAGGAGCAGGGAATGGTCCCCCCCCACTGGGGGGTAATTCTTCACCATGGCCCATGACCGACAGAAAAAGTCCTCTCTTGGCTATTTTTTTTATTTTTAAGGGCAATAAATAACCCCTCATATTATGCTGAAGCACAAACGTGCTGTTGCACGTCCGACCACCATAAAAGCCCAACAATTTCCATCTTCCAAAGACCCAGAGGGGCAGAGCCTTTTCTAGCAGATTCCCCTTCATCTTTTGAAGTACAGCCACAGAGAGCCAAAATTACAATCTGCCCCAAATATCCTAGCACCTAAAAGACTGTAACCATGGTTGCACAGTTATCCGCAGGCATGGTTATCCGCACAGACACGCATGTATTGACTCAGAGGATGATTTCATTCTTCAGCGCGGTGCGAAAGACACGAGAAGCCCCGTGCCATCTGACAGGCGGAGGGATTCATGCCAAAGTTTCCTTGAAGCCGAGCACTGGACAAAGCTTTTTGGCCACCCCCATGGGTGGGAATTAGCAATCAATAATCATCAAAGCGCGTTAGGGCTCGGTGAGGAACCGCGCACAAGCCGGGCCGGTGGGCACGTGCTCTGGTTGCCAAACCCAGGGAGATCAGAAGATGGGCTGTGCTTGGTCTTGTTTAATGCAGGCCTAGATGATCCTGGGAGTTCAGAGGTGGACCAGAAGCAAACGCTAGATATGAGACTATTATTTTTAATAGCAGGAGAGCAGGCATCTCCCGAGAGCTAGAGAGATCACGCACAGGAGTTCAGTTGAACGCGTGTGTCAAACTGTGGGTCAAGAATTATTTATCCAGAGACGCTCTTCTACTCTAAAAAGGAATCCAAAAATAGCCGCAGAAAGAAACGACAGGGCTCTACCATCAAGCAGGGAAAACAAAGGCCCTGATAGACCCCAGTGACTTTGGGGCTGGGAAATGCACCTTCTCATGTAGAGAGGGCAGCTGTGCAACTTGTAGGTGGTACAGAAGGTAAGTAAATGTCTAACAGGGTGAAGAAAACAGCTTTTAAATCCTCCTATGTGCTTTCTAAATGCTATTTTCTGCTGGTTCAGGCACATGCTGGTACTCTGGCAGGAGGCTCCGATGGTGCTTCCCATCAGCCACGAAGAGCGCTTCCTACTGGGACATCACCGGGGTCTGCGCAGGAGCGGGGCTGACACCCCCTCCCCAGGGCTCCAGTCACCAAGACCACACTGAGATAGTCCAAGCAGCTCCTTTTAATTTCTTTCTCCTGTTTTCCTAACATGGTTTCTCCCCAGCCAGCTGCCCGTGGATGCCTTGTTACTTCCCAGCAGTTGGCAGTGACAGGTTAAGTGCTTGCACGGGGACGTGGAGGGACCGAATGTAGGTCAGGAGCAGCCCTTCGCTCCCCACAGGAGCATCTGCCAGTGCTGCGGAGTGCCCGAGGGCAGGAAGAAAAGCGACCAACCTTCCACATCCCCTCAACCCCCAGTGAAGCCAGACCCAGGGGATGCCCACCACCTCCTTTCCAGCACTGAAGAGCTGCCTCTGGCCTTCAGATCTTAACCATCCTGCACGTGCGAGTGAAAAGGACAGCAAAGCTATTGCCACTGACCTTGGCAGCCTGTGTCCTGCCCACAGCTGCTGGAAGGGACATCTCCGTCCCCGTCCCTCCTGCAGCCCAAAGCCCGTGAGCAGCACCGGTGCTCAGCCCTGGGAGGAAGATGGACGGAGAGAGGCACCACCCCCTGCATTTATTTCTCCTTTTGCACCCAAACTGCAGCATCTCGGCTGTTTGAGCCCGGGAGTGTGTTAATTTATACAAATGACAAAGGGCAGCGAGGGGAAAAAACTGCAGCAAAGCCGGCCAAGCGGATGCACCGGAGGGGTTTCTGGAGCCGGCAACGCGGGTTTAATGACAGAGGAAACTGTTTGGGTGACACGGTCCTACCGGGATGCCATCGTCAGTGTCTGTGCCAGCCCTGCCCTTCCTGCTTTGGCACAGGGAAGGAGGCACTTCATGCCTGATGCATTGCTTTTTTTAATTAAACTAGCTGTAGGGAAATATAACATTTTCCTTCAGTAATTCATCCCCATGGCTCCCCTATTTTGTCATTTTAATTAAAGCCAGCCCCAGCCACAGTTTGGACGTTCGCAGCGATTAGTATTAAATCAAGCTCAGGCCTTAGGGACTGGCCCCTCTTTTGCTTTTTCTTGGGCTTTTAGAGCAAAAAACAACAGGGTCTGAGGCTGAACGCGTGAAAAAGGCAACACAGCCACTGATGCAGAGACTTCAGGCTTCGTTAGGGAAGGTTTTAGCTCAGTTTACTGAGTTCCCGCTGCCTTTGCTCATCACTTGGAGAGTCAGGGCCGGGGCTCTGATGGTGGATGTCGGGAGAACCCGCTCCTGGAGAACTTGCTGTTGGTGGCAACAAGCCTTGGGGGCTCCCATGGTTGAGATGAATTTCTCAACCTGGAATCTCGACTGGAGTTTTCTTTTGGAGAGCAGCCAGCTCTTTATTTTAATTGTTTCTCAGTAAACCCACTCTAACCCCTCCTCTTGCATACACCGAGCGAAAGACAGGCCCAGACCCTATAGCGAAACGAGGGGAGGGAGCTGGGAGCTCCGTTACCTGCCCCGGGCAGCCGGTGTCTGACCTGGCTCTGGCCATCCCTCCCAGCATATGCCCGTCCTTATAACTGGAATTTTCCTCAATGCCTAACCTGAACCTTCTTTTTTTCAAGGCTAAATAATTTGCCTAGTGCTGCTTTGATCATTGTCAGTGTTTTAATCACGAGCTATAAGGTATTTGGTGTTTTTCTTAAACCCACAGCTTCAAGGCTAAGTAGTTACCTGGGAATCACACATTTTAAAAAAAACCTTTTGTTGTTAGCCTTTAGAGTGCCAGAGTAAAGGTGGAAAAACCTGATTCGTGCATCAGCTGAGGGCTGAGAAACAAAGGAAGGAAGGAAAGAGAAAGAAACTCAAGAAGGATTTACTCAAATATGATTTTTTCACACAGTCGCAAGTTTTCCCTGTACCCGGTTCTATTGCTGAGCAGTAGCACAACAGGGCTCAGTATTTCTGGCAACCAGCAGTGCCCAGAAGTTACTGCACTATCGGGGCACGGCTTCGTCATTGCCATGATCTGAATTTCACTCCCGGCTGCTTCTCAGCGGGTTGTGATTCCTGCAGGTGCACAGGACCAGACCCTGGCACGAGCCACCCGCGCTGCCCTCCTGACCCGCCAACCGTCACCCCTTAGTGTCAGCACCCATCCCTGCACAACCCTGAGGATCTAGATCATGTTAACATGCTGAGCCCTCACCCCCATGCCTGCCAAGGAGAGAAGTGCGACGCGAGTCCAGTCACAGCCAAGCTGGCAGGACATCGTCACCCAGGTAATAAAACTCCAACCAAACACCGAAGCCACTGGCTGAAGCCACACAGGACTGTGTGTGAATGTAAAACTCCCCAAAGACAGCGGGTACCTTCTTTTGACGTTGCAGACGGGCGCGTCTTCTGCGGCACAGGAGGATGCTCGGCGCTTCGCCGCGGCTCGGAGGCAGGCGCGCCGGCCAAGGCGGGAAGCAGCACTGCCAACTCCAGCTATCTGAGCAGAAACAGATGGGAGAAACAGGAGGAAGTATTGCGGAATGAGGCGAGGTTGCGATTTTGCACATAAAAAAAAAAAAAAA
>VXBH01005434.1:468625-495678 GCA_013400035.1 Rynchops niger
AAAAAAGCGTCATCTCGTCAACAAGTCCCTGAGATCGTGGTGACCACGAGCCCTCACAGGGACACCTGAAATTGACCCAGCTTTTTGCTCGATCTGAGCTGCAATTATGCTGCTCTGCTGAAAGCACGCAGAGAAGTAAAAGGGATGAAAGTCGAGGGCTGTGCAGGCAGGAGCGGGGTTTGTGCTGTGGTTTCTTATCCCGGACACGGTACGGGGAGGAAGAGCAGCTGCAGACAGCAGCAGCCGCCCCTTGCCCCTGCCCCGCTCAGGACCCCCTCTGTGGTTCTCAACACCTTTTGTGAAGGTGCCCACGAGGGCACAGACCCAGCCCCCGGATGCCTACCCTCACCTTGACCCCCAGAAAACGAGACAGCGTATACAAAGACGGAAGATGAAGCCTCAGAGAAACAGCAGCCACGTCTAAATGCCAAGCAAAGAATGAAAATATTTCAGCAACAACCTTAGCCTCTAAAGAGTAGAGCCAAAATGCTCACACTAACCTAGAAGCGCAGAAAAACCTAAAAGCTTCTGCTTTCAGCCACCGAGACTTACATAGCCTCCTTGGTAATGACTTGGTACTTAATTAATTAATAGACATTAAAGTTACTCATCACACCTGACTCAGGCCTGCCTGTGACAAGGCTTTCTGCAATGGATGGTGGTTTAACCCCGTCCATCCCCAGCATCTCTGAGCTTCTCGCTGCCCTCACCCAGCCCTCAGCACGTCCCTCTCGGGGCACATTAGCACCAAGCTCTTTCCAGACGTTGGGAAGGCTGGAGCCGATCTGGGTCCTACCCCCACGTCTCAGTGGCATGCCTGAAACATCAGATGATGGATCTGATTGATGTAAAACTGTGTTCAGTTCTGGGCCCCTCTGTGTTCAGTTCTGGGCCCCGCTGGACAAGAGGGACATTGAGGTGCTGGAGCGTGTCCAGAGGAGAGCCACCAGGCTGGTGAGGGGTCTGGAGAGCAGGTCGTGTGAGGAGAGGCTGAGGGAGCTGGGCATGTTCAGCTTGGAGAAGAGGAGGCTGAGGGGAGACCTCATTGCCCTCTACAGCTCCCTGAGAGGAGGGTGTAGAGAGGTGGGGGTTGGCCTCTTCTCCCAGGTGAGTGATGACAGGAGCAGAGGAAATGGGCTGAAGCTGCGGCACGGGAGGTTTAGGTTAGATATGAGGAGGAATGACTTTACTGAAAGAGTGGTCAGGCCCTGGAACAGCCTGCCCAGGGAGGGGGTTGAGTCCCCATCCCTAGAGGTGTTTAAGAAAGGTCTAGATGTGGCACTTCAGGGCATGCTCTGGTGGCAGAGACTGTAGGTTGTTTGGTTGGACTCGATGATCTCAAAGGCCCTTTCCAACCATGAAGATTCTGTGATTCTGTAAATATTTTTTACCATGACCCGCGTTTCTGCCTGTGCCCGTTGGTCCATCACACCCAGTTTCCCACAAGCCATGACTACTGGAGGAGAAATGGGAGCCTGCAAAGCTGGGGAAGCACCACGTCAGAGCTCTTTCCCACTATTCTATTTCCAAAAGCGACCAGTCCCAGAATCAGAGGATTGCCAGGAGCGTTGCAGCTGAGGGAGGGGGCAGCCGCCAGGGCTGCAAATGCTGTGGGCTTGCAACAAAACACCCTGTGGTGAAGAACTGGCCAAACTGACCTTCCCAGAGTTTGAGGGAGAAGGGATGCAGCAAACACATCAGCACAGCTTGATGAGAGCGCTACAGAACTGCTGAAGAATAAATTAAACGCACCCGACTCCCCTTAGAACGACCAATCAATCTCATTTGCACGTCTCAGCCACAACTGTCAAAGTGCTGATGCCGGCAGAAAGTTCCTCCCATTTTCCTGTTTGCTCGTGGCCTGCCCTCGCAGACGTCTCCCCCGTCTCCCCTGCACAGGTCGTGCGCCACCGCCGGGCTGGGAGGCTGGAGCTGGACCAGACCCCGGGCAGGAGGATGGGCACCTGCGCTACGGCCTTCCCGAGACGCCACTTGGTGCTCATCCGCTCCTGCTCCCTCCACACTGCCATCCCCAGCGATAGCAAAACACAGCTCACCGCTACTAAATTCGGATCTTCTCGATTGTAACAGGGCAGGAACCAGCGATCCCGGTTAAAGTAGCACTGGGGCATCATTCCCCTGTGATGCTGCCTCCGACCAGAGAGGAGCTTGAATTTCTGGGTATTTCAGTATCTTCCAATCTCCCACGTTAGCAGTGAAAGCTGACCCCCATATCAGCCACTGTAAAAACAAGTTCTGCCGCGACTCCGGGTCGTGCAGGGTGCAGGGTATTGCAAAGGAATCAGCTTTGCAGCACAAAGACCAACAAAGCTTTCTGTGCTAGGTTCTCCTGGTGCCGAGATGAGCCATAAACTCAAGCTGACTGGAAGCCTAAAATATTAATGGATCAGCCTACTTCTGCTGGCCACGCAGAAGTAATTGCTATGGAGTAAACCGGAGAAAAGATCCATTTATATCTCTCAGGGAGTATTTTTCCCCAAAGGAAATTAGCACCTCCCTCCTAAATAGGGACTCTATGATTTTTAGTCTCTTTTTGTATGCTTGACACACTTTTTTTTTTTTTCCCCTCCTTCTCTCATCTTAAAATGAGCACACCTGCTGGGTAAACAGGAATGAGGGAGAAATGCTAAAGAATGGGAAGAAATATAAATCACAAGTTTTTATCACACGTACTAGAGAAATGCCAGGGCGCTACAGCTCTCCGGTTTCCCGTGGAAGAAATCCGTAGGTGTAAACCTTGAAGGTTAAAGCTGAGACTCTTCTATGTAGGTCAGACACACCTCCAGGGTGGGATTCACGCTGGCGAGCCTCAGCGAGCGGCCGAGGTACCCCCCGGAGATGCAGATAAAAGCATATGCTGGGAGCGAGGGCTGCCTACGTCCGCGCGTGCCGGGAGGGGAACCAAGCCCTCTCCTGGTGCTGGGTTTGGAGGGTAAAAGAGGGGGTTGGAACTAGATGATCTTTAAGGTCCCTTCCAACCCGAACCATTCTGTGAGTCTAAGAGACCAGCAGGAGGGATGCTCTCCTCCTTGGAGGAGACAAATGCGATTGTCACCCCTGGGCATGCACCCGTCGGGACAAGGCACTCTGCGAGGTAAAGCGGACACAATTCTGGGATTTCATCCTAATCACTACCATTATTTCTTACCGACTTCCAAACCAAAATGTGGTTTGGGGTCAGGAAATCTTCGGTCATAAATTGATGAGGTCTAAGCTAAGTGGAGCCAGCTAAAGGACTCTGGAGCCCGCTGTGGTTTTTTCCATAAAACAATCTGGTCGAAGCACTACTGGAAGGGGCTGCACCTGAAAGACCTCCCTGGGACTGCTGAACCGGGCATGAAGCGTCCAAAGGGACGTATGACACAAGCAGGGTGCAGGTTTTGCCAGCAAAACTTCTTTTTAGAAGCGAGAATGAGAGATGCCTGGCTGCCTTTCTCCTCAC
Organism: Rynchops niger; assembly: GCA_013400035.1. Classification (NCBI taxonomy): domain Eukaryota; kingdom Metazoa; phylum Chordata; class Aves; order Charadriiformes; family Laridae; genus Rynchops; species Rynchops niger. Next base: position 472,089 of record VXBH01005434.1, read on the forward strand.
AGGGTCGGGCACGCTCCTCATCTGGCACCGGCACCCACATTTAACCCGCGGCGGGGGGCACAGGGGTGCGTTTATAGGCCACTTTCCATGGAAAGAATGAATAAAAAATGGTGGTGTAGTATCAGCTTTATGGACTTGGCTTGCTGGTAGAGAGTAGGAGGAAGCTTGCAAACCCCAGCGTTCTTTACAAGCCGTTCATCCTCGGCTGGTGCACGTAAGAGTCTGTTCCTAATGAAGCTTGAACTGAAGCCAGTGAAGTTGTTCAATTGTAAGGGAGAGGAAGGAAAAAAAACCCAGGCCTTGTGCTTTAACTCTGCATTAAATCTTGTCTGCTGAATAGATATTAAATATTACAGATCATTTTGCACCTGTGGGTGATGAGAGGCAACGACGCTGAATGCGGCGCCTGCTGTATTTCATATTTAGGCCTGGCACGCAGGGTATCCGAGAGAAACGTATTGGAAAATACAGCTCTGCACATGTTGTTGAACATGATATATATTGTACCAAATTCTTCAATGGTTCGGCACAGTCTGTTGAACCACTGTAATGAGGTGGAGGAGGAGAATCCTCTACGCAAAGCCACTAGTTTATGAATGTGGGCTTGGTACACTAAACTCGACTGCTATTTATCAGACTCCGTCGGGCAGCTCTGGGAGTGATGGGGACGCAGCAAATCGCTTCGTACGTCGCCTCCAAAACGGAACTAAATAAAACCCCAAGGAATCACCCAGTCCGTGGTCAGCGCTGCCATCAACCTCTTTGCTCTTGACATGCTTTTATCTGCAGTTATATTGCAGTTGGGCTGCAGGAGTACCTGTCCCATTTTTAAGCGTATCGGCTTTCTAATAGAGATGCTGCAGTTTTATACTTTCCGTTTCCCCCTCTGAACGCCAGCAGAAGGGAAGGGGCGACGTTGTCAGAGATATAAGAGGAGAAAGTGCATCGTATCGGGCTGCTCACCTGCTCCTGTACGCACCCACAGAGCTGGCGGCTGCTGGGTCTCTCTCTGCAACCCTTTTTCCATCAGTCCTCCATGATGGGGGACGTTTGCTGTGGGTTTCGAAGGATCAGTCGGAATTGCAGACCATGACATTTTTTCCTGATGTTCACGCTGTGAGGGCTGAGCCACCAGATGACAAGCGGTAAACACCTCCCGTCACCGACGCTTTGGTGGTGATCTGTACCGGCATAGCTTCGCAGGGGAGGATTTAAATGTAAGCAGAACTTAGGCTGGCTCAGGTTGCTCCTGGGGCTTGAGCAGACGCAGCTGAAGTCATTAAGAGCTTTGCAGTGACTTTATCAGGGGCTTTATTCAATTCCCAACTGACCCAGTAAGAGCTGGCCTTGCTCCTGTTAGTTACTGACCCTGCCTTGGCACCACCTCACCCTGAAGGGTCCCTGGTGGCCGGGGGGAGGAGGTCCCTACGCCGGCACCCAGGAGCTGAGCGGGATTTGGGGGTCACGGAGCAGGGGCGCCGCACCGGGCTCTGCCTCTCCATTGCTTTCCAGAGGAGCCCCGCGAGGGCGAGACACAAGCGCCCCATGTTTATTCTGACCCATTTGCTCATCAGGTGAAGAGCAGCGCAATGCATAACCCTCCGTGACAAACAGATTTTCCCCAGGAATCCCATAAAGGACTTGGAAAGGACATTTATGGCTTCATAAAGCACTTTGCTAACGACTTGCTTTACCGCTGCTAAATCAACTGCAATCATTTAGCGCTGTCCTCCTGTAACTTTCCACATTTGGTCTACAGGGAGGGGGAAAAAAAAAAAAAAAAAAAAAAAAAGAAATCAATCAGAGTCTTAGCACAATTAAACCCAGGCAACCCTGCTCTGCACCAGCCGCTCTGGCCCCGGTGGCACCTTCCAGCTGAGCCTGTGCAGCTTCTTTCCATGAATAATCCTTTCCGCACAACACCTCCTTCATCCCCGCAACATGATAAGATGGGGCTCGCGCCTTTCACAGGATTAGACATCCCGCGGATGCTCCCGCTGGCAAAAGGAGCTTCCTCGGGACGGCAAATGCTTCTGCTGCCCATTTTTTCCCAGCATTTCTTGCCCCATCCCCTCAAACCAGGCCATTTCCATGCTTGCTGGAGCCCAAACGCAGGTGGTGGAGGCTGCACAGGGTGCTGAGCCCCTCGGCTGCCCCGGCTCCCCCCAGCTTCACTCACAGCCCACGCTCCGAGACCTGGCTCTGATCGATACCGGCAGAGAAGGGAAAGGATGTTCTCAGAACGAGCAAAAAAAGCAATAAAGGAAGGGGAAAAAAAAGGCAATATAAAGAAAACAGACTGTTTCATCCCTCAAAAGGTGCCTTTCAGGTGGTTAGATTGTAGTGCAGATTAACAGGGAGGTGAACGTTTTATGGCGTCATTGCAGGCACTCTCTGTATTTGAAAACCGAATTACGGAACGAAATGTAACCCCATCGCCAAAGTGGGGGATTTCAGCGCTCTATTGTGGGGCGAAGCTTGGCGGTGTGTTCTCTAAGCGTTTTGCAGCTTCTGCTCCAAAATTCACGTAAACATCTGCCTTGGTTTAAGTGCCTCCTCAATAGCAGTCCTCTCCTGAGCCGGGGCCTATTTCAGAAAACGCAGTACGAGGCTTTTGCCTCCTAAAGCTCTTATTAAGTGTCAGAACAAAACGGGCAAAACTTGCTGGTAAAAGGAGCCCGGCTGGCAGCGCTGGGGAAAAGTGGCCTTTATTCGTCTTCTGAACAGGTACAGGCAGGCAAGCGGTGATAAAAGCTCTCCGCTTTTCCCAACAAAAGCCCCCTGCTTTGCCCAGCCCAGCCCTGGAGGACGGTATGCGGAGACAGGCTAAATCCCTACGGCACGTCACAAATAACGGTAACGGTCCTGTCTCATCGATTCTTGAGACCGTCATCCCAGTCACCAGCCTGGGGAACCGCAGCAGGAGCCCTGGCAGCTGCAGCTCGGCCGGGCTCAGCAGGGTCTCCCGGCAGTCACGACTTTTAGGTAATTCCCTCTCAATTTGGGTTGGGCTTTGTAGAAACGCTGCAGAACCAGAAGTTTGTATTTCCAGGCTTGTTTACCAGACCATTAGGCGATGTGACACACACCGGGTCCAAAACGTTCACGTTTCACCATTTAAAAATTTTCTTATTAGATTAAAAATAAAATAAAAATTTTAAAACGTTTCAAAAAGAAGGGGAAGAAAGAGTTAAAATGGAGCAGAACCAGAAGTCTGTATTTCCAGACTTATTTACTAGAATGTTACGCAATGTGTCACACGCTGGGTCCAAAATATTGATATTTCACCATTTTAAAGTTTTCTTATTAAATTAAATTAAAATTTGAAAATGTTTCTAAAAGAAGGGGGGGCAAAGAGTTAAAACAGAGCAGAACCAGAAGTTTGTATTTCCAGACTTATTTACTAGACTATTATGCGATGTGTCACATACTGGACCCAAAACGTTCACCTTTCGCCATTTTAAAATTTTCTTATTAAATTAAAAATGAAATGCAATTAAAATTTTGAAATGTTTCTCAACGTGGGGGAAAGAGTTAAAACGGAGCCAGAAGGCGCACGGTTTTTCCCCCTCTCTCCACCCCTTGTGTATTCAGGCACGCCACAGAGCGAACATACCTTTCCAATTTTTAAGTAAATAAGCTATTACTGCACAAGTAGCCGAGAGCCTCCCCAATCTCCTCCCCGCGCTCTCTCTTCCCCAGCTGTGTTTCTCGGCACACAATGGGAGCCGGGGAAGAGCCGACTGACCGAAAGCAGCGGGAGGCTAAAGAGGGAGAGGGAAGAGCATCCTCTGTTCCCGGTGCCCCTGGGAGAGAGCTCTCCTCCCATCTCCCGCTCACTCCCATTATCCTGCCACGAACAACGAGGCACAGCTGCGAGGACTATGGAGGAGGAGAAGCCCTGGATGAGACTTGATAAGAAACCCTTCCTGCTGCTCCCACACACACGCACATAGCAAAGGAGCGGAGAAAATTCCTACTTGTTGCCAGCGGCGAAGCAGGCGCCACCGAGGGGACCCAGGGTTTTGGCTGTCAGCCTTCGGGCTGTTCACCAGTAACAACCGGCACCACGGCACGGAGCCTTTCCCTCCTAACCTGGACCCAAATAATTGATAAGCGCTGTCAAAACCAGTTTGAACGAAGGCAACTGTACCAAGAAGCCATAAGTAGAGGGGTTTATTTATTCCAGCAAAACCCCTGGTGCGTGACCCCCTGAATCAGACGGACGGCCGCATATGCACTTCGGATTTAACTTTCTTAAATAATGTATTGTTAGAAAGGCTGAGAGCTGGGGAAGAGCTCTGGCACTGTTTGTGGTGATGTACTGGTGGCAGCTCCGAAATGTCACCGCTGCCATCCAGCTCTTCGGAGGACAGGGCAGATCACGGATCCAGATTTAAGCCTATGTAAAAACTGGATCGCGTGCAAGAACACACGTAAGCGAGCTGCTATGAAAACCCCTCCGCCTCCCTGCTGACAGGGATAAATAGCCCCAAATTTTCCCCGGCAAGTGCTAGGAGTGCCAGCCTTCACCCTGGGGAAGGCAGAGCCAGCAAGACAAGTAGGAGAGCAGAGCGGGAAGGAAGCGGGTCAGGTTTTTATAAAGCAAGGGGGATCCAGCCAAGCGGGGCTGAAGCGTTTTGACAAAGCTGAGCATCTCCCCGGGCTTGGGAGAGCTGGGGGTGCCACAGCCGCAGGTTGGAGGGTGCTCCGGCAGCTCCCTATGGATGCGACCCCCCCCCAACACTGCAATATCGCGGTACATCGAGAGGGGAGCGAGTTTGCGCTTCACACCTCGGGAGGACTGAAGCCTCTCCCCCGCAATTTCACAGCCAGCAAAAGCATTCACATTTTCTTAAAGGAAGACACTAAGCAAACAAATGGGAGTATAAGCTATTTATCAGTGTCTGAAAATTCTTCTCTTTGACTCCTGTGAAGTTCAAAGGGTAACACTTGGGCATGCTCGGCTGCACCTGAGCAGCTTTCAGAATAGCTCTGCTCTCGAGGTGTGTCTGCATTTTTAATTATCTGGGTTGAGAGAGTGTGTCTTGGTGACTAGAAGAAAGATGGGAGGATAAATATAAATCCCTTTTCAGAATGAATTTTTTACAGAAACCAAGCCAAGGTTTGTGCACACCATCGCTTTTACATCCAGACTTGAAAGACTCCAGATCTAGCACAGGGACATTTGCTGAAGGGAGATGGGAGCTCCTGACTCAGAGCAGTCACCGGTGAGAGTCAGGAGACAGATTCTACCAGTTTCATCCAAAAAGTAACCCACTCCAGCTCACAACCCCCCAAAAGCACTGGGCACCAACGTCAGGAGCAGCAGGGAGACTTCAGCATGTAACTTAGCATTGAGGGGGGAAGGAACCATCCTCTCTTTCTTGTAAACTTGGCAGGACTCCCTTTAGTTAAAAGCAAATAAAAAAAAAAAANGCGTGTGTGATTAAAAAAAGAAAAGCATGGGTTAAAGAAATCATCAAGAGAAGCAGAGATACCAGAGGAGCCTGTTGCTTTCAGAAACCACTTATCAGCACCTTTGTCAGAAGGAAGCCCTATTTTCCTCTTTCTTCATAAACTACCAAAGATGATGGGATGCAGAAATAAATGATGAATGAAAGGACTTAATTAAATACAAACCAAGAGGGACCTGGGGCACTGTGTTTTAATTCAGTCTTCTGACAGACCTTCACGAGCCTGAGGACAACATCTTACTTGCATTTTGTGATGCAAATGAACTCCTGCACTAGCAACCTTCACTCCCCCAGCAGAAAAGATGGGAGAGTTGAAAGCTTCGGAAAAAAGCACCTCTGAGAGGCCAAGTGAAATTAGCTATTTTTGAGAAAAACGCTGCAGCAAGTGGTTTGTGAGCTGCCTGGAGCAGCACAGGGAAATCCAGTCACCCTGAGAGAAAGGGCTCACAGTCGGAATGCAGGGAACGTGGGAGGAGGCATTGGGGAAAGGGGCTTTCTATGCTCACCTTTTCACCCCAGAATATGAGTCCTTTCTGCTGGGTGGGTCTAATGAGGTTCACGTGGCCCTGAGCACATGCCGGTCCCACGCACCGCAGCGCACCCGGAGCGGGCACCTGCATCGTGAACCTGGGCAAGAGGCAGAAAAAGGATGTTGTTGCCTCTGAGCAGGAGAGGGTCTCTGACATTTAAGGTCAGAAAACCCATTAAAGTGACAAGAAAAGTCTTCCCAAATACTTTCAGAGCCTTCATATATTCTACCCCAAACACTGAGCCTTTACACCCATCGGGGGTTGACTCGAATAGCTGCACCTGAGATGGTAAAGGCAAAAAGAAAAGGATCAACCACTAGTCTTGGACTCTCCCACTATAAACACGTGGCGGCCAGTTAGCACAGTAAGACTGCAAAGGTGTCTCCCGTTTCATCTTCAGTCCACATCACCGTACAGCACGGGAAGAGAACTGAAGGAGTCTTCCCTCTGCGGGCTTTTTCTTCTTTTCTTTCTCCCCTAGTCCTTCCAGATCTAATAAACAGGGCTAATAGACAGCTACAGCCAGAGATTTACTGCATTTAAGCCTGACACGAGGATCCAGAGATGGAGCCCTTAAGCGCTGATTTGTATTCGGCACGAGCCGTTAGCTCGGGGAGCAATGCCAAACGCGGCGCTGAAATTCCCGATTTCACAGTGCAAGACTTAAAAGGCTACAGGCACAATGTCATCAGAGATGGCTTGAACTCGTTCACGTGTTTTTTTTAATAAGACTCCCAAGCTCTCCGCTTGGGTTATGGGAGGATTTATGGGTTTAGAGAAGAGGGGTTCTCGATACATCTTATCAGAAGTTCAAACAGGAGGAGAGTAACTCTTTGGGAGACAAGTGACTGTGGCTGGTGACAAGAGAGCTGACTCCCGTAGCTGGATGTTCTCCCGTCCCGAGTCCCCGTCAGGGCCCAAACAAGTCTCCTCTTTCCCAGACCATCCTGGATGCTGGGTGAAGAGGCAGAATGCTCATTCACAACCCATTCTCCGTTCATCTCCTTTGCCTCCGGTACCTTGACCCTTTAGGCATTTCAAGAAGCCTGGTAGCATTCCCAAGCCTTTTTCTTCAGCTGTGCCTTCAGGAAGCAGAGCCTTTCTCCCATACAATCCAGAAGCTCATTGATTTTTGGGGCGGGGGTGGGGTGTCTCACAGAGCAATCCACGTCAGAAAGCCTTTGCAGGGTCAGGGCTAATTCAGCCTCATGCGATACACAGAGCCTAAGCCCCCACTGAAGGACGGGCAGGTACCACTTTGCATCCCAGCATGAACCCATCTCACATGTCCTCCTTGGAGGCTGGACAACTGGTGTCCCTGTGGCTGCTGGCGGAGCAGAGCCCATCGAACACCGGAGTCAGGCTCCCTACTCCTCTGCGGTGGACAAACTGACAGCCTAGCGCTCCATCATCAATATTAATCGGCTCATTAACAAAGGCTTGTAAAACCAGTCCCAGGGATAGGGGGAGGGGAAGGGAAAAAAAGGGATGAAATCAGCAAACTAATCCATCTTCACGATTTTTAAGCTTTTGACTATAGATTTCTTTCTTCCACCCAGAGTCAGCCAGAGCAGGGAGGGGGTGAGATCTGTGCAGTTAAACAAATCAATTGATGAATTTTCTCCATGACATTCAGGGGCTGAGTCCCGGGCTAATCGTAAAAAGGCACTGCCAGAGGATTTTAATAAATCCCTTTAATTAAGTGGTATGTTTTAGAATTAAGTTATGATGAAAACTATAAATCCTTTCCCAACAAATGGAGTTCAGTGTGCACAGAAGGAAGAGGGCATTCCTCTTCTTTTATCTTCCTGTTTTTTCCACCCCTTAATACAATGGGATTCAAACAATTAATTATCAAACAATACAGGAAGCCATGTCATTTATCACCCTGCAATACAGCCTTTTAAATCAGTGGGATTTAACCTTGCACTAACTAATCCTGTGCTAGCAGAACGGTTTAACTCCCCCGCCCCCCGGAAGGGCTCTGGGGCTTTGCTCCAAGATTGTCCCCCACAGCTGGGCCAGAGCTGCCACCACCTCTGGATGGAGGTGGCCCAGGCTGGGACCCCTCCACAGGATGCCTAATCAGTGTCCCCTCTTCAGGACAAGGTCCATGCCCGCAGGTTCCCAATGCCCCTTTAGAAACCTCAGCCCCACGCGTCATCCCCAACGCGGCATTCAACCAGCCAGCCCCAAGGAGATACAAGCAGAAGTGTTATTTATGCCACTCAACGCAGTGAAATGCCCTTCTACATGAGGGGTTTACACTGGGAGACTACAATAAGCTGGCACAAGGCAGGTGGGTCACTTGTCCCTGACCCCAAGAGGCTCCACTCGTACGTCTCATTGATAATCCCAGCGGCACCGAGACCGGCTCAGCCGCCGCTCGGGCAGGGACAGATGGGTGCCCTGCTCCTGCCCTCGCGCTGATCCCTGCCTGATCCCCTGTCTCTCATTTCCCAAAATGAGAAACATCCCGGTGGGACCCGGCTCAGTGCCTCACAAAGTCCCACGGGGCAGGCAAACCGCTATTAAGCAGGAAAAGGAGGGTAGAGCCAGAGAAAAATCCCCGGTTCATTCACCCCGACCGGAGCCAGAGGCAGGGTGGAGAGGATCCCTCTGCTGCGGGCTGGCGGTTCGTTAAGGGGGCTGGTGGTGAAATGGGAATTACAGGGGGCCGCAGAGGAGGGAAAGGTTTGTCTTGCCGAGACGGTCCCACCACGTTTCCCTCGTGGCAGGGCCAGGCTGGCTCTGCCGAGGTGGTTTCTCAATTGCTGGTTTCTCTTGTGCATTGAGCACAGAGAGTTCAGTGCAGGGAGACCTTGAACCAGGGCAGCCGAGAGCAGGAAATAATGGAGTTGCACGAAAACAGTTTGGGAAAAAGAAAAAAATGTATACAGCACTGTGCACTCAGCTTTACCTGCTCAATGGTTTGCTTTATCCATCACCTTTTTGTTGTATAATGCAAGAGCCGACTTAACGCAGCACTGAGAGAGTCAATAAGGATGGGAGAGAAACTTAACAAGAAGAGAGATTGTTCCCCAAGATACAGCCTTGTCACAGCTGAGGCAAACAGAGGCTCTTTGTTAGCGTATTTACCTTGCTCCACCATCATTAGATTTGCTGCATAAATAGAACTGTTCATTTTCTTCTCCCAGCCAGCTCACCTCCTCCGCCAGGATTTTAGTGCAAACAGCTCAGGGTACCGGGCCGTTGTAATATCCTTTTCCGACAAGGCTGACGGTAATCTCAGGAAGAAAGAAAGAAGAGAACAAAAAAAAAAAAAAAAAAAAATATCCAGTTGGAATAACTGCTGAAAGGTTGCAAGCAAGGTGGAAGAAATACACAAGTAAAATAATACAGTACTGAGAAAATAAAGAGACTAAGAATAGGAGCTTTCTTAATATTAACTTCTCTGTTGCCACAGGAGGAGAGTGCCCTGCTGCTATTTCTGAAGCCCGCAGAGGCTGCACCAGGGCCAACAGCAGCACTTACCATGCAGGCACGGCTTTCCCTTTTACAAACGCTGCTCCATCACTGCGCAATCTACCCCCAGACCAAACGGCATTACAGCCACTTCGCTTCTTCTCATCAATCTTCTTCAGACAGAAAGTACCTTGGGGCCTATAAATTAATGGATTTTTTTTTTTTAGGTTCATTAAAAAAATATCTATTGCTCTAATTAAAAGAAAAAAAAGCCTAAATCTTGATAAGATTTTTCATTTCCCAAACACTGCCAGCACTAAGGTCCTGGTTTGCCTGCCTTTGCTTTCAAAGAAGAAGCACACACAAAAGAAGCTTCTTCTCAGTTTGCAAGGAAGAAGGGCCCTACAGCTGCTGGCTTTTTATAGGGCAAAATCAATCAGGAGCCTCACCTGGCGAAAGCCTGGTGTACTAACACCTGCCTCAGAATGAACCCTCTCAAATCTTGGTGAATAATGCAAGTCTGAATACTTTCCAAAAAGAAACAAGACACGGGCAGCCCTGAGGTCTCCCACCCTGGAAAGGTTTTCTGGGGCTTTTCCTTTCCTTTGCCGTCAGCATCACCCCTCGCAGAACAGGGACGCTTCGCACAGGGACATTCACCAACGTCCCCGCGGAGCGGCACGGACATACGTTACCTCTTTATTGCCCAGCAGCCCATCGATCCCGTGCTTCTCTTTTTCCAGCAAGATGCAAAAACCTACAGGAATCACAAGAAACGCTAAGGTGAGAGAAAGAGGAAGAGAAGCGGGTGTTTACCCGTCCCTCAGGGAAACAGAGCCTCATAAATTTCCCAGTTAAAATTCTCTTGAAAGATGGCAACAGATGAAACGTAACTTATTGCTGGTAAAACACAATTGTTTTCAATAATTAATATACAAGAAACCTTTAAGAAAGGCAGAGGTCTTGTGGAGTGGAAGGTGCAATTATTGTTTCATTAAAGATTGATTACGTCTGTGGCCAGTCATTTGAATAATGGCTCGGCTGACACCTTAAATGGAATGATAAATGAGGTTGGGGCCACTGCTGGGACGTGATGCACAAGTTGACTCATGGATGCTAGTGAGAAACAGCAGCATCTTTCCAGCCCAAAAAGGTCATCTGAAATATTAAAGAGCTGAAGATCGAGTAACTATGAATAAGGTCAAACAGAGTGTTATGGTGACAGGACTGGAATTAATTGAGTGATAATTGTCCTACATTTGTGCGTTTGTTTTTAATTTATTTTCGTGACAAAAGGAATGCGAAAGGACGGCCTCGCTCACAAGTGAAAGGCTGGGTGTAGAGTAGACGGAGCAGAGCAGTTTCTCTGCTCAGAAGGAAAAGGAAGGCTCCATCACTTATATGATGGGAGCCATCTGGAAAAGGGTGGTTGCCACCATAACAGTGTCATCTGCCTGGGGGAAAATTCCATGAAATCTCCAGGAGGGAGAGGAGCCACCTCTCTCCGATCGGCAGAGCCTATGTGTCACCCTCTCCTCTCTCTCTCGAGCAAGACCAGGCATTTTGGGCAGGCTCCTCTGCACAGGGCAGAGATGTGGCAGCATTTCTGAGGCTGTGGCATGGTGAAACCTGGCAAAGGCTGAGCACAGCAGCCCCTCCTGTGGTGCTCATTAGATCCTCCATGGGCGGGTGTCCCCACACCTCACTGATGAGCCTGGTGGGATGCTCGTCATTCCTGCTTGCGCACGGTGCTGAGCGTGGCCCATCTGACCTCCCCAGGCTGGGGCTCCAGCCTGGGGGTTGCAGGAGATGGAGCCCTTGATTCGCTTCCAGTAGCCATCGGCAGCCGCCTGCGCAGCCATTGCACACCCTCGTACCTCCAGCTCCCCTCAAAGGAAACATGAAAGGAAAGCATCTGAAGCACGTTGTCTTGGGGAACAGAGAGGGGGGGAACATGTTCCGGGGAGACACTATAGTGGCCTTCCAGTCCCTGAAGGGGGCCCACAGGGAAGCTGGGGAGGGGCTGTTTGCAAAGGCATGGGGCGATAGGACGAGGGGCGATGGTTTTAAACTAGAGCAGGGCAGGTTTAGATGAGACATGAGGAAGAAGTTCTTTACAGTGAGGGTGGTGAGACACTGGCCCAGGTTGCCCAGAGAGGTGGTGGAGGCCCCATCCCTGGGGACATCCAAGGCCAGGCTGGATGAGGCTCTGAGCAACCTGCTCTAGTTAGAGATGTCCCTGCTGACTGCAGGGGGTTGGACTGGATGGCCTTGAGAGGTCCCTTCCAACCCAACACTTTCTAGACTCTGTGTTCATTACTAAAAGCACTAAAGCCTGGGAAGGTGAGCGATGCTCCATGGTGGCCATGCCAAGGGCTCGCTGCGGCACCAACGGGGGGGAGAGCAGACTGGGGTGTGCATTGCAGAGCCAGGGAACCATCGGGGAGTCTTCTCCCCCCACCCCTCAGTGCTTCTCGTGCTGTCCCTGACACTGATTGTGCTCAAGAGAAAAGCGTGAAGCCCACGACACTCTGCCCGTAGCATCCTCGGGTCACTGTGGCTGGAACAAGCAGAGCCGGGGGGTGAAGTGGTCCCCTCCTTTCGATGGCAACGTGGGGAACAGGCCAACGCCAACGTCCTCCTGCAGCCAGCAAAATTTGCAAGGCAGGAGTTACAGTAAGAAAGAACAAATATATGGTGTAAGTAAACGCCGTAATTATATTCATGATCGGTTTTGCCCTAGACTGCAGCGCTAAGGAGCCCCTCTTCTATCAAAGTCAATGAAATGGTTGCTATTCTCCTAAAACCCAGCAATAAAACAAGAGCTGTACATATCCATTAAACTGCAGTACACATCCATTAAACTTGCTTTTGCTGCTGCAGTTCATTTACTGCCGGGTTTGGACTTGATTTGGATCTCGTTTAGGTGAGTTTTCCCCCAGTGTAATAGCAGAGACTTTGCAAAGTCAATCTGGCTGATTTACCCCAGCCCGGCGCAGGCACTGACACCGTTACCAAGGGGATGAGACGGATACTTCCATTTCAAAGATCTGCAAATAATCTTTGTGCATCAATAAACCCCGCAGCCAAATGGTTTGCTAAACAGCCAGGTTATTCTATACACACACACGAACACACACGCACACAAATCTATATGCAACTCTCGGAAATGATTTCTCCTGGGAAGCTTTCTCCCTGCCAACACCTTCAGGGAGTTTGTGCGGGAGAGGAGCAGTGTCTGCCCCCGCCTCCTGTCCCCTCGGGTCCTGGGAACAGAGCCGGAGGGTGACAACGGAGGGTGCAACGCTGGGGCTGGCTGGGCCTCCTGCACAAAGCTGATCTCCCTGGGCATAAGGAGCTTCATTCCCAAATTAACAGCAGAGAAACCCTGCGCTGGGAAGCGCCAGGCCCTCAGCTGTACTCAGCTGTCAAACTAAACCACTTGAGGAGAAAAAAAAAAGTGGTTTTTTTTTCCCCCTTGTATGAAACTTGGCTGAGAGTTTGCTTGTGTCAAGAGGAGTGGTGTCCTTAAGGTTGGGACTGAGTTTCTCCTCTGTGTTTTACCAAACACCAAGAGCTTTACTGGATCTTAAACTCCGCTGTCGGCCACGCCAATCCTTTTAAACCTTCGGAAAAGCATCTTGAGCTTCTCTCCTTTGTTGACACTGAAATCCCTGTCCCACTTCCATCCCCCCAGGTCTCTAGCCGTGCCCTGGGCACAGTAAGTGTACGTTCCCTCCTGCGTGTTCGGGTTTTATCCACCCCTTGGTGTGGGGGACGCTGGCTGTGATGGCAGCTACAGCTCCGCCACCAGGCACGGACCGTAGCGCTAATCCAGAAAGTTTAACTTTTTAAAACCACTGCTGGTATTTCAAAGTGCTCGGGGGGAATCTGCTCATGCAGTGTGAGACACGCTGTCGAAATGATCAGCACTTTAAAGATGCCTTTGCTTTCCCGAGATTTCCTTCAGAAGTTCTCACGGAAGTTTTCTTAAAAGAAGCTGAAGATAACAGGGAAATGGTAAAAAGGTAGAAACGGGAAGGGAGAAATCCGTGTTTGCCTGCAGGCAGAGCACGAGGGAAGGCAGGCCGGTGGGGGGACACTTTCACAAGCATCCACCTGTATTAAAAACTTGTGTCCTGGTGGCTTTCATACGAAGTTGAGCAGATGCCTTTGAAAAGACGATCCATACGTCCCAGCAGGCACCAATACCTCTGTCCCCCGGCCCCTCTGGAGCCTGACCACCACCAGCCGCCCTGTCTCTCCCTCCCCTGCTCCCGGGAGCTGTAGATGCAGAGAAAGAAACGCCTCGGCGAAGGCGGACACCAAGGACTTCTTCGTTCCTTTGGGCTGAGCCACGGTTCTGGCTTTCATTTTGCCGTTAAAGCAGCCGCGAGCCCAAAGCTGTAAGGGCTGGTGGCAATAAGCAGGGCGGTAATGAACTTGGGGGACAAGCAAAGAAAAGGTCACCACGCCCTGGTCCATCAAGGTGGCCCTGCAGAAAGACCCAGGGACTAATTAAAACCGTGGGCTTTACTGCCAGGAATACTAATCCTTACATCTGTGCTGGTCTTAATTATCTACCTCTGTGTGCTGCTTCAAGAAGGGGAAAAACAACCCATATTCAATCTAATTGGCTTAATTTTTATAACTACGCTCCCCCCTGAGATCCATTTCTAAACCAATTTGGCCTGTTCTTTCAATATCTTTTTTCTTACATCCTTATGATCATCTCATTCATTCTAATTTGGAAAGAGGCCCCATGAAAGAAAGAAAAAGAAGCCCCGAGTTTCTTTTGTTTTATGTAGCGCTTGATGTGAATTTCCTGACAGCACGATTTCCGGGTCCCCTCCTAAGCAATCCTCCTTTTTTTTTTAATTCCTGACTAGGAATAAAACCTACATTTTTAAGAGAGACGATGAATAACAACAGCAGCAATGCTCCAGTGTTTGTGGTGGAGTCATCTCGATTTTAAAGTCAAGATAGGCTATTTTTGTAAATGAAAAGTTCAGCTACAAAGAACAATAAACTCGAAGAAGAATTAACTCATACACACCCAGGAGGTCTGACCCGTCTCTCCCCACCCTCCTGTCTGTTAATCTCGGTCTCCCATTCTCCAAACCCTCCAGAAACACCCTCCCAAAACATGGGGTTTGCAAAGTCTTTCTCCTTCTCAGTTTGGACTTTAATTATTAAAGACAAAAGAAAAAGAAAAAAAAAANGCTCTGAGATTTATAGCACCCAATAAAGGCTCCGTACACAGTGATTTATGCAGCCGCAGCAGCGCTCTGACTCCGCCAAGAAAAATGTGTGGGGCCCTATGATTTATGAACACCCACCTGGCGTTTTCAAAACTCTTATAGCAGCAAACTATCAGATCAATAACTCTCTTAGTGATCACCACTGGGTGTTAGGTCAGGTAACACACCCATAACGTACACTTTTTTTTTCTGCATGTTTATTTACTTTGTTCAATCACATTACCATCAACACTTGGCAAGGACACCCGACGGGCCATATGACGCAGGGGGATGTACCTGCACATTCCCGATCAGGCTTTTAGGCTGGTTTTCCTGGCTCTCTGCATGAACGCCATCAAACCCAAGCTTTATTTTGGCTATTTCAGCGTCCCAAGGTGAGGTCTCTGGCTGTGGATGCTGACCCCAGCCCGGAGACTCACCAGCAGACGGGGAGCTGGAGAACGATGACGGAGGGACTAATTTTACAGAGGGATTTGGGCACCTAAGTCCCTTTTGAGATTCCAGTCTAAAAGCGAGGTTCAATTCTTCTCTCTTCAACTATCTAAAGGTGAAGCAACTAGTTTCAGGTGTGCTCACTTCAACAGGGAACTGAAGCAGCTTCTCAAAGCAACGGGTCCCACCTATCTGAGGAGAATACAAACAAGCTCCAGTACCTTATACCAAAGCCAAAATGGATGTATTCCCTTTTTAATCAATTCTACAATGTTTCCATACCCGCCCTGTGTAGGAGAACACATCTGAGAGTGTCACACTGGTAAATAATAGCAGCGGGAAAGAATAATTCCGTGTGCAAGGCATGGGAGCTACGAAAAGTTTCCAGTGAAGAACTGAAAAGCAATGGGGAGTGGATGAAGATGAAGGGGGAGGAAGGCTGACTCAGAGGGAGGTGTGATGGTGTGAAGGAGACCTGGGTGATGTTGAAGGAAGAGGAAGGCAAAGAGCCCCTAATTTCCCTTCCCCTCTGTTGTGACGGGCAGGAGACCCGTTCCCTAGAAATACACACTCCTGAAGTGCCCCGGTTCCCTGGAGCCGGAGTGTTAGGGCGTGTGAGAAGCTTTCAAAACGAACTGATATTTATGGGGCATCATTTCATTTGCAAGTCATTACAGCAAAGCTCAAGCTGGGCACGAAGCTGAGCACCAAACTGCTCTCTCCTCCTGCTCCTTGTCCCTTTCCCCCCACTCCTACTAAAATACAACGCACGCCTTAGTGCCGAAATATATATAGCCAGCCTAAAAGCGATGGAATAAATGAGTCGGCAGCATCCGAGTTCAGTAATGAGAGAACTCCTTCGAGCAAAATACGGTGAGAACTACAGGCCATAGTTAAGCTCTGAAATACCAGCCCGTGCTGATGGTCCCTCTCCAAAGGAATATTTTGTTTTGTTTTCCTGGAGGGAAGCCAGCGCTGCTGGTCCTGCCGGCGTCGGAAGCTCACCGGCGGGGACAGATGGACCCGGCCGTGAGTCACGGCGGGGAGGATCCTCGCAGCAGACGGCGAGAGGGAAAAACATCTCCCCGGGGTGGCAATCTGCCCGTCCCCCCTCCGCGTGGGCGAAGGACTCAGCAGGAGCAGACCCCATGAGCCCCTCGTCGCCCTCGCCGGTGGCATCCCGGGACACGGACCCCGCTGCCCCCCACCTCGGGATGCCCGGGAAAGGAGCCGGGTCAGGTCCTGGCATCATCCTTGGAAGGAGACTCCTCCGGCTGGCTGGAAGATGGGTCGCTCTCAGCCCTCATGTGCAGCGCTGGATCCAGCCCTGGAAATTCAGCTGGAGGAATTTGTCCCCAAAACCACGGGGAGATGATGAAAAATTAATTTAGTGCCGTGCTGGGGTAGGCGCATGCAGGGGGAAAGGTGCGGGGGAAGAGGTAATCAGTCAGAAATGATTTTTAGCAGAAGTTTCTTGATCACTAGCATATTAATGAAGTTTTTAATAATACGTTAACCTTTCCTCGTTCCTCCACCCTGGAAAATCACACCACTTCTTTGGTTGAGTGAAAAAGGCTGCCCTGGGGGGATGTGGTTCTTCCAGCCGATACAGTCATTAGATTTAGCATAAGAAATCAGTTCCTTGGAAAAATACTTTTGGATCCCCTCGAATCCTGTCTGCGGGACTCTCCAGCCCCCTGCAGCTCTGGGCCCAGCTCCCTTCTCAGGATAATCTCCTCCTTTATATATTTTATCACTGGCATTTATTTACGGTTTGGTGGATTATTTTTTTCCACACGCAAAGGTGACCGGGTAAAAAAAAAAACTCCGCAGGGATAATAGATGCTTTATAGGCGCCAAAAATAAAATATCAGCAGATGCTACACAGGAACTAAAGGTGCTAAAGAGCTGTCGCTGCTCTCGTGCCCTCAGGAAGCGCTGTGCTTTCCCGCCCTCCGAAACTCTATTTAGTGAATGAAACCGAAGTTTTCTCGTACAGTATTTCATCCAGAAGACTCCAGTTATTAACCGAGGATGCGCGCTAAGGCAGAGGAGATCTCTTCCTCAGTCTCGGAGAAAAAAATTGCTTTGGATAAAATTGATTCCCCTGCTCCTTACAGCCTTTTATTTCACACAGGTGGCTCCTCCAGCCTTTCCTGAGATAGAGGCAGTCCAGGCAGACAGGACCGGTGGTTACGTATTATTTCTCCTCATTACTATCGTTGCCACGGGCTCAGAAACCTCTCCTGCATGCAGCACCAGTCGTAAAGGGCTCAGCTGAAACCTAAGCTCCAGACATGCCACGGCACCGATGAATTCAGCATCAGCCCTGGCCTGGTGGGTCTTGTAAGCTCCTGTAATTTCAATTTTCCTG
Organism: Rynchops niger; assembly: GCA_013400035.1. Lineage (NCBI taxonomy): Eukaryota > Metazoa > Chordata > Aves > Charadriiformes > Laridae > Rynchops > Rynchops niger. Next base: position 489,589 of record VXBH01005434.1, read on the forward strand.
CTGTGATTTATGACACAAGGTGGAAGGCCCTGCCTGTGTTTATTTTTGAGGAAGGCGCTGAGGGTTTGCAAACCAGCTTTGCCCTTTGGCACCCCTTTGAAAGGCAAAAAGAAAACGGCACTAACCAGCAGCAGCGGCAAATCGCGAGACGCTGCGCAGCGTTGCAGAAGGAAGGGACGTGGAAACTTCTCACCAAGTATCTTAGAGCTGTTGACGGCAACTCATCTTTTCTTGATGGCCTGTCAACCAAAATTATTCATCCCGGGTGAGCAGATATTTGCAAGGCTGCATTTCTTTGATATTTAAGCATATGGGCAGAGGATCCATGGCAGTGATAAATGAACCTTAGAGAATCAGCTACACCCCAAATCTGGCCAGGGACAGGGAGCTTTTTCCCATCCGTGGGGGAGCTGGAGCATCCTCGCCTCTGTGCGCCACGGCGCAAGAGAAGCCTGCCCTGTGCAGACGGGGGGGTGCAGCTCAGGCTCTTCACTGTCACGGCCAGAGCGGGTCGGGGACCACCGGGACCCCACAGTCTGGGCAGCAGTAAATAAATCAACAGGTAAAACTGATATAAATGGAAAGAGATGTTTATCCCCTGTGGCATCCCACACAATCTCCGTCACAGCTGGACCTGCCGAACATCCTCCTGCTTGATTAATACAGACCTGGGAGGCGATTCCCCGCCCCGCGCTCTGCTTCTGGCAGCCTGGCTCTGAAAAGACAAGGGGAGCGGTGACAGCTCTGCGGGACAGGGAACCGCGGGGCTGGGGACAGCTGGGTGCCCCCCGCTGCGTCCCCCATCAACCCCAGACGAGCATCCGAAAATGCAAGTGCATCGTGTGTGCAGGGATGAAGCCCACGGATCTGATCCTCGCCTGGTGCGATGGGACACGGCGCTGCTGGCGTCAATGGAGCGCGCGGCACCAGCTGGGGAGAAGTCTAAGACTTTGGCTTTATTGCGCGCAGTCCAGAAAGTACCTTTATGCCACCCTCTCTATAAATCATTGATACAGTGCCTATAAATCTCATCAGTCAAACGAAGCGATGCTCTATGATTTATTTTTACAGCTGGCTGAAAAATTTTCCTCCGAGCATCTCCTTTAGGAGAAAATGGCTTTTTAACAATATGGACCTCTGGCAAAGTTTCTCATTTTGAAAAGTTTCTCATCCAGAAAAGAGCTCTTTCTGAAGATTTCTGGGACTTTGAATGATGAACGGAAAATTGCATATTTGGTCCTAGGTTTTCTCCCTCTTCCCCACAAGAAAAGGGATAAATGTATTCCAACCCCATTTCATTTTAAATTATCGGTTAAGTTTAGGCTTCTGCCACATCAGGGACACACTACAGGGCATCCACAGCGTTACACGATACAGAAAAGCCTCTGCCCCAAGAAGTGTACAGCCAGGCTTGAAATGTAACGGATGAATCGTGCGCAAAGAAAACAGGTGGAAAAAGCTGCAGACTTGGAGGGGGCAACAGGCGGGGACCCCAGCGGGCATTTAGTCCTTTTATCCACCTCAAACTCCTCGTGCCCTTGACCGAGTGATTTAAACCATCCCCTCTGCTGCCGGGGAAGGGGTAAGGCCATTGCTCACATCGGCTGCGGACTCCTTCTTGCTCCCGTAGGTTCTGCCTCTCTTTCCTTGTCCACGCAGCGGCCCCCGTTTTCAGCCAAAGTCTTCCAGGGCTGCGGCGATAAACGATACCAGTAACTATTTAATGAGATTCCCACTTCCCCCCAACCTTCATTTTATTTTCAGCCTTGATTACTGAACTCGTATTTCCTCCGGATAATTTATCCTACCTTGGCTGCAAACAAATGGGCAGTTTATTATCTGCAATTGGCCTCTGCAAGAGAACTCTGGCCGTTCTTGTACCGATGGGTCTGAGCGCTGGTGTTTTGGGTTTTTTTTTTTTACCTCTGAATGATATTTCTAAGCCCTTTCCCGGGTGAGGAGAGAGAGTGCATTTGTTATTGATAGAATTTCCATTTAAATTGAAGATGTTGCTTGGTGCAACACGTGTACCAGTTAAACGAGGCTCTTTCCTCCAGCGAAAGGCAGCAAATTATATGAAGAAAAAAAAAAATGCTGGGAAGGGGAGGGGGGAAAGGGAGAAATCGCAAAACTTAATATGAAATCCAGCCGGATATATGCCTGCAATAAAACATCTAGATCTTAATAAGGCTGTGGGTAAAGCTTGGATTACACACCCAGCTTTATATGCTATCTGCTATTCAGCAGCTGCTTCTCTTGCATAGCTTCTTTCTCCGCTTGCCAATCCGATTAGCGCTCTAGAAAACGAGAAACAAAACAACGTGAAATCTTTTGCTTTTAAAAAATAAATAGAACCGCAGCCATGAGAAAGGGGGTTGGATCAGCCCCAGAAAAGCCTTTTCAAGTGGATAATGACTCCGTGGGCCAGACGTTCCAGGTGGATTTCCTTTTAGTCGCAAATTGTTATTTGTGCTGGAAATGAAAGGGAGGGATCCACTGAACAATGAGAAAAGGCATCCTGGAGGGGTCTGCGAGTCCTTTCCAGCCCTGCCCCTGGGCAGCAGAAAGAAGGCTCTGGGGCAGGATGGGTCCCCTCTCCTCCATGGCCACACACCACCAGCTCTGGGGTGATGCCGGGGCTGGGCAGCCTCTTGCGAGCAGATTAAGGGGGTCCTGACCTCCCTCCCCCCCTCACCTGGAGCCACCTCCGAGGCAAAAAGCACCGACCCAAACCAGACCCTGCAGCTCTGCCCTTGCAAGGTGCAGTGTCCCATCAGGTCACCCACCGCAGCCCCCGGGATGGCTTCGGGCCGCTCCAGAGTTCGGGTCCAGGACGCTGAGTCCTCTTACTTCAGCAGAGGGAGGTCAGGCGGGTGCAACTGCTGGCCTGAAGGTGCTCCTGTCTCTGGTGGATGGCAGCCCTGGGTAACAGGCGGTGGTTATCCACAGCACAGAGGGCGTCAGAAGCCGCTCAGGCTGCCATGGGTGGTTTCCAGCCAGGAGGATGCGGTGGTACCCGGGGGGATGGCTCATCTCTCCCTGCCCTCAGCTGCTTTCTATTTCTAACCAGATTAAAAAAAAATAGCCTTGCAGTGAACCAGTCTGGCCGATCGCATCTTATCAGCTCTGGGCAGCTGGGGCAGGATCCGACGTGTGTGCACGCCAGCCCAAGTCCCATCAGCCTGCCAAGCAGAAAAAACCCGTGGAAACCACCTTAATCCCTGCAAAATAGTGGAAACCAGCCTGCATCTGCTCCAGAAACGCACTCGGGCACGGACACAGCTGGCCAGGCTGTCCCTGCTCCAGGTGCCGGGGACAAAGCAGGGACACCGGGACTGTAAGCTGCTCTCTAGGACTAACCTCCTGAGCCATGTTTCCATGCCCGGCCGGTTTGTTCCTCCACAGGATCCATGAGACAGGCTCGGGTTTTTTTTGCCATTTGCAGGGTCACCTCTAAGTCTAAATCACAGGTGGGAAGTGATCCGCTCCATATTGTACGTTGGCGGTTGCTACGGGGGAAGAAATGATTAATTTATCACCCCTTCCAAGAACTGAGGAAAGAAAGAGAGAAAGAGAAGGAGAGAAGGAAAAGAAAGAAGAAAAGGAGAAAAAAAAACCCCAAACCCTCAGAATAATTCTGCTCGAGCTGCACAGGAGCATTATTTACAGTCCAAAACTTCCACAACCATCGGAATGTAAAGCAGAATCACAGCAGCCATAATATTGTGCCCTGATCAGAGGGAAAAGACGTCTGAGAAGGAAGAGGAGGGAAATAATGGCATATTTTCAGCTAGCTGGGGAGATTGCAGAGGGATTTTAATTCCAAAGATGCTGAACAAATTGCAGATGAGCCTCTATGAGAATAAATAGTGTGTGGTCATAGATCAGCACAACTTGATTTTCTCCCCTTTAAGTACGGCGGTATCAATCTTTAGAGGGGAGGGAGTGAAAAAATCAAGGTGGGAAATGAATTATTCGTCATAGCTTTCTCCGCAGGCAGGAGAAAAAGAAAACCTTGCAGTCTGCGGCGTGCGACCGGGAGAGGAGTCGGGGGGATGCTCCATGGCCACGCTGGTGGAGCAACCGCAGCCTTTTCCCAGCAGCCTGGAAGCGCTGGCTGGAACGGGCGATGCTGCAGGAGCTGGGGGGTGGGGGGGACTCCCCATGGCTTTATCTACAGTATTTAACACAAATATTTTGGGCCTGGAGCATCGCTGACCTTATTAACAATATTTAATAGCAAATAGCTGGCTTTCAACCAAGGGTCTCGAAAGCCTTGTGGAAACACCAGTTTAATTAGGTTATACACCACTCGGCAATTAGAAACGCCTGTGTTTTGCCAGACATGAAATGGGGAAATTACAGCAAAAAGATAGGGAGCAAAGTATGGAGAAGTGTTCTACATCCCCCTCAGACCTACTAAAAATATACACGAAGTGCTTTGTGTTTTCCAGGCTCTGGGAAAACACTAATTAATCCCTGGAGAGTTTGCATGTGGTGAGTGGTAAGAAACGCTGGGGAGGGTTTCTGGTCTCTTTTTGGCCCTGTTTCAGGATCTATATCTGGGCCTTTTCTTTTCCCTTCGAGGCAGAGCAGTGTCCAGTCGCGGGGATTTGAGATGGAGGGGGCAGGAGGTGGCAGCATCACGGCTCCAGGGGCTCCAGCGGCTCAGGCTGAGGGGTGCCATATGGTACACGTCGGGCTCCTTCGCAGGCAGGTGACAGGGGACACCAGCAGAGGCGTTTCGGGGTGAGGTGACCCCCCGCCATCGAGCCCGGCGAAACCCCTCCCCGGCGTACGGGGCTGAGCGGGCTCTCCTGCCTGGAATAACTGCAACCGCGGAGTTGCTGATGGGAAAGAGATTAACTCGGAGTACAAACCCCATGAGGATGAGAGACCAGAAAGGCTATTTGGGACCAAACGGCTTTTCCGAAGACGTATCTTAGCACCGATCCCTCCTTCCCTGAGTGCTGGGACCATCGGCTAAATGTGCTTTTTCTTTGTTCCTTGGACATCAGGGGACATCGGCTGCCAGGCTCCCGGCACCGCAGCACCGGAGCTGGGGATGCGGGAACAGGGGACGGGTCCCCCTGCGTCACTCTGTGCTCAAACATAGTGGTTCCTACAAAAAAAATATTTATATTCTTCAGCAGTAATAGATGGATTAACAGCTACATTGTGCAGCAAAGGCACCTGCGGTCCGGGCCACAGCACGCTGCAGGAACAGCAACTGAAATGCAAAGCAGGAAAGAAAGCGGGAGGGGGGGTGTGTGTGAAAAAGAAGGTATTTATAAACAATAAATATTTAATACTGCTTAGTGTTTTCTCCTGGAGAAACTTAGAGCAGGGATTAATTTTTACACATTCTGCCTGCTCTGCTAACGCCCTTCAGCAAGGTTAATCTTTGCCCGATGCAAGTTTGAAAATGAAATCCAGGGTGGTGCACAAACTTCCTGACTAGTTTGATTCAATTTCTTTCATTCGCCACCAAAATGATATATGCCTTTCGAATACACAAACACTTCCTCTTAGAGCAGATAATTCATGAATAGACGCTCCCCTCCTTCCCTCTCCCCCTCTCTCCCTGTTGTGTGTCTTAATTAACGTTTCAAGTCTGGCAGCTTTTTGATTTCCGTTTCAACAGGGTCTCTGATCAGCCTGCTTGAAAGCAAAACCTTAAAAAGCAGCAATTTTTTTTTTTTTTTTTCTGGTGGCTGCTCCTGCTTTCTCCTGAGATCCAGCATCAGCAGCCGGGAGCAGCTCCGGGCTGGGGTCCGACCTGCGGCAGAGCTGCTCCAGCTCTCGGGGAGATGGGGGCTGAAGGGAGGTGCTTTTCCAATCCCAGATTCTCTCTGGGAGCCCCCAGCAGACATTTGGATGTGAAATATCACTGCAGTTCCAAAGATCCTGTATGTGGGTCGGGGCAATCCCAAACACAAATACAGCCCTCGCCCTCAGCAGCCCTGCCGAGAAGGACTTGTGCTGGTGGAGGAAAAGCTGGACATGGGGTGGCAATGTGAGCTGGCAGCCCAGAAACCCCCCACAGCCTGGGCTGCATCCCCAGCAGCGTGGGCAGCAGGGCGAGGGGGG
>VXBH01005435.1:0-10988 GCA_013400035.1 Rynchops niger
ATATATATATATGTATGTATGTGCATTTTGCACGGGTGTGGGTGTGGGTGTCATCCTGCCCCAGACCCCCTTCCCCAGCAGGTCTGCGTCCCCTCGGCCCCCACCCCGAGCCACCCAAGGGTGGTTGCAGGGGAGCCGAGCCCCCCGTGCTGCTGGAGGGGCCAGGAGACGTGGGCAAAGCTGGACTGGGCGCGTGTCACCGTACCCGATACATCCCGAGCTTCCCCAGCTCCTCATCCAGGAGCACGGAGATTTTTCTTGGGAAATGGGATTCCAGTGCCCTTGGGAAGTGCCTGCCTGTGCCCGTGATTTTTTTGGTGCTGCCTGGCAGAGGTTGCCCGCTCTGCGGCCCGGCTGTCCCGTGGCACAACTCCTTTCTCCCCACCTTTTCCAGCCCCACGGCCTCCTCGACTGCTCTTGCGCTGGGGCAGGGAGTCGCTTCGGGTTTTCTTGAGGCGGGCAAAGGGTGCACGGGGCGGGCAGGGCCACGCGTCCGTTGTGCCCATGGCTGGGGACACACCTGGCACCAGCGCGCCACTCTCCTGGCTGTGCCAGTGCCAAAAAGGCCAGTGAGATGTTTTTCTGGGACTTTCCATGCCCATGGAAAGATGGAGGATGTCCCCATGGCTTACTTGCTTCTCATATGAGTCACACCGTGTCCCCTGGTCCCCGCTTCCCTGTCTTCTGTCACTAACAGCTCTCCTCTCTGCCGGCCACAGGTGACCAGGATGCTGCACCATGGGAAGCACTGGAGGTCTATGTGCAAGGGGCTCGTCCTGGGGACCCTCCTGACCAGCTTCATGCTGCTGCTCTACTCCTACGCCGTCCCCCCCCTGCAAGTCAGCATGACAGAGTGAGTGTGGGGTCCCCACGTGTGTCCCCTGGCAGCTCGGCCACCCCATTTCACACCGGGCACCCCCAGCCGGAGGTGGTCCCGGGGCTTTCCAGGCTCTGGTGGCTTCATACTGAGATGTCCCCTTCCTGCAGCCTCCTGCTGGAGACTGTGCCCGTCCCATGGGTGAGAGGGAAGGGGAACCCCAACTCCCCGGGGGGCTGGGGATGTTCACCCCAGGGGGGGCTGCTGCACAATGGCAGCCAGCGCTCAGCTCCTGGGCGACAGAGTGGAAGAGGAGGAGCAGGAGCCCACTGCAGCTTCCTGTCTCCTGAGAGAAGGAAAAGCACCACGGGAGAGGTTCCCCGGCAGCCGTGGGCAGAGCCGAGGCAGTTATTTGGGTGCTCTTTATCAAGGCCTTGTCCTTCCCGAGTAACCAGGGCGTTGCCACATGTAAACTCTCACCCACAGAGGTGGGCACGGGTAGGTTCAAAGCTCTCTGCCACCCGTCAGGGCAAAAGCGGGTGCTCAGTGAGGCCGTCCCTCCTGGCATTAAATTTATCTCTCGGCTTATAAAAGAGATCCACCTGTGGGTGTTTCCTAAGCCACGTGCCGACCCATGCTTCCCTGAGCTGCCGGATGGGAACATTAACAAGGATCATCTTTTCAACTTCATAATGGTGTCCAAAGTCACTTGACACTGTGGCCTCTGTTCCCTGCTCCGGGCAGCTCAGGTAACACCCAAGTTATTCTCGGTGCTCACCCAGGGCCTGCGAGCTCATCTGTGGGGCCGTGCTCTAGAATTACGTCCCTCTTTGCTTGGGTGCTGGATCTTTCACGAGTCCGACAAGGGCTTGAGAGCTTCCAGACCTTGCAAGAATGTTGTCAGCTCCTGTATGTGGAGTTATGGCCATGGAGAGCTCAACTCAACGCATGTCCCAACATCACCTGCCCCAGGGCCACCACGGCCGTGCCTGCGGGGAGGGATGGGGACCCCCCGCCCAGGCTATGCCATTGCTGATGGGGGCTGGCCACCGTGAAGACCCTTGTAGCAGTGCATCCTTGGTGGCAGGGGTTGTCCAAGGGGTGAATGAGCTTGATTTGGTGGCTCAGAGGTGCACCTGACGTCGGGGGACTCATGGGGGTGGTGGGCTCGGCCCTGCCAGCTGTGTGCCCTGGTCCTGCCAGGAACATTGGCAGAGGGCGAAAGGGGCTCTGCCCGAAGCCGGGCTTGTCCCTGCCAGGGAGCCTGGGGGGTGCGAGCACCCATGCCCAGGGTGAGCACCCGTCCCCAAGTCCAGCACCCGTCCCCAAGTCCAACACCTGTCCCCAGGTCCAGCACCCATTCCCAGGTCCAGAACCCATCCCCAAGTCCAGCACTCGTCCCCAGGTCCAGCGTCCAGCTCCTCCAGGAAAGAAAATGGCTGAGCCTTCCTGGTGGCTGGGCCCCGTTGGCTGAGCTGCCCTCACCGTGGCGTCCTGTCTCTTCCCCCCACCAGGATCCCCATCCCCTCCTCCTGCTCCTCCTACCCAGCCCCTGGCAAGGCGCTGGCAGCAGCCAACGGCACGGACAGCCCTTCGGGACGCAGCTGCCTGCCTAAGCTGAACATCATGTTCATGAAGACGCACAAGACAGCCAGCAGCACCATCCTCAACATCCTCTTCCGCTTCGGGGAGAAGCACCGCTTGAAATTCGCATTCCCCAACGGCCGCAACGACTTCTACTATCCCTCCTACTTCGAGCGCAGCCAGGTGCAGAGCTACCGGCCGGGCACCTGCTTCAACATCATCTGCAACCACATGCGCTTCCACTACGAGGAGGTGCGCAGGCTCCTGCCAGCAGACGCCACCTTCGTGACGGTGCTGCGGGACCCTGCCTACCTCTTCGAGTCCTCTTTCCACTACTTTGGGCGCGTCATCCCCCTCACCTGGAAGCTGACGGGGGAGGACAAGCTGGCAGAGTTCCTCCGGGACCCCTGGCACTACTACGACCCCAACGGGTTCAACGCTCACTACCTCCAAAACCTCCTCTTCTTTGACCTGGGCTACGACAACAACATGAACGCCAACAGCCCGCTGGTGGAGGAGCACATCCAGGAGATAGATCGCCGTTTCCACCTCGTCATGTTGCTTGAGTACTTTGACGAGTCCCTGGTGCTGCTGAAGGACCTGCTGTGCTGGCAGCTGGAGGATGTCCTCTACTTCAAGCTCAACGCCCGGAAGGGCTCCACCGTCTCTCGGCTGACACCTGAGCTGTATGAGAAGGCCACCTCCTGGAACCTCATCGACGCCAAGCTCTACCGCTATTTTAATGCCACCTTCTGGCGTAAAGTGGAGGCCTACGGGAGGGAGCGGATGGCCAAGGACGTGGCGGAGCTGCAGCAGGAGAACGAGAAGATGAAGAGTATCTGCATTGATGGGGGACACCCCGTGGATGCCAGTGCCATCCAAGAGTCTTCCATGCAACCCTGGCAGCCGCTGGGGGAGAAGTCCATCCTGGGCTACAACTTGAAGAAGAAGATCAACAAGAAGCACCAGAAGCTGTGCCGCAAGATGCTGACGCCCGAAATCCAGTACCTGACTGACCTGGGGGTCAACCTCTGGATCACCAAGCTGTGGAGCCGTGTACGGGACTTCCTGAAGTGGTAGGGGACAGTGGGTGCCCCGTTTCCCCCGGGGAAGAACCAGGTGCTTTCCTTTTTCTTACTTCATGGTGTCTTTTGTTGGACGTGAGCAGAACCGACCGGAGGCTCCGGCACCCAGGAACGCTGGAGGACTCTCCATCACCATCATGCCGAGCCTCCACTTGGGCAGGAGCCTGCGGGGATGCCGCTGTCACCCACCGGCAGGGAGAGCGGAGGCTCTGCGTCCCCCTCTGCCTCCGAAGGGTCAAGGATTGGTGGTTTGGGGGTGGGTTTTTTCCAGCAGGACCCACTTCTTCCTTCCCCACGGAAAGGCCAGAGGACCTGTTCGTGAAGGACGTGGCCTTGTCACAGTGGGAGGGGGACATCCATCACCACGTGGCTGGAGGCACAGGCAGTGCGGGCGGGGATGTGCCCGGCTGGTGGCTGCAGGGAGTTCTCCTTGCTTGGGGTGAACAGGGGGGACCCGAACCCCGAGGAGCTCCTCGAATGACCCCTTTTCCCTCCAGCCCTGGTTTTGGGGCTGCGGGTCGGAGCCTGCTGCACCACTCCAGCGGATTCCAGCCCGTGGGTGTGATGAGTGCAGCACATTCTCAGCCCACCCACAACCATCGGTCCGTGGCAGGCTGCCAGCCGGAGCCAGCCGGAGCCGTGTGGAGAGTGGAAAACCCACCCCAAAAGCCCCGATGTTCATCAACAGGCTCATGGTCCCCATGGGCAAAGGGTCTCCATGCAGCAGGTCCCCTCCCGGCCCCACATCGTCCCGGTTAGAGGGCCCCAGTGCCCCAGTCCCTACAGGGGACATCCCAGGAGGCCCACGGGGTCTGGTGAGAACTGGCGTGGGGAGAAAGTGGGGAGCGGGGTCTGGTGGCCACCATCCCGGTGATGCCATCCCCTAGGCACGGGGGGGATGCCAAGGACAAGGTCTGTGTCCCCCCTGCCGTGGCGGGGACAGCCCTCAGGCATCCCGGCCGGGCTGGATGACACCCGTCCTGCTGAGAGTGGCCCTGGCCGAGCCTCCCCCGTGGCAGAGGGACCCCCACCGGCGCGTGTTCTGCTCCCTTTGTAAAGACCAGAAATAAAAAAAAAAGCAATTCTACTTTTGTAAAACAACTGCACATGTGGCAGTTTTTAGTGTAAGGACGGTCGGGCTGGTCTCCACCTGTCTCCTCCTCCAGGGAGGAGGGGGTCGGATTCTGCCCTGCCCGCAGGGATCACCCGGCAGCCCCTGGGGGTCCTGGCTCTGCTCTGCCCATCAGTCCTGGGGGTGGGGACACCCCCATCCCCTGGGCAGGGCTGAGGAACGAGACCCCCCAGCACAAGTGGGGCGCCTGGATCCGTCCCTGCAGAGCCGCCAGTGCTGCCGGGTGCTGGCATGGGACTTCCAGGGTGTGCAGACGCCAGCAGGAAGGTCTGCTGGGTTCTCAGGGATGCCAGACCCATGGAACAGCCATGACGGGGGGCACAACTCACTTGTGTCACCAGATCCCAGCTCTGCTGCTGGCGGGTGCACCCCATTTTCAAGGGTGGCCCCAGGATTTGCACCGGTGCTTCTCCAGCCAAAGCTGGGGTGGACGCAAGCCCTGATGGCCAGTCTGGAGCCACCGCTGGGGTCACCAACTCAACTGTGCATGATGCTGCCCACGGACGCTGGGATGGGCGCTGGGGACACAGAGCCTGCGGCACCTCCCTGAGGTCCACAGGTGTCTCCCGTGACATGCTGAGGTCTCCTGCTGGGCGCAGGTTCTGAATCCCACCTCGGCCACCGGCTCCCTCTGCAGATGGAGGGATGGAAATGTCCCTTCTGAGGCAGCTGCACAACCCACCTGGAATGACATCCTGTGGGAACATGCCCCATGTCCCTCTGTGCCCAGGCCACCACGTCAACCCACACAGAGCGGGCTGTGATGGGGTTCGGGGCCATCCGAGATGGGCAGGAACCACAGACACGTGTGCTTCACCAGGTCTCTGTCCTGGCTGTGACCAAGCTGCTGTCCCCAACCAGGCTACCTGTGTCCCCAGGGCCACCTGCCCTGGAAAGCAGCCAGCAGCGAGCCCTGGGGTGGGCAGCAGCAGCTCTGCACTTGCCTGGGGCTGAAGGGTGGAAGAAAAGTTCTCCTGTTGACGTCCCCTGTCCCAGCACCCAGCAGCCTCCTCCTACGGGCTTTTGTGCTCAATAAACGGGACCACGCTGGGACTATGGGTCCAGGACTGTGTGGTGGGACTGGGACTGGGGCTGGGCCTGCAAGCAGGACCATAATGGGACAATGACAGTGCACTGGGGACCAGGACCATGACTGAATGGTGGGATCAAAACTGTGGGGGGCCTAGGACCATGAGGTGGGACCATACTATGAGGTGGGGCCAGAAACATCCATGGGACCAAGACTGAGTGGTGGGACCAGACCATGTGGTGAAACTGGGACCAGGGAAATCTGGTTGGACCAGGACCACACGCAGAACCAGAACTACATGGTGGGACCAGCACCCTGCATGGGACCAGGACTAACTGGTGGATATGGGACCATGCAGTGGGACTTGGACCTTGCTGGGGACCAGGACGGCACGCAGGACCAGACTGAGTGGTGGAACTGGGACTGTGTGATGGAACGGGGACTGAGCGACGGGTGCGGACCCCTGTGATGGGGCTGGGAAGGTGAGTGGGGCCAGCCCCGCGCCAGGACTGCTGATTGCTGATCAACCAAATCCCCCAAACCCGGCAGCACCAGCTGGGGCTCGTTGGCCACCAGCCCTGGTCTTTAAAGGCCCCCAGGTGGTGGGGCTGGAGCTGCTGCTTGCTGGGGATGGAGCTGTGCTGGTGGGTGCTGGTGTGGGGGGCTGTGCTAGGGGTGGCAGGTGAGTGAGGCTGGGACCCCTTGGCTGCTCTCCTCAGTCCCCCTACTGGTTCTACGGGGGGAGGTGGGTGGGGGGCATGATGGCTGGGTGCAGGAGGGTGGTGGGTGCACCTTGGTGCCCGGTGCTGATTCCTGGTGCCCTCCTTGGACCTGCTGGTGCAGACCCTCTTGGTGGTGAGGACCTGTCCTAAAATGGCCCTGAGCTCTGGAGATGTGGGGTTGGTGCAAGGGGGCTTGCTAGGAGCTCCCTGCGCCCAGCAGATCTGTAAGGACCTGGTTTGGGGCAGGGAGGGGGCAGGACTAGAGCCACTGGTGGCGTACGTGGCTGCTGGCAATGGTCTCCTATCCCATGAGCAGCTCCTGGTCTGTCCCCAGCCTTGGCCAGGGCCATGGTACCAGGGAATGCTCGTGGTGCAGCCCATCTGCTCCCAGGCATACCTGGTGTTGAGGTGGCCGGGGAATGCTTAACCTGGCATTTTGGGAGGGTTGTGGAGACCCTTGGTGGAGCACCACCTCCTCCAGCGCCCCCCAGGACAGCGATCCCATGCCAGGGCCTGGCCACCAAGACCAGGGAGGCCCTGGCTGGTGGATCTGGGGGTGGAGGAGCACCCTGCTGTGCCTAAACCCTGGGAGCTCCTGGGTGCTCTCCCCAACTTTGTGCTGCTGCCACCTGCCCTCCACGAGTCCCAGGGACATGTGAGGACCTGCATGTCCACGCTGTGCCTGGGACATGCTCCTCCAGCTGCTGCACGCTCAGCCCCACTGGCTAAACCTTCCCCTTGCTGCAGGGACCATCATGGCTCCAGCCACTCCAGCGTCCTCCAATCACACGGTGGTGGCTTCAGTGGTGTCCTCAGGCATGGGGACAAGGACTGCAGCCCCAGTGCTTGCTGCTGCCACCATGCCTGGTGGGGCTCATGCTCACCCACGCTCTGAGGAGCCCAGCATGAACTTCACCTTGAGACTCCTGGATGGTGAGTGCTCTGGGTCTTGTGTTGGGTGCCAGCTTTGGGGGATGACAACACAGGATGGGTCCAGCCAAAACCCTGGGGTTTGACCATCAGCACCCAGTGCTTTCTCATGAGTGGCCTCAGCTCTAGGGCCCGCCAGGAGAAGGTGGCCATCCCTGCAGAACCCTCCCTCCCAGTCTTGCGGAGGGTGTAGGGCTTTGGTGGTGCTTTGAGATGTTCCCCATCCTGCGCTTGACTCCACGATCAGCTTTTTGGGGGTCAGATGCCCCTTGCCATTCTGATGGGTGATGTGGTCATTCTTAGCTCCATGGTGGGGAACCAGGAAGGTGCTGTAGCTCTGGAGAGCGGGCAAGGAAGCCAGGCTGGGGTGTCAGAGCCAGGATAGCTCTTGGCTTCCAGAGAAGTGGGGTGGGCTCTGAAGATGGGGAGCCGCAGGGAGGCACCTGTCTCACAGGGGTGCAGGCAAAGACCCCGGGTGGTGGTCCAGCATGTGTCTGATGTCCCTATCTGCAGTGGGACAAGCTTGGGGACGTCAAGCTGAGCCCACCCTACCTTCTCCTTCAGGGGACCCCAGTGCCATGAAGAAGATGCTGGTGCTCAGCCCTGGCTCCGCCATCCGCCTGGAGGCCAGGGTTGACTTCAGTCCTGGCATCTCCCTGAAGATCACTGTGGACCAGTGCCACGGGACCAGCTCGGAGCAGCTGGGACGCTCCAGGAGGATCTTCATGGTGGTGAACAGCCAGGGGTCAGTACCCATGGGGCGGGAGGCGGGGACTGCTGCTGCAGGCACCCTGAGGTCCTGTGAGATGTCCTTATGGGGAAGGAAGTCCAGGGCCTGGAGACAGCTTGGGACTGTCCCTGTGTTGCTCTCCTGGCTCAGGTGCCTGCACGGGCAGAAGCTGGGGACCATGTCCGTCCAGCACCGGAGAGGGGTGTCTGCCCTCCAGCTCACCATCCCGGCACCCCTCCTGGAGGATGAGACCGAGGAGGAGGAGGTGAGCTTAGGGTGATGTCCTTGGTGGTGGGATGGAGTCCTACTGGGCCATCCTGCTCCTTGCTGGGGTGGTCTCGGCCCCACGGGGGTTGGGTGGGAGGAGAGTAGAGCCCTCGAGGAAGGGCACGGCGGTGGCATGGTGTCTCGGCAGGTCTACGTGCACTGCTTGCTGACGGCATGGGGCGCTCGGGGACACAGTGACAGGTCCTGCTTCTACAGCCAAGCCACGGACAGGTAAGCTCAGCTCCCTGGTGGTGCCCCAGGACCTGACCACTTGTGGCTGCTTTGGGAGCAGAAGCCACTGGGCAAGGGGACCCATCTGGGCGACAAAGCCACCCCACCGTGGTCGAGATGCCACCCCTTCCCCCTGGTAGCTGGGTAGCATCACTGCATGTCCCAGCTCTGGGGGGTCCCTCTGGGTGCAGATGAATTGGGGACGTGCTGGTGGGAGACAAGAGTGGGGTGGCCAAGGGCTGGAGGGACCTGCTGGCATGGCACCGTGTGGGTCTTGGGGTGGAAGCTGGGGAGCCCTAGACTCCCAAGCTCTGTCCTCTCCTCCCAGCTGGCAGAACGCAGAAGACCCTTCCCAGAATGCCATGTGCCACTGCTGTGACACCGGCTGTCCCCCTGATGACACCCTCCCCAAAGAGCTGCCAGGTACCGGCACTGGGATGTGATGGCCCCACGTGGTTTTGGGGTCTCGGGGCAGGGGGAATTCTGGGGCTGGGACCAGCTGTATGGGCCGTGTCCTCCTGCAGGGTTCCTGGGAGAGGGGACACTTCACTGGGAGACGGTTGGACCCTTGCTGGTGCAGAAGGAGAAGGTGCCATGGTATGAAGGTGAGCGGAACAACCCCAAACGTCACCCATGGCCCCAAACCCACCATCCCACGTGCCAAAGCCACCTCTGAACCCCCTGGTTTGTCTCTTTTTTGCTGTCCCCAGAGCCGTGCCGCACGGTGAAGAGGTTCCTGCTGGCCGGGCTGGCCCTACTGGGCAGCGCCCTGGTGGCAGCCACCCTGGTGGGGGGTCTGCTGGGGCTGGCCTTGGCTGTGTGGCGCCTGGGCAGACGCCGGCAGGGACAGCGGCGGCCGAGGCGGCAGTGTCCCTTCCACGCCGAGCTGCAGAGCGTGGTGGGGGCTTTGGGCCCCAGGGAGACAAAGACAAAGGGTGAGGTGGGTCCCCCCCCACCGCAGTCTGGTGTGGAGCTCAGTGTGCGGCGGTGACCCCCTGCTTTCCCAATAAAAGACACTTTGCTTTTTCTCTAAAGCTTTTCCTGGCCGTACCACGTAGATGCCACCACGGGCTGGGGACCTGTCACCACCCCTGAAAGTCACATCTCCTGGTGGTGGTACCTGCCAGGAGTACCAGGTGTGGCGGCGTGTCTGCAGCCTGTGGTGCTGGAAGTGGTGGCACCTGGGCTGGGGAACTTAAGTCAGGAGCCACCACTGAAGATCTTGGGCATGGTGGCAGCCCCTTGGGGGACGGTCCCCAGGGTGGTCCCTGAGGCTGGTAGTGGCTGTGGGAGGGATGGAGGGGTCCCAGCTAGGAGCTGGTGGGGTGACAAGGGTGGCTCTGAGTGTGCAGAGACCACCCCATCCCAGCATGGAGTTCCCCCAGGGGCCGGGACCCAGCTTGACCCACGGAGGGGACATGGCCATGGGTCCCCACCAGCTCTGTCATGGTGCCCAAGCACCACCCGACGCGGGGTCAGGCTTGAAATGTTTTATTAGGACCAGCCATGGGGCAGGGTGGCCGCTCCGGGGCTGTCCCCGGAGCGAGGGTTCACAGTCGATGGGTCACAGCACCCCAACAGCAGCAGCGTGTCTCGGTGTCCCAGCGTGGTGGGGGGTCAGTGTGGGGCCGGGGGCTCTCCCGGTGCCCCGTAGAGCTTGCGGAGGCTGGAGTCCATCAGGAAATCCACGCTCCTGCGGGGAGACAGAGGGTCAGTGGGGACCTGGGGGATGTGACAAAGCCGGGGGTTGGTCAGGGCTGTCCCTCCCCCCAGGCACCCTGTCCCTCATGTCACCAGGGCCCCAGCCCCGCCAAAACGGGCCTCACCCCGCGATTCCCCGTCCCCGTGGGGCCGTGTCCTGGCCAGACCCTGGCAAAGCCCCTTTGGGGTGGGGACCTCACCTGCTGTCACCCCACGTCCCCTCCCGAGCCCATACCTGGGACCAGTTCCCCTGGGAGGAGGAGAAGCGCTCTGTCCCTCCGCCATGGGATGTGGGGATGGGGTGGTGGCACCTGCTTGTCCCCGAGGTGGTGTCCCCATGCCCCCCCCCTCCATGGGGATGAGTTGGTGGTGCCCACTTGTCCCCAAAGAGGTCTCCCCCAGATGGTGATCACAACTATGTGTCCCCAAGGGGGTGTCCCCATCTTCCCCCCCATATGGGGATGGGGTGGTGGCACCTGCTTGTCCCTAAGGAGGTGTCCCCATGTCCACCCCATACGGGGATGACACCTGTGTGTCCCCAAGGAGGTGTCCCCGTGTCCCCCCTCATATGGGGATGGGGTGGTGGCACCCATGTGTGCCCAAGGGGGTGTCCCCATGTCCCCCCCAAATGGGGGTGGGGTGGTGGCACCCACTTGTCCCTAAGGAGGTGTCCCCATGTCTCCCCCATATAGTGATGATACCTATGTGTCCCCAAGGGGGTGTCCTCATCTTCCCCCCCTCCCCCATATGGGGATGGGG
>VXBH01005435.1:28841-52764 GCA_013400035.1 Rynchops niger
CTACGGGGGGGGCACCCGTGGGTGTTAACGGGTTGGGGCACGCAGAGCCCTGGCCTGGCTGCACTCCTTCCCTGCTTGTAGTAATTTTTCTAAGTCTTTTTTTGTGGGTTTGGTTTTTTTTTTTTGTTTTTTATCTATTTTCCGATGGCTGTGACAGGGTGGGCAGAGCCCAGCTTGGGGCCGTCCTGCACCCGGCCTGAGCCCCTCTGCCCCACGGGTGCCTTGGGTGGCAGATCTGCCGGGGACGGGGACGGCAGGGCTGCCGGGCAACCTGTCGCATCGCTGCGGGAGGGCAGGGGGAGTTGAACACTTTATTTATACTAACTTATTAGAAAGGACGGCACGAGTCAGCTGCAGAGACCGAACACGGGGCTTGTTTGACCAAATGTGTGTGCCACGGTGGCCGGGGACTGACCGTGAGCCCTGAGCGGCTCCTGTTCCACGCGACGGACAGAGTCTGCTGGGCTGCAGCATCGCGCGTGTCCGTCTCTATTAAATACAGAGCAAGGACAGGCTGCCGTGTCCTCTGTTGTGGCTCCAGCCACCCTGCGTGGCTTGCAACGTTGTTTGGGGGTTCAGGGCCAGCCTGCGCGGGCGGCTCAGTGGTCCCCGGCCCCTCTGGGTGTTGGTGGCTGCCGGCAGGACGGGGAGAGCCGCTTTCCCAGGCTGCAGCTGTGCCAGTGAGCCAAGGGCAGCTCGGACTCCTCAGCCCCAGCCCAGCTCTGCCTTCCTCTTCAAAGCAACGTGGCCACATCCCTGTCACCTCTTGGGAATGTTTTTCGGCATGAGCAAACATGTGCTGTGCCCAGGCGTTGTCCGTCTGACGGCACGGTTGGAGCTGTGCCGGGGACTCCAGCAGCAGCTTAGCCGTGGGCGACAGAGCTCCAGCGCCCTGCAGTGTCCCTGTTCCTGCTCGGCTGAGCGTGCAGGGGCAGCTCTGCACTCCCAGGGAGCATTTCCCCCTCCCCAAGGGCTCCTCGCCTGGTGTGGGTCCGACCCATGGCTGCCGGCCGGGGAAAGGCAGCCCCAGCCTGGTCCCTGCAGCGGGGGCTACTCTCGGGGCTACTGTGCTGAGGGAGAAGGGGACGCACCAGCCCAGCCCTCTGTGCCCTCACCCTCGCTTTTACCACAAGCCACAGCCTTGCCCAATGGAGAGGGGCAACAGGAGAAACTGCACGGACCCGTTCGGAGCCGCAGTCCTGCAGAAAACAAAGTGAAGCACCAGCTGGAGGCTGGCTGGTGGCTGAGCTGGGGCAAAAGCCACTGTGGCGACAGTCTCCCTGGGCTTCCTACGCCTGCTGCGTGTGGGCTCATTGGGACGGGCCAAGAGCCCGGGTTTCCCAAGGGCAGGCGCCTTCATGGTGCACAAAGAATGGGTAATGAGGTCCCCCGGGGCAGGGCAGGCGGCTGCTTGTCAAGCTCTCCATTTCTGCTTCTGTCTCACGAGCGTTTATTTGCGGTGGCCGCCGGTGCAGCGAGAGGCGAGGGGCAGTGTTCTGCCTCTCCTCCTTGGCTCAGGGGGGCTGAGCACCAGGCCCTCAGCTGGCAGCGAGAGGCAGGGTCCGGCCTTGCAGGTGGGCTCTGCCGAGAGCGGCTTTGACCGCTGGCTGCTGGGAGCTCGCTGCTGGGCCTTGCTGGCGCATCTATGCGTCCCGGTGCTGTCCCTGCTGCCTCGGCTGCCGGGCCGCCTGCAGGCGGTGGGAGCGATCAGAGGGGAGGAAGAAGAGGGACGGTCCCAGCCCCTTCCTCTGGGTTCCGACTCACCCTGCATCCTGCCCGCTGGCCTCCCCGCCGCGCTGGCTGCTGAGCTGAGACCACAGCTGGGGCTGCGGGACGAGCTGGCGATGAGAAGAGGGGGGTGAAATTGTCGCCCCGCACTCAGCTCCAGTCACACCCCCTCTGCCCTGGGCAGCCATCGCCCCTGAGCTGGTGGCGGTGGCACAACGGCAACAATGGAGGTGATGTAAAGGAGCTGGAAACCAGCCCCGGGCACCTCAGCCAAGCAGCTTTCCCTGCCAACACCAGTTAACCCAGACCGATGTCCCGGTAGCTCCTGTGCCCAGGCCCTGGAGCTCAGCCCCGTGCAGGCTGGGGAAGCAGCTGCTGAGTCGCAGGGGATGTTGTGTGAGGAACCCCCCAGCCTTTTGCTCCTTGGAGCCTTCTCACAAGGGTACCTAAACAGGGAACCGGTCCCTGGAGGATGTGGGAGAGCGCCAGGGGCCATGGGGTGGTCTCGGGGTACGCAGCACCCCACTGGTGCGTGTGCCCCTCTCCCTGGTGGCACCCAGCCCACCCTGGCTTGAGGCCGGCCTCACCTTCAGCACGCCCTGCTCAGCAGCCGACTTCACCTTGGCTAGCGCCGACCTCAGCCGCGCGTTCTCCTGCTCCAGCACGCTGATCCGGATGCTGTTGGCCTGCAGCTGCTTCTCCATGTCCTCGGTCAAGCTCCCGGTGCCTGCAAACAAAATACGAGGTTCTTGCAGCAGGAGCTGGAGCTCAGCCCGCTGCTCCCTGCCTGCTCAGAGGTGTTGGCAGCAGCCCTCCTCCCTCCTGAGCAGGGCGCTTGCCCACTGGAAAAGAGTTTGTCCCAACGGGGGAGCATCAGCACAGCCTGGGAGGCGGCAGCTGGGACCCAAAACCATGCCAGCTGAAGCCGTGAGGGCAAAGCAAGCTCTGCCCGTGTCCTGGCACTGCTTTGCTTCCTGGCCCAGAGGTGGGATGAACAGCAGCCACACAGGGAGGCGTGTAAAGATGACAGCAGCTCAGCACAGCCCAGGGCCTGAGTCCTTCCTGGCTGTTAGTGGGAGAAATGGTGTGGTACAAATCATGCTGGTGCGTCCGGGGCTGGCAGCATCCCCTGGGAGACCACAAGGGCACTGCGGCTCTCTCGCTTACTCTCAAACTGCGTCTCAACGGGGATGTGGAGCTCGGGGAAGAACACCAGGAGCCTCTCCCGCTCCTTCAGCTCCCGCGCCTGCTCCTCCAGCCTGGACACGTTCGCCTGCAGCTCGGAGACTGTCTGCTCCAGGTTCAGCTTCTCCCGCCGCAGGGCATCCAGCAGCTCCTGCGGGGCACAGCAGAGAGGTGGTGAGGTTTACAGTGTGCCCAGGCGGGAGAGGGGTCTTCCCCCAGGGGGTCCCGGGAGGAGATGGCCACATAGCAATGTCACATCAGAGTCCCCCTCCTGGGAAAACTCTTGTTGATGGGTGGGGGACGGGGCGGCAGGTGGCTCCTGACACCCCTGTGTCCCACACCAGCTGCTCCCCAGACGCGTGCTGGCTGCCAGCACTGACCTGCTGCGCCCGTAGCTGTTGCCCGCTCTGCTCCCGGCTCTCCTCCAGCTGCTCTGCCAGCCTGGCCTTGTCCTCCTCGGCCTCTCCCAGGCTGGCTTGCAGCTCCTCGCGCTCCTGGTCCAGGCTGTCGAGCTGCTGCAACAGGGCCCTCTGCTTGGCCTGCAGAGACTGTACCGGGCAGGGGAGCCCGCGTGGGGCTGCTGCCGCACCCGCTCACCACCACCCTTACAAGAGCTCAGCCCACTCCCACAGCACACCGCGGGGCTGCAGAGCAGCTCCAGAGCAGGGGAGAGCGAGCCTGGCCATACCTCCTCGTGCTTCAGCATGCTCTCCACTTTGGCCTTCTCCTTCTCCACCTGGGTGGTGGTGGTGTTCAGCTCCTGGCCCAGGCTCTCCCGCTGCTCGGTGAGCAGCTGCACCTTCTCCTCCAGCTCCAGCACCCGGCTCTTAGCCACCATTGTGGTCCTCATCTCCTCCAGCAAGTTCGTCTTGGTCACCTCTGGGGAGAGACACAGCACCTTTGGCCAGGCTGGGCAGGAGGGGGAGAAGCTCCCAGATAAGGTGTCCTGAGGGGGCCCTAAACCCGCCACAGGCCCTGGCGAGGGGGAGGCAGGTCTGACGGGAGGGCTACATCCCCCTGAATTTCCACCAACACAAGCCCACTCTGGTGCTGGGTAATGTTTGGGCATTGTAAAGAAGGAGGCTTGTCCTCCCCGCCATTCCCACCGGCTGGGTGACGTCTGGGCACTGCAACGAAGGAGGCTTGTCCCCCCGCCCAGTTCCCACCAGCGCTATACCCACCCAGTTCTGGGGGAGCCGGGCGTTACGTGGGTATAAAACGCTCGTGAGATCAGAGCAAGGCTGGGGGAGCGATGCACCAGCCGGGTGAGCCCCAGGGGTCCTTACCCAGCTCCTGCACAGCAGCCTGCTTCGCAGCCAGCTCCTCCTTTAAGGCAGAGAGTCGCTCTTCCAGCAGAGCAGCTCCTAAATCAGCACAAAACCACTACTAAACATTAAACATCTCCTCAAAGGAACTAAAAGGAGGCAGCAAACGTCTGCGCCAAAGCATTTTTCATCCCGTGACTGTATCGTGCTGTGCTTTAGCAGGGAGGAGGAAGCAAGAGGATGCGGACAACCAGCTCCCGCTGTCTGGGGTTACTCACAGCAGGGAACGGCCCCGGCACCTACCAAAATCAGTGGCAAAAGCCCTGCTCGTGGTGGCGGGATCAAGATTTGACCACGGACTCCATGCTTCTCCTGCAAATACCCACGGGCCTGGGAGGGGACGCTGGGAACAGCACTGTACCTCTCCGTAAGTCATCCTTGTCCCGCTCCAGCCTGGCTACAGCCTCTAAATACTCTTTGTGCTTTACTTCCAGGCTCTGCTCAGCCTCCTTCCTCTGCTGCGCTTGGGTCTCCTTCTCCACCTGAAGCAACTGGGAAAAGTCCTCAACCTGTTTCTGCAGTTTGGCCCTCTGCTTCTGTGACTCCTCCAGCTCAGACTTCAGAGGGTTGACCTGCTGCAGGAGCAGCTGGAGGTGTTTGCTGATCCGGGAGAGGTCCTTGCTCTGCTCCGAGGCCCAGTAGCTCACATCTGTTGCAGAGAGGGTCCTTCTCCCTGTGGGCTCCTCCACCATCTCCTGGAACCTGCTCAGAGCTGAGGGGATGTTCTGGCTCTGGCAGATGCTGGTGATGGTTTTCCCAACCTCGCGGAGGCTGGCCTGGGCGCTGGCGCAGGTGGCGCAGGGGCCCAGAGACGCCCCAGTTGTCTGTGAGGGGATGCTGTGGCTGCTCTCAGCCGTGCTGCAGGCAGCCCTGGGCAGGGAGCTGTGTAAGGCATTGCCATCTGGCACACAGACACCCGATGACGGGCACGGAGAGGCAGACCGAGCAACTTCTGTGGAAGTTCTTAACTCCAAAGCAGCAGGCGAGCAGCGTTTCAGGCTCTCCTTCTTCGGTTTCTCAGCCTTGGGGGTGGATTGCAGTGTGGGGTTCTCCTTCCTGCAAGCCTTCTTCTGGTGGAGAGAGCACAGAACAAAACCAGGGCTCAGATTAAACAGAGTCAGCTGCAAATGATCCGTAAGAGCCCAAATACAGAGGCGTGAAGCATGGGGACAGGACACCAGTGCAGCCAAGGGGCGACGAGGGCAGCAAGCCCTTCTCTTGGGAGGAGAGGAGTTCCTAGAGCTTGGAGGAGGGCAGCTACCAACCGCTCAGATTCCACGTTCACTGTGCTCCATTACAACCAAAGCACATGGCCAACAAGCAAAATGAATTAGCTTCCCACTCCCTGATGCGGGGTACAGGGGAACTGAATTTTTACAAGCTGCCAGGCAGCTTTCCAGCCGCCACCACCAGAGCTGTGGTTTCACAACGGGAAGCCTCAGCAGTGAAACCTGCTCCTCGCCTCCCCTTCTTGTGACTGTCCCTTCTTTCCTACCTCCTGTGCTGTCTCCTGGTTACACCAGATGAATTATTGCGAGACTTTGCCACAAAAGGGATCATTGGGGGCGGGGGGCAAAAAATGCAAGGGAGTGGTGTAGTGTTTTCACCACACATTATTTCAGTGATTTGAGCCAGCTCAGCCTACAAACAGTGGGGTGGGCAGAGCTGCAGGGGCAGTAAATTGGCAGGAGAATATTTTTCCAAGCAGTAAGGGCAGCCAGGCTCACCCATCCTGAGATCCTGGCGGAGGAGGATGGATCCAGCAGCACGGCTGGGAGTAGTGGTGAGAGGAGGGAAGGGACTCAGGCCGGGAGGGAACAGTGCAGGACAGATGCGTCCTGTCTGACGCACAGGTCAGCGCTCGGAGGGTAATGAGCCAGAAGCACATCTGGCATGGCCACCGCGTGTGTCACAGGGCATCCCCAAGAAGGATCGTGATCTCAGCACAGTCCAAATCATTTGGGACATTTCCATGAGCCGTGCACTCAGCACATGGGGCGTCAGGGCCCCCAGATGTCCCACCTCGGCCAGAAGCTGCTGGTAGAAGGCCCCCAGCTTCAGCATGCTGCACCAGTACCTCCTTGCCGTCAGCCCCGCGGACATGCAGGGTCCCACTGCCTGCGCCGGGGGGACGGCTCGCTCGCTGAGCAGGTTTTCTGCGTAGCCCGTGAAGCTCTGAAGCAGCAGCAGCAACCTTTTTCAACAGAAGCAAAACACAGCTTAGAGCAACAGAGTATTCGTAATGGAGAACGGGCCCTTGGCGTTTAAGAGCACAATGAGCCTGAAGGGCCAGTGCCAAGGCAAGTGAGGCTGTCACCCCTCCCCATCCCTGGGACAGAGTGATTTTGGCAAAGGAGGGTGGATATCAGCATGCCTGTGACCCCTCCCAGGCCTGAGTCACTCCACGGAGCAGGGTTTAGTGGCACGAAAGTCCTCCTGCAGCTGCCGGGACACAGGCTGCATTGCACTGCTTGCAGCCAGTCACTTCCAGTTAGCCTCTACCAAAAGATTTGGGGCACCCACGTTGCCGATCTCAAACCCTAACTGTCAGGGCCAACAGCTGCGTGGGAATGGCTCATCTTTTAAACCGGAGTCATATCTATTTCACCCAGATTGCAAAAGGCACCTTTGCCTCCCAGGCCTGTAGGTGCAGCTGTGTCTGAGTGTTCCCAAGGTTTCAGGGAGCAATTTAATGAGCCTGCCCCCGTCTGCCCATGTGCCCCCAGCTCCCGTGCAGAGCGGTGGCTTGCTCTGCTCCTTTGCGGCCAGCATTTGTGCTGGTAGCTCTGAGCTCTCGGCAGGGAAAGGAGCGGAGGTTTAAAACTCCGTGTAGAGCTGCAGAGCACGAGGCCAAGGTGCTGGCCCACTGCTCATCGTGGAAACATGCAGGGGGAAAAAAGCATCCAAAACACTCGGCTGCATTCGACAGGCTGGACACACAACTGTCCCCTTCCCTGTGGGGGTAAGGCGCCAATCTGCCAGCCAAGCTTCTTTTAAGAGGGGTGGCTGGGGCTGGATTTGCCTTCTCACCTGTCGATCACCAGCTCCAGCAGCACCACGTGGGAGTGCTGGGTGAATTCGGGGTCCTTCTCGGCGTAGCTGTACCGCTCCAGCAGCGCCGCCAGGTCCAGCTCGCAGGACACTTTATCGGGGAACTTCCAGGAGGGGAAACGCACGGCCCCGGCCCGGGAGGAGACGTCGGCGATGGCTGCCTGCAGGTCCCTCAGGTCGGCCCGCAGGCTCTCTATGCAGCCGGGGTGGCCCAGGAGGTGCGCCATGTTGCTGAGGTGGTGGCACCAGGCCTGCGGGCGAGGGCCTGCGGGCTGCGACAGGGCCACCAGGCCAGGGGCGGAGGGATAGCCCTAAGGGGGACGGGTGGCTGGGCCAGCACAGTGGCTGCCGGCCCTGGGGACCCCCGGGGAGGGCTCCAGGGAGTCCCGGGGCGAGGAGGAGACGGGCCGAGGCCTCTTCGGGGTCGCGGCGACAGGGACGCGCCTCCCCGCGCCGCCGCCCGCTGCTATGGCAACGGCGCAGGCCACGCCCCCGCCGCAATGGTACGCTCCTCCTGCTCCGCCCCCTCCTTTAGGGATGCCCCCGCGTGCGCCGCGCTAATGGCACTTCCCATCGCGCATGCGCCCTGCCCCATTCACCCCCGCCCGACCTGCGCCTGCGCCCGCTGGTGGCGTCCAGGCGTCACTTCCGGCGCGCGTGCGCAGCGCCTGGCGTGCGGCCGCCATTTCGTCGGTGGCGGTGTGGGCGTTCTCCGGCCCTCGCTCGGCTCGGTTCGGCTCGGCGGCGGCGGGGAAGCGCTCCCCGCCCGTCCTCAGGGAGCACCATGCCGGCCGGACCTGTGCAAGCCATGCCTCCGGCGCAGCCAGCGCCCCCGGCGGAGAGCAAACCGGTGCGGGCCGCGCTGAGGCGGGGGGGAGGCCGCGCTGAGGGGCAGGGAAGCAGGGCTCACTGGGGCTGTTCCGGTCTCTGCCTTCTTACACTTCCCTCCTCGGTTCTTTTTTCTCTCGGCCGTATTCCCCTCTGCAGGAGCCTCTTCCCGAAATGGGAATACCGCTCCAGCTAGCTGCTGCTCCGACCGCACCTTCAGCTTCACACGCTTTCAGGTGTAGGAGGCTGGTCTGATTGACAGTCTTGGGTGATTTTGTGTAGCTGGCACAATTAGGAGGAAAACGGTGGTTCCTTCCAAAAAATCCCAGTGACTCTTATGCACAGAAGTTCACAAGGCAACTCAGGACCGCAGTTAAATAAAAATATCTCTCAAGCGTGATGTTGCCTTATGCTTCAGCTCATCGAGATGATGTTGTTAAGAGGGAGTGGGAATGAGAACTAAAGACATTTGTGATGCTCCTCAACACACTTTATTAAGATTGTTTTTGACTCGAGAGTGTTTTCTGCCTTGGAGCCCCCGTGGATTTTGCAGAGCTAGTAGCGGTGCTGGTATTTTAAAATTTTCCTGAGTGTCCCTGTTAAGATTATAAACATTTCCTGTAGAACGGTTCTCTTTTGTAATAGCTTTTCTTTTCAAAGTTATGTGGTGAGGAAAGAGGAGCGACATCTTTAGTGTCCTGCAAGGAGCAGCTTCTGGGCTTACTGGAAGACAAAGCCATCCGCAGGGAGGGTTCTGGGACTTTAGTTTGGATCCTCGTATAATATCAGTGAGAAAAACGCCCTGCAGAGCTTTTCTCTACAAAGTAGCTTTTGATGCAACCACAGTAGGATTAAATGCTGTGTTTTATTCCATGTGGAATTCCATTCAGATTCTCATTTCTTGCAGTCCCACAGGCCTCGAGGAATGTTCATAACTTCCAAACCTGTTGCGCAACGCGGAGTTATTCCTAGATGTGTTGTTATAGCCATTCCCTTGCGCTGCCTCTTGGCTCGGTGTTTATAAACCTACTCGGACTCAAGGCCAAGATAGTAAAAATGCCGGGAGGACTTGTTTTGGTTCCCATGGAGGGGCCTTCCTCATTGCCTTGCTGTGCCCGCCCCTGCAGCGAGTGCCCTTGACAAGGCGACAAACATTGTCTCCCACCCAGAGAAGCCGTGGAATTCGTTTGTGGGACGGGTGATTCAGATTGATAAACCAGATCTTTGTGTCAGGAAAAATTCAATGAATTGCAAGCTGAGGAGGAGGGTAGACGGTCCTGTGTGCCATTTGGATTGCTGTTCGGAATACTTAATTCTTACATGGCATTCATTAAGCACAGAATTGCACAACAATTTGTTAAGGTGTGTTAGGACTGTTACTCCCAATGTAGATGAGGAAGTTGAGAGAGAAGTGAGATGAATTTTCCAATTCAACCATCTGAAAATAAACCTAGTCTGGGTTTGCATCCTACCAGGCTGTTTTGCACCCCCTGATGCTGGTGTATAGTACGTTACTCAATATTATTTGAAGTTCCTTCTCTTTTTTTCAGCTTTGATTTGGGCTGTTTGTATTTAGTATCTTGACTGATTGCGAACACCACAATGAAAGATGTCTTCCTGCGCCACCACCTCTTCACCTTTCGAATGGTTGCTATAGTTGTGACGCAGCAGTACAGAGGACTGTATATATGTATATATATTTTTTTATTACAGCCAGAAGAGGAACCAAAAGAGGAAGCGGCACCAGCCAAGCCAGTGGTAGGAATTATTTACCCTCCTCCAGAGGTCAGGAATATTGTGGACAAGACTGCCAGCTTCGTAGCCAGGTAAATGACACTGGTGTTGTCTCGTGTTTCTGGGCGTTTTCACACTTCTTGTCTGCAGTGCTAATATCTATGCAGCTCCAGAAACTGAAGCAGGTCACAGTGCGTGACTTTACATGCAGGATTTTCAGGATTGAGTCTATACCAGTGAGACTGTGCAAAAGAAAACATGGTATTTATTCTACTTAAGAGGTTTAAGACATGCTTTGCTAGAAAAACAGTGGTAGTAAGTAAAATAAAGTCCTTGGCAAAATGTAAAGCGTATGCTGCAATAACCAGGTAACAGTTCCTGTTGTGAATGATCTGAAGGGGTAACAAAATTCCAGGTAGAAAGGGAGCCTCGTTAGAGGTGCTCCATCGAGTGATGAAGCCAAGAGGAGTCACGTCTGTGTTTTACGGTCTGTAGGCACATGGTAGGTGATGAACGTTCCCGTACAAGAGTGCTGGCTTGCTTGTTGAGCCCTGAGGGTAAATCCCATCCCTGTTTGTGTACAGCTTGGTGAGCCACGCCAGCGGCTGGGATATGTATTCCTCCAGAGAGCAGTCTGAGCCTCTCGTAGCATAGATGAGCTGCCCGTGACGTGTATGGGATTTTTTCCCCTGTTGACTGTAGCAGATTGATCAGTGTGAGTATAAATGTCAAATTTAGGGCAGGAGTCTAAAAGTTGAATAAATTTTACTCATTTGGACTTTTTCCATTTTCCTAATGTCATCATTCTGCAAGTGCAAGCTGTTAGTGCTGTGTAGGCCATCTTCCTCTGTTGTTTTTTGATGCTTAAGTATTTCTGGCTGTCCTATCTTTACGTGAGGTCTCAGGGGACCGAATCCTCGTCTTCCTGCAGTGTACAAGTAGCACAGAAGGTAAATACCCCTCAGCTGGCCGTGGGAACTCTTTACCTTCATGGCATCCAGATAGGCTGAACGCTGTGTGCTTTCACCTCGCTAAAGCAGGGATGGTTGTTGCTGTGAGTTTAAGACAATTGCTAAATGCTGGTCTAGTCAAAGACACTTATTGTGTAACCGATCTCTAAAACACTGCCAAGGAGCGTTGGCTTCCTTTGAGGATAAGGAAGGGGCTGTGTTTATCCTTTGGTATTGTAGAGACCTCCTTTTGGAAGAGGTGGAGTGTCCAAACAAGACTTGGAGGCATCCAGAGTATATGACAAGAAACGTGCTACAGCAGTTTTAACTTTCTCAAACTACCCTGAAATAAATGGTTGTTGTGGATGTTACCTGAATGGTAAGGATGGATGTTACCTGAACTAAAATTTAGAGCTCTCTTAAATGCTCAGTGTGGTCAATCCCTGCACAGGCTGATGGTCGTCTGTTTTTTTCCCCTATATGAACCTTCTGGAAAAAGGCTTAAAAGCTTGTTAATAGAGCAAATAAAATTGGGCTCGTAAGTAACTTGTAAACTTCATCCGGTAAATTGTCTAATCCAGCGAATCATCTTGTGTTTGCATGTAGCCAAATGAAATTGTGGAATGCTTGTGTGTGTGAGTTTTTAACTGTCTTAAATACTCACTGTGAAGCATTACAGACTAAATTAGGACAAGTGCCTTTAACTTGTCTGGGTACAGCTGGCTGCTGCGTTGGGTGTGAGTTACTTGGAGAGAGGTAAACTCCTTCCATGTGGGAGAGAAAATTTTCTTCTGAGGGGCTGATGCGTCAACACATGTTACTGTGAAAGAAACAGACATTTACACTTGACTTGATGCCTGTTCATCTAAAGAATTTATCTTTTTTCCTCCCCAGAAATGGTCCAGAATTTGAAGCTCGAATTCGTCAGAATGAAATAAATAACCCTAAGTTCAATTTCTTGAATCCCAACGATCCTTACCATGCATACTACCGGCACAAAGTCAGCGAGTTCAAAGAAGGTAAAGCACAGGAGCCCTCGGCTGCTATTCCCAAGGTCATGCAACAGCAGCAAAGTGCTCAGCAGCAGCTTCCGCAGAAGGTAAGTGTTCCTTTTCACTCTGCTTGAAAACTTGGCTTCTAACTGATTGTGTCACATCCTGATGTTAAGCCGGAGATCTGAAAGACAAGGCAAATGAAGGAGCTATAGGTTTGCAAAAAAGGCAGCACTGAGAGGCTTGGAGTTTAGTGTCTGGGACTTCGTTTTGTTGCAGATGTGCATCCCGCAGTTGCTGGTAACTGAAAAGTTGTGTGTGGAAGAGTCAATATATTGTTCTATTTGGTCTGGTTTAATTGTGCATTGAATAATACGGTGCTTACGCTAATGATGGCTCGGACTGTATCAGTTTAGGGCTCTAAAGATTGCTGCAAG
The DNA here is from genome assembly GCA_013400035.1 of Rynchops niger. NCBI lineage: Eukaryota > Metazoa > Chordata > Aves > Charadriiformes > Laridae > Rynchops > Rynchops niger. Next base: position 41,072 of record VXBH01005435.1, read on the forward strand.
CCTTTAGAATCCCTTGGAGTTCAGTTTGGGCTTGTTGCATGCACTGTTTTGTAGAAACATTTCCTTTTTTTCTGCCGGAAGGATCAACTTCCCCTTAAAACGTGGAGTACAAAGTGTTGCTAATCTTGTTTAGTTGTGCCTTTATACATACTGGATGGAAAGAGGACACTGACTGAATCTGAGTCTTTTACATGCTTTACACAGCCAACAGTCGTGCTGTGTGGTATTGACCATCCTGGAGGATTAAAGTCCTGATAGATTCCAGTTTTGTTAGCTGTTGGAGTGACGATTTCTTTATCGTAGGCCTAAATACAGATGTCCAGATATACCCTGTGGTATTATTTTTTTCTCACCCTCGCAGCTGCCAAGATATCCAGACTGATGCTGTTTTCCCGTAGCAGCTGAAGGAAAAACGGACGCTCCCAAGTATTTGGTAACAATTTCTTTTTTCAGTCACTGAACCATCTCCGTTCTGCTCCACAGGTGCAGGCCCAGGTGATCCAGGAGACAGTGGTTCCAAAAGAGCCACCTCCGGAGTTTGAGTTCATTGCGGATCCTCCCTCAATCTCGGCCTTTGACTTGGATGTGGTGAAGCTCACGGCGCAGTTCGTGGCTCGGAACGGGCGGCAGTTCTTGACTCAGCTGATGCAGAAAGAGCAGAGGAACTACCAGTTTGACTTCCTTCGCCCCCAGCACAGTCTCTTTAACTACTTCACTAAGCTGGTTGAGCAGTACACAAAGGTACTTTACCTGTCAAGTATTGATTTTTGAAGACTGCTGAAACCCTGCAAAACTACCGGACTAGAAATACATGAGGTCCAGGAGTCCGTCCTTCATATCTCCCTTTTTAAGTAGAGTGGATATCTCATATGTTGTTGGCAATGTGCAGCACTGAACACTGTGGGCTGTTACTTAAATGTACCAGGCAGTACTGTAATACAAGCAAAAGTTGTGGTGTTTTTTTTTAAATACGGAGCATAGTTGGAAGGCCAAGAGTGAATATTTTAAAGCGCAAGTATGAGCAATAAGTGATAAAAGGGTTGCAATAGAATAAATGGAACATAGCCCCTGGGCTCTGCTGATATTTTTATCAGAGTGGGAGAGAACAATTGCTTTTAAGAGGTCTTTGGCAAAAAAAAGTGTCACCAACTGTCATGTGAAATATGTTTCAGATCTTGATCCCACCGAAAGGCTTGCTCCTCAAACTCAAGAAAGAGGCTGAAAATCCCAAGGAAGTCCTAGATCAGGTATTACATGAAAAATTTGCAAAATTGCCGAAGCATTTCAGTTATGTTTTGAATTTTTTTCTCTTTACGTGTTTCTGACTTGCTGACAGCAAATACAAGTATACAGAGAATAAAATGGGTGTGTCCCCTGGAGTCACTTGAATACAGGGTACCCACACGTGCCTTTAAACCACCAGCTAGTGTTTATATTGGGATAGTTTACTTGTGGCAGCGTAGAGGCGCAGATACCGCACAATACGCTTTCCAAGCGCTTTACAAAGTAGAGTGTTTCCCTCTCAGACAACTTTGCTGTGACATCTCAGTCACTTACAGTCCTTCCTGGCTGTTCTTTATTACTTTGACTCCCGGTTGTCACAGAGACCGCCTTGGCTATCGAAAGGTGACATTACAGGGCTCTAAAAAGTGTCTGTGAATACTTTGCTGTCTGTGAATCTTCAGAGTCGTGGCATACCCGGATGGCTTGGTCTTGGCTTAAGAAGTCTGCAGGTCCAGCTTTAGAGCACCAGTTTACAAAGCCGGTGCAGTACATTACTCAACGTTACTTCATTTTGAAGTAGTAAACTCAATCAGTTCCTAAATGAAATACAAATATTTCTTTGTCGTGCCAGGCCTCTGAAGTAGATCTTGTGTAACTGCCCTGAAAGGGCTGGTAGAGTGAACTTCCAGATGCTGTAGAGATGACTGGTGTGTTTCTTGACTGACATTTGGTGCTTGCTTCGCATCTGCTTGTGCAGGTGTATTACAGAGTGGAGTGGGCAAAGTTCCAGGAGCGAGAGAGAAAGAAGGAAGAGGAGGAGAAGGAAAAGGAGCGTGTTGCTTATGCACAGATTGATTGGCATGACTTTGTGGTCGTGGAAACAGTTGACTTTCAGCCCAATGAGCAAGGTACTGAAGTTAAGCCTTGTAACCTCCATGAAACTCTGTTTCCTTTGAGTAGAGACTGTATCCTGAAATGCCATTTTTGACAGACCCTGAGTCTTACAGCTGCATATCCTTCAAAGATGAAGGGGAAAGCCTCCCAATGACAGTGTGCAGGGCTGCTTTTTTTCCGGAGTTAGTAATGTTCTCCTTGCACAAAGTCCATGACTGCACTAGTGTCCACGTTTCCACTTCCGCCAGAGCAGCAGAACTTGTCCCACTTTCTAGTGGCGCTTTCACCCATAACTACCTTCATCTTCAGGTGTCATGCTGGTGTTGGTCTGTATAGATTCCATCCATTCCCTTTTGTATACCTTGGCTCCCAGAGATTTTGATGCCACTGCTTTGTAAAGAAACTCCTTTTCAGTCAAGAAACTGATATTTCTGTCTGTGGACTGAACAACAAAATGGGATAGAGAAACAGAAGCTCTCTTTTCTGCGTTGTAGGGAATTTCCCTCCTCCCACCACTCCAGAAGAGTTGGGAGCTCGAATCCTGATCCAGGAGCGTTATGAGAAGTTTGGGGAGAGCGAGGAGGTAGAGATGGAGGTGGAGTCAGACGAGGAAGATGAAAAGCAAGAGAAGACAGATGAGTCCCCAGCCCAGCTGGATCAAGACACACAAGTGCAGGATATGGATGAGGTAACAAGCCAATACAACCAGCGTTGCTTTTGTCCCCTAAGGTTTGTGTGGTTTGTGATGCTCTTCATTTTCACTGTAAGAAATTCCTCAGTTTCTTGAAGAAATGAGGTTTCCTTCTGATGGAATTTCAAAACAACCTCTTTCTTCTGGAATGTGGTATTTTTAATGTTTTCCATGACAACACAATTTCCAAGAGAGAAATCCAGGAATTTTGTCACCTAATGGTGTGGGTTTTACATTCCTGTGATCAAGCCTTTTGGACTTTCCTCTGCACAGAGTCAGGAACACTATAAAAGATGACTTATTTTAGACTCTTCCTCTACCCGCTGTATGTAAGCTATTTTTCTGATAACGAGGAACAAGAGCATGGTTAACCGTAAGCCCCTGCTTGCCGTGCTGTGGTAATGTGGAAGCTGAGGAGTACTTGCTTCCTCTTCTGGGTCTGCTGAAGTTCTGAATCGTAGTCATCCAGAGGAACCACTGTATTATAGATGTCCAGAGGCAAAGTAGCTCTGTTGCTTTGAAGCTGCATAATCAGTTCTTCCAGCGCTGTGTAGGACTCTTTATGCCTTTCTCACATCTTACGTGTGGGTATTTGACTACAGGAATTTGGTTATGATTATTGTATTATTTAATATTTTTTTTTAATAAGGGCTCAGATGATGAAGATGAAGGTCAGAAGGTTCCTCCTCCTCCAGAAACCCCAATGCCACCACCTCTTCCTCCCACACCAGATCAGGTCATTGTGCGGAAAGATTACGATCCCAAAGGTAAATGAAGCTGGTGACGAAAATCTTTATTTCTGCCTGAATAATCACTAAGAGCATTTGTTTCTAGGCTGCATCCTCTGATGTGTTTTTAACGAGTGTGGTTTTGTTTTTCTAGCCTCAAAACCATTACCACCCGCCCCAGCTCCAGATGAGTATCTTGTTTCCCCCATCACTGGAGAGAAAATTCCTGCCAGTAAAATGCAAGAACACATGCGAATTGGTCTCCTGGATCCTCGATGGCTGGAGCAGCGTGATCGATCCATCCGTGAAAAGCAGAGTGACGATGAGGTCTATGCCCCAGGTCAGCTCGAGTGTCTGATGTAGCTTGGAAGACCCAGTTGCTAGATGAGTTCTGTGAACTCCTGCACGCCCCCTCACTCCCCCGGGTCGCACGGATAAGGACCATCTTAAATGTAGTTTTCTGTACGATGTTCTTAGTGTGCCGATTGTGTGGATACTCTTGTCATTAGTACATTGAAGCCTTTCTAGAAAGTTAAAGGCAAAGAGCGTTAGCTGCTGCTGACCAGCCATCAGTAGCGGTCTCTTTTTAGAAAGAGCAACACTCAGCCGTTCGGTACAATACAGTTTAGAGGTTGTTAATAGGGGCTTCATCATGTTTGACTTTGATTATATCACTTGAGATGAGAATTCCTCTTTTTGCTTGCAGGTTTGGATATCGAAAGCAGCTTGAAGCAGCTGGCAGAGCGCCGTACTGATATCTTTGGTGTAGAAGAGACTGCCATAGGTAAAAAGATTGGCGAAGAAGAAATCCAGAAACCGGAGGAAAAGGTAGAGTAGAAGCTGTGGTTGGTTGTTTTTTTTTATTAACAGGTTCCTGTGGTATTATGAATGCTCAGAGAGATGGGAGTCTTTTGAACTCTCTCCTTGCTGTCAAGCTGCTCTCTTGATTTATTTGCAGCTCACATTGCATTCTGGACAGGCCGTGGTTATTCTGATTTATTTTATCCTCTCAGGTGACCTGGGATGGCCACTCGGGCAGCATGGCCCGCACACAACAGGCTGCTCAGGCCAATATTACTCTCCAAGAGCAAATAGAAGCTATCCATAAGGCCAAGGGACTGGTGCCAGAAGATGACAGCAAGGAGAAGATTGGTCCCAGCAAACCCAATGAAATACCCCAGCCACCCCCTCCTTCCTCGGCATCAAATCCCCCAGCAAGCGCTCAGCCTATCACATCTGTGCCTCGTCCACCCACAGTGAGTGTTTGGGCTTCCAAAAGCAAATTACTGTGGCCGTAGTTAATTAGAAGGGAGTCCTGACGAAGGTCAAGGGTTATAGCAGCAGGGCGCTGGCCTAGAAGCAGATTTTGCATGAAGTTCATGGTTTGAGAGTCATTTGGAAACATCAGAGGAACCCTATTGAACTTGCTGTTAAAAATGGAAAATAAGACAGGTGGAGTTTTTTGTCCTTGGAGGTATCAAAAAGACTTGGTCAGCTGGGCAGAGGAGGACCCTGGGCAGTGAGATCTTGGAGGAAGATGTGGCTGACAAAGGAATAGGTGGGGGCCTTTTATTACATGTAAAAATGCGTGACGCAGAGCAAAAGGAGCCGCAGGTAAGAAACGTTCACAGGTGACTCACCCACCTCCCAGTGTTCTGCCCCAGGAGTTCTGCTGCCTGGCTCTGAAATAGCCTTTTTAAAGATTGCTAAATGCCTTGCACTCTGATACCCCTGTGGTGAGGGAAGGAGGAGCCCTTTTAATCTGTTAATAAGGCTTCTGCGCCTGTTGACAGGCGGCTTGGGCTGGCCATATGGTGGGCTCGCCAAGGTTCCCAGCGAGTCTTTGGCCAGCAGAAATCCGTGGTGTCTTTTCCTGGTTATTTTAATGCGGATTGGGAACAGCACCGAGCATTGCCGCGTGTACCTGCTGAGCAAAACCATCTTCTCTCTCCAGATGCCCCCTCCCGTTCGCGCCGCCGTTGTTTCTGCAGTTCCAGTCATGCCGCGTCCCCCGATGACTTCCGTGGTCCGTTTGCCTCCAGGATCCGTCATAGCCACCCCCATGCCACCAATTATCCATACCCCGCGCATCAACGTGGTCCCCATGCCGCCCTCTGCCCCCCCCATCATGAGCCCCCGCCCGCCTCCCATGATAGTGCCAACAGGTCAGTGACTTCACTGTTTCTTGTTAATTGTCACTAATTCCTGTATAATGCGCGCTTGAGCTTTGGTTCTCTTCCTTCTGTGCCTCTGATAATGGTGTGTAATTGGGGTTGCAGACCCTAAGTCCCATCGTTAGGAATTTTGGGGTGTTTGATATGGCTTAGAGTAGTGCTGTAAGTAGTGCTTTTGGGCTCGAGACTCCTGCAGCGTGAAATACAGAGAATTCTGTCTCACCCATGTTATATCACCCCGGGAGCCTGCCCAGGTGAAGATTAAGAATCCACGCTGCTTTCTAAGAGGAACCAGAGCAAAGAGGAACTGCCAGGACCTCACTGGGTGTTACAGCTTGTTACAGAAGTTGCCATTGCGGGAGGAAAAACTGTTGTCTGGCCCCTTTTTTCATAGCGGTTTCATAGCTTTTGGTGCTTCTAAGTTGAAAAGCATGATGTAAAAAACAATTCTTCCTTTTCTTTTTTTAAATCGAGGGGCTGGCACCGCCGCATACGAAACTGAGAGTGCTTTCTTTTTTTGCAAGATCTGCAGGAAGCTCTTGTGCAGCTTGTTGTCTTTTCCTGGACTGTTTCCCAATATAAAAGACATCCTAACGTTTGAAGTTTGCATGTTGCTGTTGGTTGTGTTGACTTCCTCCGTGCATTGTGGCATTTATTTTCAGCCTTTACTGGTCTGCTAAAAGAGTTTTTTGTGTAAGGGAGTGTCTGCTGTATACTCGGTGTATGACTGCAGGTTGTGTTGTGTCTCCCCATCCCGTTTCAGCGTTTGTTCCTGCGCCTCCCGTGGCTCCGGTTCCTTCCCCAGCACCCATGCCTCCTGTTCACCCCCCGCCACCCATGGAGGATGAGCCGGTCTCAAAGAAACTGAAGAGCGAAGACAGCCTGATTCCAGAGGAGGAGTTTCTGCGCAGGAACAAGGTACGCGTGGGGGCTGGCTGCTTGTTGAGAAGCCCCAGGGTCCTGACACCGCTGGGCTCTTGGGCCCCCTCTGCCCAGTAGTGCCGGCTCGCTGCCCAGAGGGGAGCTGAGGGGCAGGAGAACTTGGCAAGGGGGTCACTCTCTCAGATGGCTCCTTCCTGCTCTCATTCCTGAGCAAACTGAACTGCTTTGTGTTTTACTGGGAAGAGCAATGCAGCACTACACACTAGACTCACAGCGAGGTAGGTTTATAATAATGTAAAGAAGAACTAATGCTGCTAATAAGCTTTTAAGCAGAGGACTGCGAAGCTGCAGAGGCAAGGAGATTTAATGTATCCATGTCAGCGTGGCAGTGTGGTGATGTGGTGCGTTCCGTAACGACGTGTGTACCAAGTGTTAGACTGAATTCCTTCCGGAGGAGTGCTGTCGTCATGGGTTGAGTTTTCAGTCCTTTAAGAAGGCTATGCGGTTTTCCTGGACATCTGCACAGAGCTGTCTCCCGTCTAATGCTTCATACGCTCATTCTGTAGTACTGTGAGTGCGCGTGGTGCTTGGTGAACGGCACGCAGAAGGAGGGACTAGTGAGAGAAATCCAGCGAAATGTTTTATTTTGATGGCAGTGAAGTAACTTTCTCAGCGTTGAGGCAAATACACCTCAGTGTGTTCACTGGGAAGTTGAGATACGTGGCTAGTTTTGGAAATGGATAATTTGTCTGCCGCTGTGTGTTTATAAATAATTTGTCTCCACTCTCTTATCGTAGTCCTGAGTCTCCTTGCCTGTAAGAGACGTTATCTTTGTTTCCTCTAGGGTCCGGTCACGGTCAAAGTCCAAGTTCCCAACATGCAAGACAAGACGGAATGGAAGCTGAACGGCCAAGTGTTGGTGTTCACCCTGCCACTCTCGGACCAGGCATGTAGCTTATTAACCTGCCCTCCAGCCCTTCTTGTTTTGCTGCCGAGTTTCTTTGCTTTGCGAATAACAGTTCACCTGCGTGGCAGGAGCTGTAAAACTCTGCGTGTCCCCCACGCTGCGGCCTCTTGCCCAGCGGGGTTGGGTGGCTGGGGGAGCAGCGCTGCCCATCCGTGCGGTGGAGGAAAAAAAAGCCCTGAGCGAGCTCTTTGGTTCTCCCTAGGTGTCTGTTATAAAGGTTAAGATCCACGAGGCCACAGGGATGCCAGCTGGGAAACAGAAGCTGCAGTACGAGGTGGGTATAAGCCCTTCGGATCCTCTTTGTTGCTTCAGTGCTTTCTCACACCCAAACTGACGTTTTGCAAGGAGAAGTTGTGAGGTACCTGCTGAGATACTGGGAGGAGCAGGGGGCACAGCGCTGCACACCTTTACAGCAGACAGGCCGTTAATAGGCGGCATCAGTGGATCGTCACATTGTCGCTGCTGCAGATGAGTCCTCTAAGCTCGAGGCCTTTCTCTGAAATCAGACGATTATTTTTTACTGGCGGGTTTTGACATCTAAATGGCGCAGTAGGCTCCTGCTGATGTGTTGTGTGTGCTCTGGAAGGTGGGTACCTTGAATCCCTGGCAGCTCTGAAAAGACTTGCTCCAAAACACAGAAAGGAAGAGATCTCTCGCGCTCTCTCTCTCGCGAGACTGGAGCTGGCAGAAAGGCACCGTTCCTTTTTAATAACTTGTTTCCAGTCATGCATGTGCACGGGCACAACAACCTGCTGCCTAAGCAGTGAACTTTGTGCACTTACCTCCTCGGAGTTGTTCTGTGGGTAGATAATGTGTTAACCCTTAGCGAGAAAGGAAGCTTAACTGATTTTTTGTTCTTATTATTTTTTTTTTCTTAAGGGAAAAAAAATACCCAGCTCCTCCGGTGCCCACCTTCTGGGACGCGGGGATCTCTCTGGGGTTTTTCAAAGCCCAGCAGCGTTTTGTCACCCCCCTGTTCTGCGAGCAGGGCCAGAAGGGCTCCGTCTGTAGGAAGGGAGCATTCAGATTTCTGCTCTGACTGTCGGGTTTTTTTCTTTTCCCCTCCCCTCAGGGCATCTTCATCAAGGACTCGAATTCCCTGGCTTATTACAACATGACAAGCGGCTCTCTGATTCACCTGGCTCTCAAAGAAAGAGGAGGCAGAAAGAAGTAGGAGCCGTGGAGCCCACAGGCACGACGTGGCTGCGTTACCACTTGTGTGACCCCAACCCTTCGAATCCTCTAGCCTTTTTAGGGGCTGCTGCCACTGCCTGCCAGCTCTGGTTTGACGAGGGAGACTCCGAACCCCGTGTTTGGGTGGTTGGTGGGAGCCGGGGCCGGGGGGAAGTTGGTAGAGCCCCACAATATGTAAATGTAGTGTGCTAGTACGTACCCGCAGCAGTCTGTTAGTGATCAATGCTTTGCTCGAGTGCTGGCTCTCTCTCCAATTCCCTCGGGAAGTGACACCAAGGTCATGCCCAGCTTAGTCTAGATCCATCTCTGAGGGATTTACACTGACCAAGAACATCGTCTGGCTACAGTGCTTGCTGCTTCATTTAACCTTTTTTTCTAATTGAAAACTCCTCCCTTCTCAACACGCTTATTAAGCCCTTTGCTCTTTCTCTGTCTCTGATCTATCCGCAAGAGCCTCTCGCGCTGACCCTGACGTGGAAATTTGTCCTCCCTCGGCATAATAAGCGTTACGCGGCTGTTCCCTGCGATAAAGGAGATGTGGGTCTCTGCGCTGAACAGCTTTGTGCTGCTTCTGTACAGCCTGAGATTTGTTGAATAAACACACAGCTCCGTGCGGGATTCTGGCTGCTGCGGCTCCCCTTCCTTGGGTTTTAGCGTTGGTTTTTTGTTTGTTTGTTTGTTTTTTAAGATGGAGACGTACCTGGCTTCAGAGCACTCGGCTGGGTGGCGGGGAGATACAGCGGGGTTTTGTGATTAAGCCGTTTACTGTAGGAAATCCTTTTATTTTCTAGGAAAGGCTGCAAGAAAAGGGTTTTGTTAAAATTTCCCTAGCGCTATGCAGTTGTTCCTGAAGATAAAGCATTTATGTACGAATGTTTAAGTGGGGGGCGGGGAGAAAGACTACTTTGAATTTGGTGAGAGTTTTATTGGGAAAAACGTGTTTTACACTGTCTGTGACGCCGCTGGCGTCTCCTGGTTCTGGAGAGCGTATGGGTCGGGAAATCAGCTTATTCCTGCTGCGTTGTGGTTTGATGGAAGCGTAACACGGAGTAGAGTCAGGCGCCAGAGAGCGATTTAGGCGCTGAGGAAGAGGCGGGTGTCTGTGATTTGGGGCTCTGCTCTGCTCTTTCGGGGCAACCCAAAGCCCTGGGTTTATTAATAGCACTTATTATTTTTGGTTTTTTTTTTTAGCGGTGGTCAGGAACATCCTGTTTATGGAGAGAGGGATGGATGGATGGATGGAGTGGGAGGGAAGAGCCGGCCTCCTCCCGCCTCCCTTGGGGCGGAGGGAACCCTGCTCCTGCAGTGAAGGTGGCTGGCGCTGGCCCAGCCCAGGTGGCCAGCTGCTGCCTCTGCCAGATGCACACATGTCCCTCAAAGGCAGCCCGCTCCCATCCCTGCTGTGGCGTGGGCAGGGGGTTTGGGACCCGCAGGAAGGTATGATAACGACACTTCCCTTTTGCTTTTAAAAACTAGAGGATTGGTACAAGGGGATCTCGCTGGAGATATCCCTGCTCCTGGCAGGGGGGTGGGACTAGGCGACCTTAAACGGTCCCTTCCCACCAAAACCCCTCTGTGATTCTACAGCCTTGGAGAAAACAAAACCAGGCAGCGAGTGGTGGTTTCCAGAGCTGAATTTAAAAAAAAAAAAAAAAAAAAAAACTCTAAAATGATGACAANTGGAGAAGTCCTGTTTTTGCATCCGGGGTGGGGCCCAAAGGTGCTGGGGCTGGGCTTAAGGTCAGCCAGCTGTTCTCCAGCTGTGCTTAGTGGGGGGGAGCCCCCCCACCCCGTCCCACCACTGTCCCCTCAATCCCTGGCCGAGCCCTGGGGACCGTTTGCACCCGAGGCCCGTCCACCAGCCGGGCAGGGCTGAGCTCCGGGTGCTCCCCCAGGAAACCCCTCTAGAACCAGCCTGTGAGGGGTCTCACCAACCCCTTTCCATCTCAATACCGGGGATAAACGTTGTACCGGGCTGCGCCTGTGTGTATCCCCTGCAAAACAGCCGCTATCCCGACTTTCCCCTGCAGCGGAAAAATCTGGAAATGGGTTGAGTTTTGGCTGAATTTGAATGAGTTTTGGGTCCTTAGGTACCCAGCGGCTCACCCGGGCAGGAGGGGGTGGGGAGCGGGCGGAGGTTGGATGGACCCCAGCGGGATTCACCCAGGGCAGGTCCCAGTGGCTCCCGGAGCCGGCCATGTCACCCAGCGCCTCGTCCATCCTTCTGCGCTTTGTTTTTATGAGACCAGTTGGACCAGTCTGGGCTGACGGCTGGGTGGGGACCTGGTGACACGGGGTGCTTAGGGCCCCAGGATCCCGGGGCTGGGGCCAGTTCGGGACGCATTGCGCTTGCCAAGGGACAAGGTGTGTGCCCTTGGCTACCGAGTGTCCCCCAGGGCGAAGCTAGTCCTCCCACTGACCCCTCCCAGTGCGTGCCCAGCTCAGCCCCAGCGCTGCCCTCCTGTAGTGCCAGTACCCGTGCATCCAGCCTTTCTGGAGTCCCACTGCTGTCCCAGTACAACCCCAGTGCCGTCTCAGGGTTGTCCCAGTGCAGCCCCAATGCCATCCCAGGGCTGTCCCAGTACAGTCTCAGGCTGTCCCAGTACGGTTCCAGTGCCATCCCAGTCCAGTCTCAGGGCCACCCCAGTCCAGCCCCAGCGCAGCCCGCTCCCAGCCCTGGCCCCGCCCCTCTGCTCACATCGCCCCGCCCCCTCTCTGGCCTAGCTGCGGGCGGGGACAATCCCTGACGGACAGCTCGCTCCCGACCGTTTGGCCAATCCCCTCCCGCGCTGGGCGGGTTCCGCGCCGCCATCCGCGCGTCTGATTGGCGGCAGACCCTCTCCCGCCCAATAGCGTGGCGGCGCGGGGGCGTGGCCGGCCGGGGGGGCGTGGCCGCCGCCGTGGCCGCGGCATGGAGGAGCGGCCGGGCCGCCGCTGAG
>VXBH01005436.1:0-39735 GCA_013400035.1 Rynchops niger
CAGCTCCTTCAGCCTCTCCTCAAAGGCCAAGTGCTCCAGGCCCTGCCCATCCCGGGGGCCCTTTGCTAAACCCACTCCAGCTTGCCAACATTTTACCTATCCTGGGGATCTGAAATCTGGATGCAGTATTTTGGCTAATCCCTTCCCTCGATCTCCTGGCCATGCTCCTGGTCACGCAGCCCAGGATACCATTGGCTTCCCTGTCTTCAGGGCACAGGGCTGCCTCCTGTCTAGATCACTGACCACCAAGACTACCACAGGGCTGCTCTCCAGCCCAGCAGCCCCCAGCCTGTGCCATTGCCAGGGTTAGATCCCTGCAGGTGCAGAAACTGGCATTTGTCCTTGCTGTATTTCCGGAGGTGCCTGCCAGTACGTGTCCTCATCCTTCTCGAGTCCTCTCACTGAGCACGGAGGCCTGGAGATCTTTTCAATAAAGACTAAGGTAAACTGAGTGCCTCAGCCCGACTTGTGTCTGCTGTTATGGAATCGCCCTTCCCATTCAGCAGCAGCCCTGCATTTTCCTTCTTCAGCCTTGTTCTCTAATGAGCTGTCAAACCTCTTCATTTTTCTCTTGACATTCCTTGCAACCAACTCCAGATGAGCTTTGCCTTTCCCAAAATCATACCTGCACAAGGAAGGCAATGCACATGAATTCCTTCTTTGTACCTGTCTTTGCTGTCACCCTCCGGACGCTGCTTCGTGGCCCTGTCATCACCCTGTCCCTTGGATGGCCAGGCAAGGGAGCTGCAAATATCGTTCCAGACCAGCCTCCTTTCTCCTGTGCCTGCGTTTCTCGGCTCCTTTTCATGAGCCCTGACTCTGCACCACAAACCCCCTGGTGTGAGTATTCACCCTGCATGGTCACACAGCTTTGGTGGTGTCCTCTCCCAGGCACTTTCCATTCTCAGCTCACCAGCAAAAGACCTGTCTGCCCCGAAGCTGGTGCATGCAGAAGTAGGTTTCTCCTTGTCATTTATTCCCCGCTGGAAGCATAGCGTTGCTCCTCTGCTCTTCTCCAGGGACATCCCTTCCCCAGAGAACCTTTCCCCATGGGAAAGCATCTGTGCTGACCCGGCCAGGCACTCCTGCCCCTTCCCTGTGCACCTTGCAGAGCCCCGAGCTGGTGGTGCTGGTCTGTAGAGTGAGCAGGCTGTGGTGCCCAAAAGCCCCAGGGAGAGAGTCCCCGGCAGATCCCTTCTGATCATTCACCATCTCCAGGGGCAGGGGTCACCCACATGTGAAAGCTCTGAGCATGGGGCATTGTTCAAGCAGGAAAAGACAGTGAGGAGTTAGGGGAGACTTAACTGAGCAAACTTAAAGGAATTACTCATGAATCCTCCCGCTGCTACACTCACTCCCTTTTTCTTTCCCAGGAGACCTTCCTTCTTTTCTGGAGCTGTGGATTGTACTGGCTGAGTGTGCCCTGAGGAGCAGAGCATCTGCTGACTGCCTGCCCAGAAGCAGCTCCAGACAGCTCTGCAGTAGTAGGGTCATGGGAATGCTAGGGGCAGGTGCCAGGCCTTAGATGGTGGGGAGATCACACTCATGCTTCTCTGAAAAGCCAGCAAGCAGTGCTGAGAAGTGAGGGATCAACTCCAGACCATTAAATGTCTCACCTCTTCTCAAGGTCTCTGCACCCCACTTAGAAGCTAATGTGGCTCATTTCACCAAGCCAACAGCATTTCTTTGGTCGTAGAATCTCCATGGGGCTTTCAGATAACACAAAGGTACTATGGGGCAGATTTGCATCCTGAAGGGCATCTCACAGCTTGGAAGGACACCTCAAGGAGACAGCCAAGTGTCCTGATGATGGTATCTCATTAAGGGATGATATCAACATTGCTGGGCAGCTGCTCTCAGCCTCTGTGCTCTTCAGAAGGAAATAGGCAAGATGCTGGAGAGCTGTACTACAGCTCTGCTGGAGCTCTGGCTGCGGAGGAGGACGTTCGTGCTTTGGACCCCACAGCCCTGAGGGCATTGGCTTTCCTCGGTGGGAAAGAGGCAAGCGTGTTTGCTCAGGGGAAGGAGTCTGCATTGGAGGGGATGATATGGAATTTTCTGAATTGTCCCTCCCACAACTTTTCTGGTTTTAGTTTCCTCTCATTCCCTGTTCATATCCCTGCTGCCTGGAAGTTTTTCTCCTTGGAGAGGTTTCCCTGTCCCATGCTGTTGCCCTGTCAGTGCTCACAGCCCCCATCCCTGCCTCTCTGCACTCATCTTTGCTCTGCAGAAACCTGCCTGTTTGCAGGTTTCTGGCTGGGCACATGTTCATGCTTGCAGGTGGAAAAGGACAGATCAGAACAACCCTGAGGGGCCCAGCAAAAGCGATGCTAGTGCTATCCACATGCAGAGGAGAGGATGAAGGCACTTCAGGAGGCTCCTAACAGACCTATTTATCATTCAAATTTACGGTCCAGGACTCTCAGTGACTTGTGCAAAATTGAGAGCTCCTTTTCCATTTCTTCCTCTCCCTCCACCTCTCAACAGCAGGGAACTAACAAAATCACAGAGACTGCAAAACTCTTTACGTTAAGCTCTGCATTGACCTTCCTCTTGAAAAGTCACCCAGAAAATGTCCTGGGAGTGATGTGGAGCTGTAAGCAGCCCTGACCCATGCAGCAGACTATCAAGAGCAGAAGGACCCTGTCCTGCCAAGAGTCACTCCTTTCACCTGCAGATTTTCTCTGCAGTGCTGTGGGGAGTTTTCTGGGCAGGCTGAGTGCTGACCCCGGCAGGCAGCAAAGTCTCTGCCCAGCACGCAGCCCCCTGGGGTGTAGAGTCTCTGCTCTGAAGGGCAGTCCTGGGCACCCCTGGTGCACACTTAACTGCACATCCCTGCAGCCAACCCTCAGCAAAGGGAGCTGTGATGCCCTGTCCTTCCGAGGGTGCAGCAGGGAAGTGCTGCTCTGGAGCACATCTTCCTCCTCTACCGTAGAGAAACCGTGAAAGTCCTCCTGGCAGATTCTGTGGAATGTGCCAGCTTTAGGAGATCCCTCCAGAAACTGCAGCTTCGCTGCCCTGCACCCACAGGCTTACCACCTAGAGAACTGTGAAGATTTCTCACCCAGTGAGCTCTCAAGATCCTCCCATTCTACACTGCCTTTAACACCTTTCTGCATTGCTCACATCCCTTCGGTGCCTGCAGGCAGTGCCCTCAGCCCTGCTGTGCTTTGCAGAGGAACTGCTCCTGGGCAGAGCTGTCTCTCTGAAACACTGCCTGTTTGCAATGAGCTCCCTTCGTCCCAGGAGCCCAACCCAGCTCAGGAGCAGAGGACTAGCCACTTTCTCTTCCCCCTCTGGGCTTCTCCAGGTGTCCTTGGGGCTCCAGGGGAACTTACCTTGAACCAGGCTGAAGTCATCACTGATGCTCCTTCCCCCTCCTGGGGAGAGACATTTAGTTCCAGCAGGGGGCATGAGAATAAACTTTTATTTTCCCTGCATTGTGGAAGAAAACCAGGAAGGTTACAAGGAGAAATTTATTCAAATTGAAGTGATTCAACTGAGTCAACTGAGGCATCTCATTCTGGGTTTGTAGTCCCATGCCTGCCACAAACCTTCCGCAGGTGGGATTCCTCTTGCCTCAATCCAGGTGTGCAAAAACTAGGCACCTGCAAGTGAGCTGTTTCTCTCATCTGTCCCGCTAATTAATGGAGATGAAGGCCAGGAGTGAGCCGTTCAGATGAAACACTTGGTGACATTTGAGATGGCAGAGGAGGTCCAAGGTATACATAGGTAGCTGAAAGTTCTGATGGAGTAGTTCTTAGAGATAGGACAGCATTTGGGGGCATTTTCTGGGAGGCTGGTGGGTTATTCCTTTGGCCTACTTACAGGGACTTGAAGGGTGTCTACAAAGAGGACAGAGGCTTTCTCTTCACAAGAAGCTCCATGGGAAGACAAGGGGCAATGGGTACAAGTTGCACTATGAGAAATTTCATCTCGACATAAGACATTTTTTAGAGTGAGAACAATCATTCAGCGGAACAACCTCCCCAGGGTCATAGTCAAATCCCCATCACTGGAGGTTTTCAAGATGTGACTGGACAGGGTGCTAGATAATCTCCCTTAGGTTCCGTTTCCTATGAAAGTTTGGACCAGATGATCTTTCAAGGTCCATTCCAAGCCCAGGGGCTGTTCTATGATTCTGTCATTCGTGCTGAAATGACAGCAGATGCCCAATTTAGTTGGCAATGGAATGCGTTCCTATTCATTATGTTCATGGCAGCCTCTTGAAGTATTCAGCTGACCAAATGGAGCTATGTGCCATAGGGAGAGCTCAATCTCCCTCCTTATATTCTCCATCAGCTATATTTTCTAGAACTCTATTGACTGTGATGGCACTTGTCTCATGGACATCCCTACAATGCCAAAACTAATTCATGGCAGGTACATAACTTTATGTACAGGAAATTAGGCAAAAATTCCTGCAGGGATGAGCAGGGATGGCCTGTCAAAACATGATAAGGAAGCGTACAGAAGGTGGAAGCAGGGACAGGTAACCTGGGAGGAATAGAGGGACGTTGTCCAAGCATGCAGAGACATGCAGAGGGATGGGAAAGAGAGAGCCCAAGTAGAATTCAATCTGGCCAGGGACATCAGGGGCAACAAGACGGCTTCTGTAAGAACATGGTTGATAAAAGGAATGTTAGAGAAAACGTGGGCTCGCTCCTGGATGAAGCAGAAGACCCTGTGACACAGGATTTAGGAAAGGCCGAGGTACTGAATGCCTTCTTCACCTCAGGAAGACCAACCTTCAGGGATCCAAAAGATCAGGTGGAAAGGCTGGAACTTTACCCTTGAACACCCAGCCCAGCACTGGCCATCGGGGCGCCAGGAGGAGCTGCGCTCGGCTACCAATCACCTCTGAAGCAGCTCCAACTCCTTCACACGCTTCCAGAATTTCTTTCTCAGCTGGGGTATGGTTGGCCTCAGAGGCTTTGTATCCTCGACCTCGGAATCCTAGGGGTCAACCTCGAGTCTCCCCTGGTGCTTTCTGCCAGAGGCTCCAGGTAGGTCCATTGTCCCCAGCTGCATCATAGAGGACATTTTTAATGTCCCATCCTGTTCGGGCTTGTCCAAGGGCTACTGCATGCACAATCTCTTGTTTAATTTGTTCAAAGGCTTGTTGTTGTTCAGGGCCCCATATAAAATCGTTCTTTCGATTCACTTGATATAGAGGTTTCACAATCTGACTATAACCTGGAATATGCATTCTCCAGAAACCAACAATGCCTAAAAAGGCTTATTTTTCCTTTTTGTTACTAGGTGGGGACATAACTGTTATTTTGTTAATCACGTCCATTGGGATCTGGTGACGCCCATCTTACTTCTTAATTCCCAAGATCTCTAATGCAGGTCCCTTGACCTTACCTCTTTTTACAGCAAAACCTGCTTTCAGAAGAATTTTGGTTATTTTCTTACCTTTCTTTAAAACAGCAACTGCTGTGTTACTCCACACAATGATGTCTTGTAGGTGTTCCAGAGCTTCGTCCTTCTCCAGTGCAGTCTGGATTGGTCCATGACAAATAGCAGGGCTGTCTTTCCACCCCTGGGACAGTCGATTCCAGGTGTACTGGACGCCTCTCCAGGTGAAAGCAAACTGTAGCCTGCACTCTGCTGCTAAAAGAATAGAGAAAAATGCATTATCAATGTCAATGACTCCAGTTCCTGTTGCACTTGTAGCAGGTCTGGCACAGCAGCACTCGGTGGTGGTGTGGCTCCCTTCAGGCCACGGTAGCTACTGTTAATCTCCCGTCTCCGTCAGACTTCCACACGGGCCATATCGGGCTGTTAAAGGGTGAGCGAGTCTTGCTGAGCACTCCTTGGGTCTCCAGCCGACGAACCAGGTNCATGATTTGATGGCAATGGGATACATTGTCCACCAGTGTCCACCAGGTCTTTATACTTTTGTGTCTCTAACATGCCAGGCCAATAAATCCACACAGTCCAATAAATTTGGTTGTCTCTCTCCTCCTCCTGGCTGGAGGCAGGGCCCCTCTAATATTGAGCATGGCACCCACAATTAGCAGATGAGTTACTACCTGGACTGGAGAATTCCTCACTGTAGACCAGAGCAACCAACCTCCTGGGAGAATTCCTTCTTCTATCTGTTCTACCTTGCAACTCAGGTACTCATGCCTGTAGGGCTGAGGTACATTGTCCATTCTACTTCCTTATGTCCTTTCATAGTCACAGAGGCAAAATCACAAGATATTTCATAGCGTGTTCTGTTTCTCTTGAGCTGTTCTTGTAGGAGGGTGTCTTCTAACAGCTGTGACATGGGTCCATGCAGGAGAACAATGGGATCTTTCCTCAACCCTGGTCAGTTTATCAACAATTTATCAAACAGTTTCTTATTTGTCTTAGACATTTCCTCTTTGTTTGCTCAGTGATTTTCTTGGTCATTTAAATTGGATTTCTCAGACATTTTCTTGGTTTTCTCAGTGAGTTTTTCCACGGCTGCCACAGTGAGGGGAAAAGAGAGAGACTGTCTTCATATAGTTGTACTCTGTTAGCCACTTCATTTACAGTTAGTGTGTTGGCATGAGATCTTCCTAGACCATTGCTGACAATGTGTGGGAATAAATTGATGGTGCATTCTGCACAAACTTCTATAATATTGGTCATTTGCATGGCATTTCATCAGGGTCTACATTCACTCACCAATCAATCACCACAAATCACCTCTCACACAGCCATGTCTCTCAGGTACTTAATACCTTTCTCCATCGTGGTCCATTTTCTTGGGCAGCATTCAATATCACCCTTAAAGAGGTACCTGCCCTTTGCAGCTGACACCAGTAACCTCCAGAGACTGAGACTGTTTGACCTTCTTCCAATCACTTTATCTCTAGGCAGTAGGTTTCCCTACTGCCTAGCTTCTCTACCTTCTAAGTCTATGGTGTTGGCCCCATTATCCTAGCATTGGAGCAACCAGGAGGTGTCTCGCCTTCATGACAGCTAAAGTCCTTTCTCATATTTCGCAAGTACTTCATAGACAAGGATTTGACAATTACCGCTGCA
The DNA here is from genome assembly GCA_013400035.1 of Rynchops niger. NCBI lineage: Eukaryota > Metazoa > Chordata > Aves > Charadriiformes > Laridae > Rynchops > Rynchops niger. The sequence continues at coordinate 7,021 of VXBH01005436.1, forward strand.
TCTGATTCCTCCTCCTGTGTTGATGCTGCCCAAGAAGGACTCTCTCCCTGATCTGCTTTAGAAGGACCCTTTCCTTTGCTTTAGAAGGACCCTTTCCTTGATCTTTGTCAGCAGAAACCTCTCCCATGCTATCTGGCTTGAATTGCTCTTTGTTGTAAAGGGCAGCTGACCTCCTTTTTTGCATCCTGGTCGGCAGGGCAACTTGCACCCATACTGACGAAGTCTGAGTAGCAGCAGTACTCATTGTCACAGCAGCTGGAGTAGTGACAGTGTTCATTGTTGAGGCTGTAATAGTGGCAGTGGTCATTGTCAGAGGAGCTGGAATAGTGGTAGTGGTTGTTGTCGAGGCTGGAATAGTGGCAGTGGTCATTGTCAGAGCAGCTGGAATAGTGGTAGTGGTTGTTGTCGAGGCTGTAGTATCTTGTGCCAGTGCAGGTGGTAGAGTGGCTTGTGCTGATATGGGTGGTGGAGTGGCTTCAGACGATATGGGTGGTGGAGTGGCGGCAAGGTGGCTTGGGCTAGTACAGGCTGTGGAGTGGGAGTAGCAGCAGCATATGTCATACACCTACTCCTGTACTGATATTTAATAAGAAACCACCTCTGCAATACATTCAGGAGAATCATCAATAAAACCATGATTTTAAGAAAATAAAAATGATTTCTGAAATCCAAAAGATTTCCATCCCCTAGCTCTAGTGGTGTCAGTTTGGCATAAACGTTAAAGGGTGAGGTAAACCTTCCCAAGGTAAGATTGAAAGTGTAATTTGTAATAGAATCCATTACATGATTCCCAAGATAGTCAGGTAAAGCTGTTATCCAATTCGTCATATTATAAGTCGGCATCAAAAACAAGAGAAGAATAGCATGTTTAAACCACCACATGCAAACACAAAGAGCAAATAAGCCACACAACACATTTGGAGGTTAAGAAGCATTGCATCAACTAACTTTAAACAAAGCTCTCTAAAGGCATGATACCACATTTCACTTAAGAACAACAGGATGTGAGCTGTCTGTTTTAATTTCCAGCCTCTTAAGACTCACATAGAGAAAATCCAGTACTTTCTCAACTGAGTAAGCCAGAATTCCAAAAGATTCAGGCAATCTATTAGAGCCCTGGTCAGGCCCCAGTTGGGCCCCACACTGGGCACCAATAAATCTGTCGTGGTTTGGGCTGGAATGGCCATTGATATGAACAACAGATGCTCTCTCCAACCTCTCCATTCAAGAGAGAAGGATGAGAGAGAAAGAGACTTGTGAGTTTAAAAGAAACTAAACTACTTTAATGAAATATTAATAATAAAGTAATACTAAGAAAAGATAATAATATTAAAAAAAAAAAGAGAAAATAATGAAATATATACAGTATTTCCAAAACCAGTATCAAGTTCCCAGGGTGACGATCATGTCACTGGAAGGCACTGAGAAAGTCCCAGACTGGACTCAGCAACAGATGGGAACTGGATTCAGGAATGCACATATTGGGATCAAAGGCAGATGAACAGACAGGGTCCTCCTNGGTCAGGCCCCAGTTGGGCCCCACACTGGGCACCAATAAATCTGTCGTGGTTTGGGCTGGAATGGCCATTGATATGAACAACAGATGCTCTCTCCAACCTCTCCATTCAAGAGAGAAGGATGAGAGAGAAAGAGACTTGTGAGTTTAAAAGAAACTAAACTACTTTAATGAAATATTAATAATAAAGTAATACTAAGAAAAGATAATAATATTAAAAAAAAAAAGAGAAAATAATGAAATATATACAGTATTTCCAAAACCAGTATCAAGTTCCCAGGGTGACGATCATGTCACTGGAAGGCACTGAGAAAGTCCCAGACTGGACTCAGCAACAGATGGGAACTGGATTCAGGAATGCACATATTGGGATCAAAGGCAGATGAACAGACAGGGTCCTCCTTGGACGCCAGCCATTGAAGAAAGAGGGCTGATCCTTTGATCCCTCAAGCTTTTATACTGAGCATGATGCAGATGGGATGGAATACCTATTTGGTCAGTTTTGGGTCACCTTTCTGCTCCTCCCCACAGGTGCGACCCCTCTACACTTCTACAATTCCGACCCTCCAATGGGTCTTACAATAAAGTTATCTGACCCTGATTGCTATAGCACTAAGTATAAGCAAGAGCCTCTCTGCATACCATTCCTTGGCACAAACAGTAAACATTAGGTCTTATCACTCTGGAAGTGGACAACTGTCTAAAAAACATGCTGTTAATTTCAGAGAGTTCAGTTAGTTATAATAGGCTTAGCTTAAAAATAAAATTACTGAAAAGAAAATTGTTTCTGTCTTACTTCAAACCAGGAAAATTTGAAAGGAGGAGAAAGAAGACCCTGGTCCCTCTGGCAGGAGCAATGGCTCCTATCTCCCCTTGGGAGCAGAGAAGATGAGGACACCAGCCCCTTGGTGGGAGAGACCACAGCCAGAGTAGGTGCGTGACAGCCCCCAACAACTCCACAGAGAGTTGAGCAGATGGGACCACCATGCTACAGCATCAAGGAAGCTGAGACCTGAGCCCTGAGGGATATGGCCCCTTGGATTTCCTCTGACATGGGCATGCCATGGGATAGCCCCCAATGCCCGGTATTTCTGGGCAGCCCCCAGCATGTGCCTGAAGCTTGTCCCTCATTGAAGGGGATGGTGGAGCCAAATGAGCATGGGCGCAGGAGCAGGAGTGGGCAGGGGCACTCAGAACCTGGGACAGGCAGTCTCAGACAGGGTGTAAGAGGAAATTTTTCTATGCTGTTGCAACATCTGTCCACCATAAGCAAGACAAAGCCTCCCAAATCTGGAGCCATACAGAGCCTGGGGTAGTGTTCAGGGCTTATTCCAGGGGCTTTCCTGCCTCGAATCTTCTCAGGCCCCAGGTGGCATGTCTGGCTTGTCCTTCATCTAGGAAGAGCATGCAAGAGTGAAGAGGAGGGAGAGGGGAGTAATCTGGAGGGCAAGGCTATTCTCCAAAGCTTTCTAACATGCCCTACCTTGCCCCTTGGTTGGGCAGGCCAACAGTTAAGCCTTAGGATGCCCAGACAAGTCTTCATGCTGTTGTCCCATCAGAAAAATTCTAACTTCTGTTTCTTTCTCACTCTTTTTTGCAGACTGTCAGGCTAGTGGGCATGGGCATCATCTACATCAGGGAAAAGGACATTTGTAATGGGAACAAGGCAAGCTTGAAGGTCCAGAGACCCACATTCCACCTGGACAAGCCAGTTCTGGTGAGGACCAAGCCCTGCTATGAGACCAGACCATAGCCTGGTAAGAAGAGACCTTCAGACCTGTGCTTCCCCATTCCTTGTGGCTGGGGTCCCTGCCACCAGCTCTGCAGCCTTTCCAGACTGCTGTTGGAGAGCAATTTCTTGGAGGTGTTCCTGTGAGTCTCCCTGCAATGATGAAGCTGATGGTTCCCATTAATGACACCCCATCCCTTGGGAAGGCGAACACCAGTGTTTTTGCTAGCTCCTGCAGCTGACAGGTAGTTAAAAGCAGCTGGACAGTAGCTCAGCTGGCAGCAGAGATGAGAGGGTTAGCACGTCCCAAGGCAAGACATGGCTCTCCTATGACATTAGTGGTTGCCAAGGGGCATCACAGGGCTTGGAGTGTGTCTGGAGTGTCTTTGTCCTTCAGATGGCCTCCTCGCCTCTTGGAGAGGAGCAGCAGTCTGCATGGAAACAGGGTCCCTCAAAGGCAGGGTGTTTGCTGCTGAATGGGGAGTTGGTGATTAGGGGACAAGAACATCTCTCTGATGAAGAAAGGTTGAAGGACTTGGGTCTTTTCAGTCTGGAAAAAAGACGGCTGAGGGGGGATCTTATCAACGCTTATAAATACTGAAAGGGGGGGTGTCAGGAGGATGGGGCCAGGCTCTGCTCAGTGGTGCCCAGCGACAGGACAAGAGGTAATGGGCACAAACTTGACCATGGGAAGTTCCATCTCAACCTGAGGAGGAACTTCTTTGCTGTGAGGGTGGCAGAGCCCTGGCACAGGCTGCCCAGAGAGGTGGGGGAGTCTCCGTCTCTGGAGACATCCCAACCCCGCCTGGCCGCGTTCCTGTGCCACCTGCTGTGGGTGACCCTGCTCTGGCAGGGGGGTTGGACTAGGTGTTCTCCAGAGGTCCCTTCCAACCCCTGTCATTCTGTGATTCTGTGATTCTGTGTGGTGGGATGGGAGGAAGGTTGGTGTGTTCTTGAAGGGTCATTGTGGTGAAAGGTGATGTGAGTCTGCTGAAGTGCTGATCAAGTGATTTTGTTGGGCGGTTTCTCTGCAGAGGAATTAGAAATTGCAGAGCTGACCTATGCCGAGGCCACCTTCCACCTCTGCATCCCTGAGAAAAAGGTCTTGATGTGCATTGAGGCAACCATGAAAGTCATTGCATGGGCCTTGACCAAAGGCAAGGACTTTGACTTTTTGTCTTTAGACAAGAACTTCAGCATCCTTGTGTACTGAGGAAGAAGAGTGGTCATAAGAACCTTTGAAGACCTGCTCCTAGACGTGGATAAGACCAGGATCCTGTCAAACACTTTCCTCCAAGTGAAATGAAATAGAAAAAAACCCAAACAACCAAAACAAAAAATCCAAACAAAAAGGCCTAGACGTCATCATTTTGAAATGGAATTTGGTGACGCTCATTTCCTAATACCTATTGCCAGCTTATTGTAAATTCTGCTTTGTAAAACCGTAATCTTGACAGCAGCTCAGCTCTCATGCAGGTCTGGGAGCAACTTCTTAGTGGGACCTGTAAGGGACTGTGTTGCCCCTTATTGAAAACACTGGTACCTTCTTATTTGCAGGTTTGTGTACAAAAATGAGAAGTCTGAAAAAGAACTTCCTGAAAAGGCTTCACCATGAGGTATCGTAACAATGCACTGATATTGTATAGAGATGCAAGAGTGTGTTGCCCACATATGACTCCACCTCCCCAATACAAGAGGTTCTCCAAAGTGACCAGCATATCCCAGATCCCCCCTTTTCCAAATGGGGACCCAAGCAAGGAAGAAGCAATGGGGCAGGAACTGCTCAGGGAGCTGTGTGGTCCTGTAGAAAGGGAGAGCTGGGAGATAGTGGTACTCAGAAAGGGCTGAGACTGTCCTAGGAAGCCTGACTCCATGGACTGATGAGTCCAAGCTAGGCGCAGGTAGCACACACCTGCACAGATCGCATGTCTGGCTGGTGGGGAGTGTCCCAGAGGTGCCGCTGTGAAGAGCTTCCTGGTTTTGTGCTTCCAGTGACTTGTACTGGCAAGCACCTGGTCTCCTGAGGGCGTCTTTCCCCTGTTTGGACAAGGGGCTTTGGTCTCACAGGAGAAAAGAGAACTCTCGTGGTTTAACCCCAGCTGGGAACTAGGACCATGCAGCTATTCACTCGTTCCTGCTTTCCCCCCGAGTAGGGAAGGGGGAAGAGGGAGAAAAATGAGGGGAAAAACCCTCATGAGCTGAAATAAAGAGTTTAATAGAACAGTAATGGGGGAAAAAATACTAATGGGAAAAGAATATACAAAATAAGTGATGCGATATGATTGGTCTCACCACCCAATGATCGATTGCCCAGCCCATCCCAAGCAGCAATCGCAGATTGCTGGCCCCCGGACAACACCCATTTATGTATGGAACATGACCTCTATGTTATGGAATATTCCTTTGGCCAGATTGTCCTGTCTATGCTTCCTCTCAGCTTCTGTGGAGAGCTGAAAAAGTCCTTGACGTAATATAAGCATTACTTAGCAACTACTAAAACAAGACGTCTTATCAACATTATTCTCCCACTCAGTGCAAAACACAGCAGCTACTAGGAAGAAAATTAACTCTATCCCAGCTGAAACCAGGACAGTATCCATCCCTTATGCTATACCATCTATGTATTGCCCAGGTCTTACACTTTTCAATAAATCACGACCACTTTTCCTGTCTTTGATATATAGATAGATATCTATATATATACACACACAGATATCATCCCCTTAGTCAATGGATCATCTCTCTAAAAAGTCCGTTGAGTTCATTTAGCCCAAGATTGTGGGCTCTATCTCTTTTAACAGTCTTTCAGGGCAGGAGAGATGTTGTGTGGTGTTGAATTGTTGCATGCTGCATCTGGGGCTTGAAGCTGCTGTATAACCCATGCCCATGGTCTGCGGATTGAAGATGTCGATCTCAAAAAAATTGCTGGGCATCAGTTGCTGATGGAGGTTCTGGTTCCATCACTTTACTCGGTTTCATAAAAGTTAATTCTTCATTAATGTGGGCAAATCTTACTGTAATACCATTGATATAGCATATACCAACCATAGTAGTGATGACATTTAGCAAATAGCATAATTGAATTTAATTCATTGGCTGTTCTCACCCAAAATCGTATCTCCTTGAAGTACACATCAGACTTCCCATCCTTCTGCATAGCCCATCAAGGGCACCCAGGTCCTTGAGCAAAAGCAATCCCATGGGTGGGTTTACCTTTGTCCATGGCAGGAACTACCCAGACTGTTTTCCCTAACATATTTTTCATGTGCACTAAGGGGTCTTCATCACCTTCCTCAGTATGTGAAAGTTTTCTTTTGGCAGGGCTAGGTGGCCTTTGCTAAATGTGTATCCCCACCCATTTCTCTCAGTGTAGTCTTCAACAGTCCATTGCACCTTTCAATTTTTCCAGAGGCTAGTGCATGATAGGGGATGTCATATACCCACTCAATACCATGTTCTTTGGCCCAAGTGTCTATGATGTTGTTTCAGAAATGAATCCCGCTGTCTGACTCATTTCTTCCTTGGGTGCCATGTTGCGATAAAGCTTGTTTTTCAAGGACCAGGATAGTGTTCTGGGCAGTGCCATGGGGCATAGGGTATTTTTCCAGCCATCTGGTGGTTGCATCTACCGTTGTAACCGCACGGCATTTGTCTTGGCAGGTTTATGGGAGTGTGATATAATCGATTTACCAGGCTGCCCCATATTTGTATTTCAGCCATTGTCCTCCGTACCAGAGAGACTTTAACCACTTTTCTTGTTGAATCGCAGTGCACATTTCACATTCATTAATAACATTCATGATAGTGCCCATGATCAAGTCCACACCTCAATCACAAGCCCATCTATATGTCGTGTCTGTTCCTTGAAGGGATACCTTTCCTTCATGGCTAGCAGAAGTTGACTCTGGAGCCTGAGGGCTTGTGTCCTTTTTCCAGTCATCTCGCCAATACTCCCTTCCCTGGAAAGGGACTCCAGCTGCTTGGCTTCCCTACTCTTTAATTTCAATCCACTGATCCCATTATCCCAGCATCGGAGCAGCCAGGTGGCAATGTGCTTGCCCTCACGACGACTGAAATCTTTTCATATCTTGCAGGTCACCCAGGGATAAGAATCAGGTGATTCCCTCTGGTTCTTCCTCCTGTTCTTGTGATGACCCTCGTTCACCTTCACCCCTGTGATCTAATTTTTTTGTATATTTCTTCTTGTGTATCAGGGCAGCATGGGTTGGTTCTCTAGTTCAGTAGGTGCGGTGCCTGTCACTGGGGTTCCTGTATCCACAGTGCCTGTCAACAGGGATTGAGTAGCCACAGTGCCCGTCGCCAGGAGGTCAGTAGCCACAGTGCCTGTCACTGGGGTTTCAGTAGCTGTGGTGCTCATCACAGGGGTTGGAGTAGGTGCAGCGTGCCCACATCCGCACTGAGCACCAGTAGCAGATGGGATGGTATTTTTAAATAATTATTTAACCTTAAGCAAGACCAGAAACACATTCAGAAGACCTAGAAATATGATCAGGCTGGTTTGAACATCCCAAGGATATTCAAAATTCTCAAGAGCAGTTGTAATTAGCCTGGAAGTGAAGGGGGAGGTGAAGGAAGAGATCGCCCCCACAGACTGGTTCTCCGAGAAAAGGTAAAAAGTGTAATTACTAATAGCTTCCGCTAGATGCCTCCGAAGTAAGAAGACGAAACCACCACTGTCATTCCGCCCTGCATGCCGCCGTCCGCCGCTAACGAGTGCAGAGACAGTACACACAATTTTATCAGTTATCATAAACCAGCGTTACAAACTACAGCAAAATTATAATCTAATCCCAGAGGTGATAAACAGCACAACAGGGAACATACACAGCAAGTGAAGTGTCACAAAACACAACCCCGAGAACAAGCACAACTTTGAGAACAAATACATCAACATTGTGACCAGCCCCTATGAACCAAATATAATGAATGCTTATAACAAGTTTGTTCTAACATGCTCTGGTCAGATTTGTTGTTATCTCAGCCTGTACAGCACTACTTATGGTGCCAAAAAGGACTGTCGTGCTTTAACCCCAGCTGACAACGAGGACCACGCAACCGTTCACTCACTCCCCATCTTCTCCTCCAGTAGGGTAGGGAGAAAAGAGAGAAAAAGGAGAAAAAATACCTCATGGTTTGATATAAAGACAGTTTAATAGAACAGTAATGGAAGATGATGATGATGATGATAGTAATAATAATAATAATAATGGTAAAAGAATATACAAAATAAAGTGATGCAATACAATTACTCTCACCACTCGATGGTTGACTCCCAGCCTTTTCTGAGCAGTGACTGCTGAGAGCAGCTCTGCCAAGAACAACTTGGGGGTCCTGGTGGATGAAAAGCTGTACATGAGCCAGCGTTGTACGGCCACAGCCCAGAAAGCCAACCATATCCTGGGCTGTATCAAAAGAAGTGTGGCCAGGAGGCTGGGGGAGGTGATTCCGCCCCTCTACTTGTCTTCGGTGAGACTCCACCTGGAGTACTGNTCTGAGCAGTGACTGCTGAGAGCAGCTCTGCCAAGAACAACTTGGGGGTCCTGGTGGATGAAAAGCTGTACATGAGCCAGCGTTGTACGGCCACAGCCCAGAAAGCCAACCATATCCTGGGCTGTATCAAAAGAAGTGTGGCCAGGAGGCTGGGGGAGGTGATTCCGCCCCTCTACTTGTCTTCGGTGAGACTCCACCTGGAGTACTGCATCCAGCTCTGGAGCCCTCAGCACTGGGAAGACATGGACCTGTTGGAATGGGTCCAGAGGAGGGCCACAAAAATAATCGGAGGGCTGGAGCACCTCTTCCATGAGGACCAGCTGAGAGAGTAGGGGTTAGCAGCCTGGAGAAGAGAAGGCTCCGGGGAGACCTTATTGCGTCCTTTCAGTGCTTAAAGAGGGTTTATAGGAAAGATGGGGACAAACATTTTATCAGGGTCTGTGGCAATGGGACAAAGTGTAATGGATTTAAACTAAAAGAGAGTAGATTTTGGGTAGATATAAGGAAGAATTTTTTTACAATAAGGGTGGTGAGACACTGGCCCAGGTTGCTCCAAGAGGTGGTAGATGCCCCATCCCTGGAAACATTCAGGATCATGTCGGATGGGGCTCTGAGCAACTTGACCTAGGTGAAGATGTCTCTGCTCAAGATGTCCCTGTTCCAACACAAACTATTCTATGATTCTGTGATCCCTGCCCCTTGGCCAACTCCCATTTATATACTGAGCATGATGTCTATGCTATGGAATATTCCTTTGGCCAGCTTGTCCTGTCTGTGCTCCCTATCAGCTTCTATGGGGAGATGAAAAAGTCCTTGACTTAATATAAACATTACTTAGCAACTACTAGAACATGTTTTATCAACACTATTCTCATACTAAAGCCAAAACACAGCAGCTAATAGGAAGAAAATGAACTCTGCCCCGCCTGAAACGGGGACAAGGACAAAGGCAGAGACTGCAAGCAGGTACCATAAGGTGAGATTTGTGTCACACCTGAGCAGCACAGCCCATGGCTCTCTTGTCCGGGATTTGGCTTGAGGGTATTCCCCAGCCCAGACATAACCCCGGTGCAAAACTGCCTCCTGCTGCCTGCATGGGGTTGGCCTGTGAACACCAGCTGAAGAACAGGCTCCTGCTGTTCTCACACAAGCTCCTTGTTTGTTTGCAGTGACCTGCTGCCAGTGGAGGAGAGCCAGGCAGATAATTGCAAGGAAGTCAAAGTGGTGGAGTGTCCAGAAGTCAAGCTCCCTGCTCTGGACACTCTGATGGGAGCAGCAGTGGTAGGTGGTACAGGTGGACGTAGTGATGGTGTCCCACATAGGAAGACATGGCTCTATGGAGAGGGTGTCCCCAGAGGCACCCCCTACACCCTGGAGGTGTTCATCCTATCACTCCTTCTGGCTCTTTTTTTCCCTCTGGGCAGTGACTCCATCTGTTCACACCACTCGGCTTCCACAAGGACCCTTCTGGTTCCCCAGCTCCTGCCCCAGGGTCTCTGCCAGTGGCACTTCTCCTCCCGGTGGGTTTCCCACGTGTGCTGGGAGACTGCAGAGGGCTTGCAGGCCACAGCTTCCCTCATGTCACCTTGTCCAGGCACAAGCAGCAGTCTGAAATACTTCAAGTGCATTGGCCTGACTCATCACTGTACTTCCCCTGGCTCAAAAGCACCAAGCAGGAGAAGGCTAAAATACAGCCAGGATGGGAGAAAGCCATCTCCTGGGGCAAGAGAGATGGGGACGGGATGCCTCGCTGCTGTCCCCAGACAGTGAAGGGGGTAACACCGGCCCCTTGGCTGGAGACACCAAAGCTGGAGTAAATGTGCAGCAGCTCCCAGCAAGGCTGAGGAGAGTTGAGTAGCAGATGTCACCGACCCACGGGCTCAGGGTCCTGATTTCCCCTGAGAGGGCTCAGCCCCAGTGGACGTTGTCTTGGCTGCCCCCCAATGGACTTTGTCTTGGCAGCCCCAGCCTGGGAGCAGAGGCCAGAGGCAGGCAGAGGCTGTGTCAGGGTGCGAGAGGGAATTTGTCCCTGTTGCAGCATCCATCTACAAAGAGCAAGACAGGTCCTCACAAATCTGAAACCATACAGAGCCCAGAAGAGGTAAAGGAAGGCCATGGAGGTCAACAGGTTGTGGGCAACAAGCCCCAAACCAATTCCCCTGGTAAATATCTCCAACCACGGGAAGCATTTTTCTCACTGCAGCATTTGCCTCCCTTGCCTGGGCAGTAGTACCCAGAAAGGACCGTCTGTTTCCGACACGTGGTGGCAGGAGAACAGCAGGGTCCCGGGGCTGTGCCCCTGGGTCAGACCTGCCTTCCAGCCCAAGGGAGGTATCTGTAGGCAGAACAGGGGCAGGTGGGGAAAGCGGTGGGTTCCTCTCCTGGGTTTGGCCTCTTCTCTCCCAGCTCTTGGCCCCGGGCTGATGGGCCTAGGTCTGCAGAGCAGGGGGTGTCTCAGAGACCACAGAAAGCTTCCAGGACCAGACCTGGTGGGCAGGAGTTCTCTGCCCTCAGCTCTGTACATCCAACTGAACACCTTTTGGTTTCTCCTTTAGTTTTTTGAAGAAGACGGAGTTCTGAGACACCAACAAAAGGTCTCATGAGGACGGCGCAGCCATGCGTGGGACATGAGCACAGTGATGCCTCCTCCTCTGCAGCAGCAGAGCTCTTAGCAGAGTGGGGCCTTTCCAAACACTGTATTCCTCCTGGAGATGCCCAATAAAGATGCCAGGGCCCTTCTCAGCTGGAGTCACCCACCTGTGCCTGGCAGGACATTCAGTGGCAGGGCTTTAGAAAGGACGGATTGTTAAAGATCCCGTGTGCTGGCCCATCCTTGCACACAAAAGCAACTACTGTGGACAGTGCTGCCTGTCCACAGCACCCCCCCCAGAGTGACTCCGCATACGCAGCTCAACCTAGTCTTGCCCAAAGTGGGAGCTGAGGAGCTCAGAGGGGAAGAGAGGAGATGAAGGCATCCAGGAAGGGGAGGGCAACACCCAGCAAGGTGGATGAGGGGCATCTAAAATCAAGCGGATGGGAACTCGGGGCGGTCTCAGCTTGCCTGGAGGGGAAGGGCACAGCGGATATGGGATTGCAGCCAGAGGGTAGTGGTGTGTGGCAGATAATGGAAAGGGAGAAGGGGTGAGCATGCAGGGAGGGAAAGACAGAACATCTGTGCTGTGGTAATGGGTAATGAAAGGGATTTGAAGAGATATGGTGGTAAGCAGAGGGTATCTGAATTCATAGAGGCACTGTGAAGGGTGTATGAGCTTGAGTGGATGGAAAGAAGGGATTTTGAGATTCCTTAGAGGGGAACAAAAGGGACCTGATGGTCCAAAAGGGAGAATTAAGAGGATGTGAGCAAGAGTTAAGGAGAAATTGGAGGGTCAGTGCATACGTGGATGCTAATGGGAAGAGATGATAACAGATACTTTGGGGGATCTGCATGCTCATGAAAAGCATTGAAGTTGTCCTGTAGGGGAAGGTCTTCTGAGTGAGCAGGGCAGGTAAGATGTGACTGCTCTTGGAAGGGATGAGATACCATCTGAGCAAACAGGGAAGGTATTGGAGAGGACCCTATTGTGATAGGGACTGTGACTGCTGGGGAGCCAGGGAAGGGGTTTGGTGACTGCTAGTTTGTGTATGGTGTGCTTCCGACTGTTGGCACGCCACTGAGCTGTCAGTGATTGTTGGGATGGGAGTGGGGTGCCAGTTGCTGTTCGAGGTGTTGCCTCCCCCCCACCCCTGGGTACTGTGTTTCAGTCAGCAGCACTGAGCACCAGATTTTCCGAGGCTGTTTGGGAAATGCTCCAACACAGGGATGAGCTGCAAGAAAAGAGCCTGAGAGCATGAGCACCAAGGACTGTGGAGGATGCCAGGAGGAAAGAAGTGAAGAGAGCACTGTGCTGGATTTACGTGGCAAGGTTTCGTTGAGGGGTGGGGTGGGGCTGCAGGGGTGGCTTTTGTAAGAAGAAATCAGGAGCTGGCCCTGTGTTGGTCACAGCCAGTCCCAGATGGCTGCAAAACAGACCAGTCCATCAGTGAAGCTGGTGGCACTGCTTCAGTTCTATTCTTCAATTTATTTAAGAAAACGTAAAAAATGCTGCACAACAGCTGTGAGAGAAAGGAGTGAGAAAACTGTGAGAAGACCAACACGGTGTAGACACCAAGGTTGGTGAAGGAGTGACAGCAGGTGCTTCAGGCACCAGAGATTTCCCTGCAGCCCATGAAGAGGTCCATAGTAAAGCAGGGGGTCCCTGCAGCCCATAGAAGGCCATGGTGGAGCAGATATCCACACTGCAGCCTATGGAAGACCCTACACCAGGACCTGCCCTAAGGGAAGCTGCAGCCTGTGGAGGGCCCATGCTGGAGCAGTGTCTTCCTGAAGGACTCTACCCCATGGAGAATCCCCACATTAGAGCAGTTCTTGAGGAACTGCAGCCCATAGGAAGGACCCACATTGTAGCAGTCCCCAGCAGTCCCTGGGGAGGAACCCATGGAGAAAAGTATAAGGAGGAAGAAGCAGCAGAGAAGTGGTCTGAACTGACTGCAACTCCCTATTCCCCATCCTCCTGTACCACTCAGGGCTGGGGGGAAGAGTCAGGAGATTTGGGAAAGAAAATTAAGTTAAGCCTGGGAACAGGGCAAGTAGGAGAAGGTGGTTTTAGTTTTGTCTTTGTTTCTTACCATATTTTTAATTGGCAATAAATTAAATTGACTTTTCCCAAGTTGAGTCTGGATTGTCCATGATGGTAATTGGTAATATTTCCCTATCTTCCTCTCAACCCATGGTCTTTTCCATCTAATTATCTCCCCTTTTCCTGTTGAGGAGGGTGAGTGAGAGAGTAGCTGGGTGGGCGCGTGGCAGCCAGCCAAGGTCAAGCCCACACAAGGACGCTGGGCTTGATCTCCGTCTTGTTGTCAGAGGACTCACCTCAGCCCTGCAGATAGGCAGTCTTCCCTGGCCAGGCAGGCAGGACCATACGCAAGAGCAGGGAGGAAGGAGCGGAGGGGATGCGTCAGGCTGAGCCCTGCCCTGAGGTGAATGTCTTTCTGCTACTGCTGCTGCCTTATCTTAGGTGGGAGGTAAGCACAGGTAATGGTAGTGTGTATCCCTTACTCCAAGCCTCTGGGTTGTGCCTTCTGGGGCAAGGCCTGGGAACCTTCCGTATGTGTTTCATTGTCTCCTCCCAGTCCTCCGTTTCCCTTTGGGCACTCAGAAAGCTGTTACCCCCTACCCAGGAGCCCTCTGTGCAGCTTTGGGCTGCAGCTCAAAGAGCTTTCCAGGCTTCTTTCGGTGCATCTGTAAGCATTTAAGTGCCTGTGAAACCCTTCTGTGTTTGTTGTGGAGCCTCCCTGAGCCTGTCACATGTCTCTCTGTGCCTCCCAGAAACCTTTGGTTTGCCTTCGGTTGTGCCCCGGAGCCCTCCAAGCACCTCGGAGTGTGCCAAGCTGCTGGGATCTACGGAGCTGGAAACAGATGTCCTGGATCTCATCCGCAGGAGCAGTTATGACAAGGGTTGATTCCAAAGACTGCATGGAAAAGCTGGTGCCCCCTCACACCACTGAGGTGGAGGTGGCCGATGCTCCACTGTGAAGCTACAGCCACACACACCTCTACCCTCACCATCACCACAGCCTTCTCCCCAGAGCTGCACTTCTGACCCGAAACTGCTTACCCCACTTCAACTGCTTCATCTGCGTGATATTACCTTGTTTCTGAATAAGACTGGAAGTCACAGAGAAATAGATTTGATTCATGGCAGCATTTATCCTTAGCTACAAATTCTGTGCCTTTCAATGTGTGCATTTTAATTATGTGCTGCAAAAAGCAGCAGCAAGATGGTATTTTATATCTGGTCATATGGAGGCACAGCCTATGTTCATTTGCCTTGGCCCATTGCTACCATCCTAGTACATGAAATCCCCAGGAGAAGGAACTGACTGGCCAGCAATCAGCGCAAGAGATCAATTTTTTTCCTATCTCCTTCCAAATCTCTCTCTTTCTCACAGCTCTGCAGAATGGGCCAGAACCCTGAGTACATTCCCCATACGGAGACTAAGTTTCAGATGTTGCATTAGATCAATCTCTACCATTTATTTATTGTAGGCTAGAATGTTTTACCTGCCTGTGTCATGGCCAGTTTCTCAAAGTGGGAGGGACTCGTAAACCCCAGGATCTGTCTGGGTGTGACTGTGCTATTTTGCTAATAAGGAGATAACTGATAGTCCACTGTGGGTTTATTATATGCCAATAAGGCGTTTAGATTAATGGATTACCAATAAAATGCTGTATGAAGTCTTTATAAAGCTCCAGCTTTGCACTGGGAGCATAAAGCTCTGACTGCTAGGCAGTCTGAGTGCTAAGAAGAGAGAAAGTCTGAGAGACACAAAACAAAGACAGGGAAAGACCAAAGTCAGAAAAAATAAAATATATTCAGGTTAGGGAAGGCTAGATTTTGCAGACATTATGAAAGGCTTTCTTTCCTTTACAGTCCTTGCAGTCCTCTTACTGGTGCATAGCTCCCAGGCCGTCTATGTTAAGGTGAGTTTTCTGCTCTTTAATGTATTGTTTTTACAATTTCAACAAAGTCCTGATATTATGTGAAGTGTTGTAGCTGCAACAGAAATCTTGAACTAAACTAACAGACCTGAAATTTTGCTTTGCTCTGGCTTGATATCCAACTTCATCTTCCTATGGTTCAGTTTTTCTTTCTGTAAAATGCTTCAGGCATTACTAATGTGCTGATGCAGTTTAATTCACTTCACCATCCATATCACTGCTCTGAAATCCCTTGCTGACTGAGTCATTGCATTTCCAGACTTTTCTTTTGCACATAAACCCATGTGTTGTGAAGCTGCAAGAACTGGGGACACCTCTGATTTTAGAGAATGATGTAAACAACATGTGACAAACGAGAAATCGTCTTGTCTTGCCTACTTCTAGGCAGATAGTTCTTTACGAAAATGATCTGCAAACTTACGTGATGGAGCCTACACACATGTCACGTATTAGAAAGTGGTGAAAGAAATACTTATCTGGATCCAATTAAATATTAATAGGCAGATAAGCTATTAGAGGAGGCTATATCAAATTTTCCAAAATACACAGCACCCATGACTATTATTAAATGAAACATGGAAGCAGTTAATAAGGCATTTCTGTGCTCTTGTCTATAATTGGGAGTGTGTTGTATCTGTACACACTCATCCTTAGTTTAGGAGATTTCAGTTTGATTGCAATGTAAATAGCTTCCTCAGAGTACCAAGAGAACTAATATTTCTTAAGCAATTATTGACTCTCTTTATACGTGCGCAGTAGGTTTCCAAGGATAGGGTACTATCTTTGTGCCTTGAAATGTCCTCTTTTTCTCCTTCAGATGTCAGAAATATCCAGACATAGCAGGTTTAAGCTATTCCTTTCTTCCAAAATGTTCTTTAGCTTTTAGAGTCTCCAGGGGAGAAGTAGCTTCCTACTTATTGAAAAAAAAATCTCAGTTTTCTACTTGGAGGCATAGAAAAATAACTAAATAATAATAGCTCTTTCAAGGTTGGGTAAAAGTATAGAAAGTGCAACTCTAGAGTTCTTGCTCCTCTTTGTAGTTTGAATTCTTACCTCATTAATCATTAAATCTGCATTTCCCCCAACATATGTGCAGTGTACTCCACATGTGTGTTGCACTCCTTTCACATGGACTACTGGAAGGCCTGTCAACTTACTCAGTGCACAAAGTCGGTTTATGGCCTTGTTTTCTGTAATTCTTCCTAAGATTTCCCTTTCTTCTCCCATAACATGTCAGAATTCCTTCATTTAACAAAATGTTTTGCAAAGCAGAAGTGAAGTTCATTTGACTTCAGATCATGTTTTTGAATATCGAGCAACACTATCTCGACACTTGCCATCACAGATCTTAATGTATATGATGGAAATGGGAGGAAGGTGATTTACTAAGTGTGGAGTAAAAACAGAAAAACTACAGACATGGATTATTCTGGCTTGCACTACTTCTGCAGTAAAATCTCTTGGTTCAGCAACACAGTATGCACTTTTACCTTGGAGAGAAGACGCTGCTCAGACTGAGCTTTCTAATACATCTTTCCTATCTGAGGTGGTGGGGGTTCTGTTTTGTATATTTCTGTTGTTCATTTGTTGTTTTTTGTCAACAGGACGTACGTGTCTCAGGGTTCATTCCTACTTTCTAGTTTATCTGAAAAAGCACCTGTGGAAATCCATCCTTTTTTAGTTCTCTGTTTTATGTTTTTAGGTCTGTGACCAATAGCTGAATCTAGAACTGAATTTATACAGGGAAAGTTAATTTTCCATAGACAACCATGACTGATAAATTAACCTGATTAAAATCATAAACCTATTGCAAGTAGAAAGGAGTTTGACTTTGTTCTGTAAATGCACGTCCAGAGTTTCTGTTTGTTTGGTTTTTTTTGTTTTGTTTTTTTTTTTTAATTCTTTAACAACAAAATTCTGTGATTCTGTAAAAAACACAAACAAACACCAAGTATCTTCTCCCCATCTCACACCATTCAACACTGGGCTCATGACACTACGAAACAAGTGACAATATTTGGTCTCATGCTGTATCAGAGTCACTTCACTTTGTTTTTTGAATGAGTAGGTGTTACTTGATCATCCTACTCACTGAAGTCATTAAACCAGGTTAAAACACATGCTAAAGATCAATTTGAAAATACTTATTTCTCTTCTAGGTTAAGCTCTAATTATCTGCAGGCATACATCGAGTTTAACAGCTGCAACACCTGCAATTTAAGTTCATGACCTCAGCAGTGGGATTCACTTTAATCTGAGGGAATGAGCATTAACAGATGTACAAGGTCTATCAATCGAAAACATGGAATAATATTTCCCAGAATACTACCTGAAGCTTTTGGTATGAGCTTTGAGTCAGAAGTATCATATTTATACCGCCAATAACTTGTGTTCCATTAATGGTGTGGACAAGATTTAAATTAATGGAAACTTGCCACAGTACCTTGGGGTGAGGGATTTCAGCTCTTAAAAATGTACAATGTGAAGAAATAGCTCCTTTTACGTGGCAAGAGTCTGACACATGACGGCCAACACTTGACGTTCTCTACTGGCGTCTTAGAAGAAAGAGTGAACAAAATAAATTCCCATTTACCCCCATTCAAATCATGATATTGTAAATCTCTACCACATAATGCCCAGTCACTTCACTTCTAGGGTGAAGGTTTCCAGCCGGTGTCTTTTGACGACAGATTTTATGAGTCTCTCTCATGGGAGTGAGAAATGCACTAGTTCTGCCTTGTCGACTGTGATACATAACAAAAGCCCCGACTAGCCAGCCAGGTCTCACTGCAGCTCTCAAAAGTCTTTGCCTTGAAAAGCTGATCATTTTGCCTTCAGTTAGATTTTATCTGGTCTTTGTTTCAACACTGTCTTTTCACTCTAGTATAGCTTTTCGGCAGAGCTCATGGTTGAAAAGGAACTAATTTTCCTAAGGATTGACTTCCTGATGCCTTTTTTTTTCTGGTTCTGTCTACATAGGATGGAGACTTGAAATTTTCCCTTGAGTCTGTGAAGAAGCTGAAGGAGCTTATGGATGAGAACAGACACATTAACCCTCGTATGGTGGTTTCTAGCTATTCTCCATGTGATGAAAAAGATCTCCCTGAGGAGTTCCAATCTGTGTGCAAAAGAGAAGATGCATCCATGATTTTTGAGAGGCTGAGTATGTAGCTCATATTGCATAGTTGCCATTTTTATCACACTTTTCAAAATTAAACATTTAAATAGCAGCAGGCAAAGAAAAGTAATCACTGTTCTGTTACTTCTAAAGCAGCTGAGAGAATCCATGCTGCCTTTTTACTGCCCCTCCTACAAGGGCTGGACTACACTAGCTCTGAGCCTCCTACAAGAAAATTCCTGCTCTGCTGAGCTTAGCTGTAGCTTGTAAGGTCAGGCATCTGTAACCATGAAAAAGCTTCCTCTAAGTAGTTGCACACCAACTTAGATGACTTTCAGTGACAGAGCTCACAATCTCTTATGGCCTATAGGAAAAGCAGGGTTATATAACTCAGTTCTAGCAAACTATGAGTTGTGTGAAGTTCTAATTGCTCTCTCTAATAAGTGTAGAACAAGTTTTTTTTCTAAGTAGCCTAAAAGAGGTGTGAGATATAAATGAGGTGAATCACTCTTTGGCATGATCAGTCTCCATGACACACATAGTGAATCTTGAACTGGCTGCTAAAGTGTTTGGGTTTTTTAATCATGTTACATTTATCTACTGTCCAATATAATGGACACTTTAGGAAGAAATACTACCAATATAACAAATGTTGTGATTCTACGAGCCACATCCCCACTACCTTCCCACAAGATGTCCTATTATTCTCTTTTCTCCACACGTTCATACTATTTCCCCAATGAATTCAGGTTTAATTTCATTTAAGCCAGATTTTTGCAAGAACTAATTTTACTTATACCAGTAATAACTTCAAGGAACACTAAAACTCATAAAACAGTAATGGAAAGGAGCCTCCAGATCCCTTGATATGTGACTCTGTTCTGCAAGAAACTCCTTTGCCATCTCACTGAAACTCCCTCTTTTCTCTCTAACAGACCTGGCTGTCCAAGAAGGTGATTTGTGTGAAATCTGTGCCAATGCTGCCTGTGCAGGTTGCGTTTGAATAAGGATGAAACAACCCAAAGAAGACGTGTCAAGCTAGGAAGTTTGTGTATTCATATTGCAAGATCACATACTTTCACAAATCAATATTTGGTTTCCGTCTCCACTTCAGTCAATCTGGAGCTGCTAGCCCATGTAGACATACCAAAGGTAGTCCTGAAGTAGTCGGATCAGGTGCCACCAGCAGCGCAGTTCTGGCAACAAGGAGACTGTAAACCTCATCGGAGAGGTTTCAGTTCTGCATGAGTTGTGTCACACTGGAACAAAAATGTCCTGGGCACAGTTTAATTTTTCACTATTTTGTCTGGATTGGAACACGATGGGTGAAACTGAGCAGTCTCCTGCAGCCTTTTTAATATCTAAATCTGCCTGTGATTTGACCTCCCCTGCACATAGCACCCACCAGTATTGGGTTATCATCTTTTCCAGCCCATGCTTTCCAGTGTGTTGGATAACTATCTCCATACCTCTAGGCCTTCATGTGACATGCATATGTTTGTAACAGAACTGCAGCAAGTAACCTGGGGACAAGTTACTTGTGTTTATCAGCATTTTCATAGCCAGAAATTTCTCAGTCTGTTGCTTGCACTAGTCATTGCCAGTTTAGGGAATGGATGTACAGGAGCACAGGAACACTTTCAAAACAGTTGTATGGAAGCTCCCTTCTTCTGACAGATACTCATGTTCATTAAGCTCGATTTAGGAAAAAAGGAAGTCCCACAAACTGCAATGCTGGAATCACTTTGAAATTAAAATATTGCCTTGTTTTTATTTATTGGTAGCAAGACTGTGAAGAAAGGATCTGCCCATGTTTATATGCTGTATATGAAATAAAAGCTAGTAATAATTTGTGGGGTTTTTTTAAACGTTTTTTTTTTTCTGGGGTTTGGGGTGTGATTTTTTGGTGATAGTCTGCTTGCCTACTTGCTTTTCTCCTATATAAGGTCTTTCATGTCTGGGTCTTCACTGGAATAAAGGGTATCTTGTTAGTTCTGTCCTGAACTTAAAATAATTTGTGGTTCTTATATGGATCATAGTAATACAAGTCTAGATCATAGCCTTTAAATTATTCCCTTTGCTTTTAACCGTTGAATTATCATCTTCATTTCATATATACGGGACCCTCAACTCAGCAAGCAAATTCTCCGAAGACTGTCAATGCTATAAGGCTAGGCACTTATCCCACAAACTAGGTGCCTAATGCACAACTGATGTATGAAAAAAAAAAAAAAACAAACCACAAAACTGTTTCATTTAACATAAAAGCTATGTAGATGCAGAAAATAATTCCTCACATCCAGTATGTTGACTGCTCCAGGACAAAAAAACATTCAACAGCAAATGCCAAAGGGAGAGTCTCATACTAAGGGTCTTCCTCCTGCCTGAAATTGATACATCTGGGAAACTGGACTTCCTGACCCAAAACACTGCCTGAGCTTATTTTAACCCTAAAGTTATTTCTCTGCATATGGAATTGTGGCTTATTATTTTCTACTAAAACTAACTTGAAAATCATTCAGTCTTAGTGCAAAAGCTTGGAACAGCTCATGTAGAGAGGACATGTGGAGAGATTACTGATTTTGCAAGGAAGACATGCTGGCAACAAGACTAGAACCAAGACCTCCCTGCTGATATGCTGCCAGCGTTCAATCCATGTGAGAGGGCTGGACTGGGGACCCTCGTGTGTGCTCTCCCACAAATCTTCTGACCCTGTGTGTACAGTGCCCTGCCATCAACAGGAGCACCACAGACTGATTATGGCCTAGTGTGTAGAGACTGGCTTGACATACAGGAAAAGAAGGTTAAAATAGGGACTTAGACTTCCATTTTGCACTTGTTGGATGAGATTTCTAATGACTGGGGTACTACACATAAGGAGGGTTTTGTCCCTTAGAGGGAAGAGGGTAGACACACAGTAAAAGAAACAAACCAAGAAAGCCAAGAAACAACAGGCAGGAGCGAAGTCCCAGTTTTGTAGCAGGCTGCAGAAATCCCACTAGAGAAACGAAATTTGGAGGACCGTGTTTCCCAACAGCCTCTGGGAACTGGGGCTGTAGGCACAGACTGCTCAGAGCCCAGCAGACTTCCTCAGGCTGGGTTACCAGCCTGGCTACCGACCCACTGTCGCCTGCACACGGTCTGTGGCAAACATGCTGCAGGCTTCATGCTTGTGCAGAAACCCCAAGGTGACCTGCTGAACTACTAACGCTGCATTAGCAGACCTACCAGTCACTGGAGGTGTGTGTGTATTAACTAGTGGCGTGTTATTACTTTAATGGAGAAGATTTAGTTGCTTTAAGAAGTAACTCCCATGGCAAATGCTAAAAGTGCTCCTCCACACAGGAAAGCTGCTATCTCCTCCTCTAAGCCTGTACTCATCAGCATCACCTTCGAGGCCAGCATACTAAACACACACACAACAAGACAGTGAATGAAGGAATGTTCTGGTTTCAGCTGGGATAGGGTTAATTTTCTTCCTAGTAGCTGCTGTGTTTTGCACTGAGTGGGAGAATAATGTTGATAAGACGTCTTGTTTTAGTAGTTGCTAAGTAATGCTTATATTACGTCAAGGACTTTTTCAGCTCTCCACAGAAGCTGAGAGGAAGCATAGACAGGACAATCTGGCCAAAGGAATATTCCATAACATAGAGGTCATGTTCCATACATAAATGGGTGTTGTCCGGGGGCCAGCAATCTGCGATTGCTGCTTGGGATGGGTTGGGCAATCGATCATTGGGTGGTGAGACCAATCATATCGCATCACTTATTTTGTATATTCTGTTATAATTTATTTTTTTTACATTCTTCTCTTCCATTACTGTTCTATTAAACTCTCTTTATCTCACCCCATGAGGTTTCCTTTTTTCCTGATTCTCCTCCCCTGTCCCACTGGGGTGGGGGGTGTGAGCGAATGGCCGCATGGTTGCCTGTTAGAGTTAAACCACGACAAGGAAAAACAAGATAAATTTCAAAGCAATATCCTCTAGTTTTCATATCCTTTATTGACAGAGATAAGCCTTTTACTCAGAAGCAGTAAGCTGCTGGCTCAGCGCAGTTATCTCACCTAATTGCACCTTTCGAGGGTATAGGGGAGAACCATCCTGAAGTGTAACATTTGCCAGTATCCTCAGGCAGCTGTGAGATACCCTGAGATTAGCAACATATTTTTAGTCTATTTTTCCTCCCACAGCCTCGCCTCAAGGCATGTTCCAGGGCAAGCAAACTTAGACTGTTAGCTGATGGATGTGTAAAAGGGCCTGCCAATGCCCAGTGAACGGCTGTCTGCGAAACCCTCTGCTTCCGTTTGCGGCTCCACACTCCTTGTCCCAAACCACAGCAGACATTCATAAACAACCTTCGTGGCAGGGTCGTCTGTGCACGACAACTACCTTGTGTCCCTGCCTAGATGAAAGCACAGAGATGCCCCAGAGACGTGGCTGTGAACTTTGTAGTTTGGCGGAGTGAACAGGCTGAATTTTAGCATGGTTTCTTGGATCGTAACCCGGGAAAAGTACCAAGTGTTAAGCAAATGTTATATAAGCTCATCCTAATTTGTTGGCCCACATAAAGAAACTCTAAAGAGGTGATTATTCTATTTTGAAAAAAAACATTTCGAGGTAAGGATGTAACACAACTATGTGGCATAAACACGCTGACTTCACTTAGGAAAGAATGAACAATGGCACATTAATTGCATTTGTTCTTCTCCATTTTGATTTACAATTATCAAGGCACAGAATTGTAATTTTTGGAGTTTTTGAGGACATTTGTGATACAGGACCTGATAGCGATTTTACATAAAAAAACTTGTATTCTGTTTAAATGAGAAGTCTATAAAACTACACATTGTAGAGAATGATGCTATGAATTGGTCCCATATCCTTGCTAAGAAAATAGACTTGTAACAACAAACAAAAAGCCCTACACACCCTTTTCAGGATCATTGCTTTAACCTCAAATCAATGTGAAATGTAGTATGAGAACTTAAATAGAATCAATATGTAAAATTAAAGATATTCGGGTCACGAGAAAGGGAAGTTGTCCCTCATTAAGCAGTGTCAGACAAATTCAAGACTAAAGAGTTGGGACTGTTTTCAAACGCTGTCTGGCTTTTTTTCCTCCCAAACTGAGTTGAGTGGATCCTGTTCAAAGCAAGTTTATTACACAAATTCAGTCTTGAGTTTTAGTACACACACACACACACACACACACACACACCCCATTTAATAGCTCTTGCCTTTCAGAAAATATTTTAGTGGGCAATTTAATGCAATCGTCCCAGAAAGATACACTAAAAGCCATATGATAAGCCCAGTAACAGGGCTGGACCTGTTGCCTTTGCACAGCATATTGTATCAGAAGTACGCAGTGCTTCCTTGCTCATCTATGGCTCTTATTGCAAATTGAAATTATTGCCTTTGCTCTGCCCTCTCTGATGTTAACAGACACAAAATCAGATCATTGAAAGTTGAATTTATCTCACAAATTTCCTGCGGTGAGCTCTTCTAGCATTTTTAGTACTTCCGTTTCATGTTAACATCGATTGAGAACGAATTTTACTATGCTATTTAATTCTGATCTTAAAATGTGATTTTAAATTTTGGTCTAACACTGGATTTTAAAAAAAACGTATGAGACAACACCCAAGAAATATGCATTTTGATGCTAGGCTATAAAAATGGAAGAATCTTCCAAGTTTGTACCTGGGACTACTAGAAATGTGTCCTGGTCATACCTTCCCTTACATGCATGAGATTGAGGAGTTCTCTCTTCTATGATTTTGCAGATTGTCTCCTGAGATTTGGGGTTTTCCTGAAAGTTCCACCTCCTCTATTTATGGTATTGGAGAAGAGTTTCAGTTTGTTTTGAACACAGAAAAGTGTTTAAGCTTTTTGTTTAGGAATGCAAGGTTATCGTTATGTCTTCAGCACACATTGGAACACAAATAATGTCAGGATTGAATTATTTTAACAAAATCTGAGAACTGGTGGGCCAAGCTGAAGATTTTTGAGAGCTTAAGTACAAGTGCTTCCCCAGGAAAGAAACCTCAATGCAACGGTCAGAGGGCAAATGCCAGACACTGATCAGCATGGCCAGCACCATGAGGGGATCAGGACCCTGGGACATTCTTTGTCTGGAACCTGCTGCTTAGTTTAGAGCATTTCACAGCCAACAGAAGAGCAAATGTGGATGGACAAGTAATTCCTAAAGTCCCCAAGTGACCGAACTGAAACTGGCTTTTCCTCTAGCACAGCAGCCTGGCGGGGGATATCTGTCATATGTCATGGACTCGCAGAGGTCCCATTCCAAGGACTGAGTTCCAAATTCCTTCTCTCTTCCTCCTCTCTACATGTGAACCCAGCTCTCAGGGAGCTGCAGGGGGAAGAAAGTAGACAACGCACAAATCTGATCATGACAAAATCTCTCATGGGTAGAAAGAGAAGCATAGATAAAGATAACATGGAGAAATGCTCCCGCATCCTTGCAGCCGCAGGTGTCAGGTTTTCCACCTCTGGGTGTCTGTGGCATTGGTGCTGAGCGTACCCTCAGCCTGCAGGAGCAGAGCCAATAATACCTGCAGGAGACACCATGCTAAACCCAAAATGTGCTTCACTCCACTAACATGGAGGAGAGCCATGTCTCTACTCGCTCTGAAACGAATCTGTCAGAGCAGCCGAACGTCCCCCACCATCCAGAGTCCTGACTGCCCATCCATACACTACGGTCAGGGGTTAGAAAGGTCTGAAGGCATTCCCTGTTGGGATATTGGGAGTTTGGAGGTCAAATGGTGAAATGTTTCTCCATATGCAGCTGTTATCAGACCGTGTTGGAGCTGACTGGTGCAGAAGCCAAAAGCAGCAAGTTATTGTTTGACAGAGGGACACCATGACAGCTACAAAGGAGTGACAATGATGATGACTGGCTACTCTGACACAAAATAGAAGCCCCTGATCATGCACTCCTTCCCTCCAAAGACCACAGAGCAGATCCTGCGTTGCATTTTCAAGGTCTTTTGGTGCCACCTGTCAGGGCTCTGAGGAAACTAAGCAAGCTTTAATGGCCCTTACAAGGTTATTTGAGGCCTCCACCTGTTGTCCAAAATCTGGATTCTTTTAGCCTGGTGTGGAAGAAGGCAATATACACACAGAGGAGAGATATTTGTTTATTTAATTTCTGTGCAGAAATGAGTGCTAGGTGGTTCATCCACAAAGCTAGCGCAACATGATAAGCTTAGAGTTAAGTATTTATACGTTTCAAATAACAGCTAAGCAATATTTATCAGTACTTTCTACAGTTACACTTAGCCTTTGGTGCTTGCTGTGCCTCATCTCTACTTAAAGTCACAACATCCTCTCTTTCTACTAAGCATGCTTCATAAGGGGGAGGCTTTTGTTAGTAGGGGGCTTTCCTTACCTGAGGGCAAGTTTTTTACTATGTTGATTAGGATAGTTCACTCATAGTTCAAGTTGCTTCTTCTTTGACCTTGTTAGCAGTTCTGTTACCCTTGAGCTTTCTTGCAGGCCCTCTTCAGATACTGAAAGGCTGCTTATAAGGTCTTCCTGGAGCCTTCTCTTCTCCAGGCTGAACCACCCCAACTCTCTCAGCTTGTCTTCATAGGAGCAACGTTCCAGCCCTCTGATCATCTTCGTGGCCTCCTCTGGCCCTGCTCCAACAGGCCCATGTCCTTCTTATGTTGGGGGCTCCAGAGCTGGAGGCAGTACTCCAGGTGGGGTCTCACCAGAGCAGAGTAGAGGGGCAGGATCACCTCCCTCGACCTGCTGACCACGCTTCTTTTGATGCAGCCCACCATGCGGTTGGCTTTCTGGGCTACGAGTGCACATTGCCGGGTCATGTTGAGCTTCTCATCTACCAGCACCTGCAAGTCCTTCTCAGGGCTGCTCTCGAGTCATTCTCCACCCAGCCTGTATGTGTGCATCAGATTGCCCCGACCCAGGCAGGACCTTGCACTTGGCCTAGTTGAACTTCATGAGGTTTGCAGGGGCTCACGTCTCCAGGTCCCTCTGGATGGCATCCCTTCCCTCCAGCATGTCAACTACACCACATAGTTTGGTGTCATTGGCAAATTGGCTGAGGGTGCACTCAATCCCCTGTCCAAGTCACCGTCAAAGATGTTAAACAGCACTGGTCCCAGTACTCACCCCTGAGGAACGCCACTTGTCACTGGTTTCCACTTGGACATTGAGATGTTGACTGTAACCCTTTGAGTGCGGCCATCTAGCCAGTTCTTTATTCACCGAGTGGTCCATCCATCAAATCTATGCCTTTTCAATTTAGGGACCAGGATGTCATGTGGGACAGTGTCAAACACTTTGCATAAGTCCAGGTAAATGAGATCTGTTGCGTTCCCCTTATCCACCAAATCTGTAACCCCATCACAGAAGGCCACCAAATTTGTCAGGCATGACTTCCCCTTGGTGAAGCCACGTTGGCTGTCACCAATCATATTCTTATTTTCCATGTGCCTCAGCAGAGTTTCCAGGAGGATCTGCTCCATGATTTTGCCAGGCACAGAGGTGAGACTGACTGAAATTACTTCCATTTCCTGCCTCCGACTTGCAATGCAATAAAACTTACTGAGTTAGGATACAAAAAATTGTTGTCTCATTCACTGAGTTCTCTTCTGTATGGATGATAAAACCTGTTATTTTTCTGAAGATAAAAATAATTATTTACCTTGTCATGACACACAGTATCTTCTTTCAAATTACTTCTGCATTTCATTCAAGTGAGAGAAATTTTTATGACTACTCCTGTCTCCAGCTGGCATTTCTCAAACTGAGCTTCACAAGTTAAGCTGAGGTTCACCATATCCTTTCTGTGGTATCACAAATGCTTTGCATTATTTCAGGTGGTCATCTGGGGTTGGAGTCATGGGACTATGTTTGGTACTGAAAGGGACTGCATTCCAAATACTTCGGGGAGCTATTTCAAAAAATGAGGAACCAGTGAGGAGGACTTTTACACATTTTCTGAGCCATCTTCTTTTGCTGTACAGCCTCTGAAGGCGATGAAGTGGGCTAGATAAGGAGAATAGGGATATCATACAGACCTACTGTTCTTCCCAAGAAAAGATTTTATGCTCTAGCATGTCACAGACTGCAGCTGGAAACCTGAGTAGCTTCATAAACACAACCAGATGTCATTGTTTCTTACCACAATAAACCTGGCATCAAGCATGCACCAGATCTGGGAAAAGAACGTTCAGTTGTGCTGTGGTGAGGGGTGCACCACGAACAGGCACGCTGTCTGGAGGATGTACACTGGCACTGGTGAGAAGGTATACCCCTTTTACCATGTCCCAAGCTGTATCTGCTTAGGAAAGAGCCCAGGTGCTGGGTGCAAGCTAGCCCATGAGTCACAAACATGAAGTAGACATGAAAATTAATACTGAAATGGTCCAGTAAAATTTTCTCCTGGGAAATGTCTTGAGGGACCATTTAACCCCTTAAGACGCAGTCAGAGATCCAGCTGATGACTACTCTGAACTACACATTACCTATGAAAATCAGCCACTTTTGCTTTTGCACCCAAAAGCTGGTTTTCGTTGGCTAACTTGACATTTTAACCTTTGGAAATTTGGACTGTAGGCTGTGCCTTGAGCTAAATGTCCTTCATATTTGTGAAGAGAGATAAAAGAATACTTCCCTGATTCAAAAAGGATTGTGATGCACTGTCAAGAAGCAGATCTCACAGCATGATGCTAGCAATTGGCTCTGAGGAAGGGTTGGCTCTGGCTGTGAGTGAGAACTCTTACATGGAGTGTGAGACCAAGCAGCCTAGAAGCATACGCAGAAAGCCACAGTCAAAAGAGCATTTGTGAAGCAAAGGTCTTTTAAAGTCTTTTTTAGTCATTGCTTCTGTAGAACATATTTGAAACCAGCAGTACATAGTCTTCCTCTGTGCTTTTTACAAGGTGCCAGTGGTAAACAAGTGATTCCCATCGTGTAAGTTATATTCCTCTGGTGAAAAACACATGTGAAAAGGAGCTATGACCAGATCAAAAATAACGTGTGATATGCTGTAATCCTTTTTTTTTTTTTTTTTCTCCAGCTTTGCATTTGTTTTCTATGTAAGCAAGTGTATACAATTTCACCTGTGAATGGCAGGCATTTCAGTTTGTGGTGCAGATGGAAGATGGATAGCAGCATATTTTTAAATGACCATAAGGCTCAATAACTCAATCTCCATTAGGAAACAGACAGACTGTATAAACTCGGAGGATTCAGATTTACTTCTGAGCAGAGGATTACCATAACCACCACCATCATCCTGCTGAAAAATTGTCTGACTTAAATTTGATTTTAGAAGTGTGGTAGGTCTTGCCCGCAGAGATCAATTTCTAACTGTACATGGTATCTCCATTAAGTACCATCAGACGCTGTAAGGTATCAAGTGCCACAAAGCTGGAAAGGAAAAGAAAAAGAGGGTGCAAGGATGAAGGAATTGTTCTCCAGTACAATGAAGACATCAATCCTTCAAGTTACTGAGGCCACATAAAATGTCTTAGTGTGGTGTCCTTTGAGAGTTCAGACAATTTTATGTGTTCATTAAGCTGACACAATTTGATTGGTTTATTTGAGGCATCTATATTAAAATTACCCCTTATAGGTTAATAATAAAAAGAAGAAAAGCAGGATTTTCTTTTGGTGTTCCACATTCTGGAAGTCTGAGAGGGAAGGAAATGAGAAAAGATCACTTTTTCTTTCTAGCAGCGACTGTTAGCTTGTAAATGCTTGGAGTCATTCTTGGTCATGGAAGCAGGGCCACTGAAGTGTGGTGCATGCTGTCTTTCCACTGGAACTGGGTTTTGTCACCTGTTCCCATAGCAGGCATTATGCAAAGACTGTAATTTGCTAAGAAATGCAGAACTGCAGTCAAACGTGCTTCTGTCAGTTGTTGGGAAGGCTGTGGATACTTGGGGTAGTCTAGATGCCATCATCTTCCATGCTGCAAATGCTTCCCTGAGAGCACTCAGGGCCTATCCCAGTGGGAAAAGAGTGAAGTTTTGCATTAATTTTCTTCCACTACAGGGTGTGTGAAGGATCCTCTTGTCAAGGCAATGATTTTCTACATCTGGATCAGGCTTCACTAGTAGAAGACAACTCTTACCTGCGTGATCAAGTTTCACATTCATTCATCTGCTGGTGGTTCATTCATCTGCCTGGAGAAGAGAAGGCTCGGGGGATCTTATGAATGTACATAAATTCTTGAAGGGAGGATGCAGAGAAGACAGAGCCAGGGTCTTTTCAGTCACGCCCAGTGACACAACCCGAGACAATGAGCACAAACTGAAACACAGGAGGTTCCCTTGAACATCAGGAAATGTTTTTGCACTGTGAGAGTAACCAAGCACTGGAGCAGACTGCCCAGGGACATTGTAGAGTCTCCATCTTTGGAGATATTCAAACACCATCTGGACACGGTCTTGGGTGACCAGCTCTGGATGGCCCTGTTTGAGCAGGAGGGTTGGACAAAATGACTTCCAGAGACCCTTCCCACCCTGTGGGAACACCATTCTGTGTTTTTTATGATTCTGTGATATAGATGATAATATGTAGCCTAGTGTACACGTATATATGATATCTAATCATATCCTGCCTAGTGAATGCATGATTTGCAGATATTATCCAATTATAAATATCGTCTCAAATGGTTCATTCTCCGATATGGACTCTTATATCAGTTTGAGGCACTCCTTGACCTTTGAATGCGCCTCTGTACCTAGGGAACAGAAAGTTCCTTTACAGCATAAAACATCGTGAGCACCTCATATCTCTGACATACACAATGATATAGTCACAATGGAAACAGTTTCAGAGGCATCCAAAAATAACACAGCAGATCAAGACTTTGATCCCAAATGGCAGCATTTTCAACAAGAAAGTGTTAGCTACTCCTTACAAGGTCTCTCTCAAAACACTTAGCATGTTTTGTCTACTTCTTTTGTCCTAATTGTTAACAATTTTCCAGGAAGATGCAAGCAAAGAAACGGAGTTGTTGTGAGATAAACATATAAAGTAAGTTCCTATGATGAGTGAGCAGCAATGAAGCAGCCATAAAAAGACTTCCTTTTTTGTAAATTTGGAAGAGAGTAGAACAATGAATCATTGTGGAAAATGTTTCTAACTGTCCATGCTTCTGTTTGATACTCTGCTTTTTACATGCAAGGACGTGATACAGGAGTTTTGCATCATGGACAGCATGTACTGCATATGGCAACGAATCTGCAATAAAGTACCCAAGTCATGGTGAAAGAGTAGAATATAACATTTCCCGTCCCTGCTGGTCTGGGCATTATGGAAACTTACGCTGAAGAGCTTTCCTAGTTATTTCTCATACCATATTCCTCACCATCTTCCCTGAGAACACGGGTGGAAGACAGATATGATCTTGGAAGGATGTGGTCTTAAGTTAATGACAGTAGCTAAGTTTGTGACTGTAATGATTGTGATTAAGTTAATGATTCTGGTCCTACTTAGCCTTGAGGAATAGGTGATCAAAGGGAGTAAGCTCCTGAATGTAAAACCTCTTCTGAGCGGGAGCTGGGAATCCCCTTCAATTCATTTTCTCCAGCTGAACCAGGGGCTTCTCAAAATGTTCCTGACTGGAGTAATTAAATTACAGAAATAAATGGCAGATCCTCAGTGAAATAAATATGAGAGAGGTGAAGGAAAGCATTTTCTAAAACCTAGTAAAGCCAGCTGCATTTTGAAATTTAATAAGCAATTACACCTTCATTACAGAACCATAATAAGAGTGTCATATGATATATTACCTTTTGCACAAGCTTTTCTTCAAGGCCAAAAAGTCACACATGGAGATTAAGAATGGATTTCAAAGTCTGCAGCTGATAACTACAACCAGGAGTTGTCTACACATCTTTATTTATAGCATCATATGTATACTGGAACATGCTCAATCTCCATCTTCCTTTTATTTATTTATTTATTTATTTTGTTCACTAACAACTGGACTTTTGGATAAACCTTGGAATCACAGAATGCTAGGGGCTGGAAGGGATCTCTGGAGATCATCTAGTCACCTCCCCTCCCCCGCCGACAAAGAAGGTTTACCTACAGCAGCAGGTTGGACAGGATTGCGTCCAGGCGGGTTTTGAATATCTCCCGAGAAGGAGACTCCCCCACCATTCTGGGCAACCTGTTCCAGTGCTCTGTCACCCTCAAAGAAATTTTTCCTTATATTCAGATGGAATTTCCTGTGTTCCAGCTTGTGCCCGTTGCCCCTGGTCCTGTCACTAGGCACCACTGAAAAGCGTCTGACCCCATCCTCTTGACACCCACCCATTATATAGTTATAAGCAATGATAAGATCTCCTCTCAGTCTTCTCTTCTCCAGGTTAAACCGACATGGGTCTCAAGCACCTCTGCTGTTGCACATGGCAACAGCTGCCTGGGGCAGTGGCTTTCTCTATGCCATGCTGCACACTGACAATACATTTTCACTACCACCCTGACAAGGCTATATCATGGACCAGTTCTTCTGTGAAATCCCCCAGAGCCTCAAGATCTCCTGCTCCAGCTCCTCTCTCGGGGAAGTCTGGCTTCTTGTGGTTAGTGTCTCTTTTGCTTTTGAGTGGTTTTTTTTCATTCTTTTCTCCTATGCACAGATCTTCATAGCCATGTTGAGGCTCCCCTCTGAGCAGGGATGGCACAAAGCCTTTTCCACGTGCCTCCCTCACCTGGCTGTGGTTTTCCTGGTTGTCATCACTGGCATGTTCACTTACCTAAAGCCCCCCTCCACCTCCTCACCAGTTCTGGATCTGGTGGTGGCAGTTATGTACTTGGTGGTGCCCCCAGCACTGAACCCCCTTATCTAGAGCATTAGGAACAAGGAGCTAAGAGACACACTGAAGAGGCTGATTCAACCACTTGTTTTTCAGCAGCAAAAAGATGCCCATGTTTCATCTTGGGAACCTCCTCTGCTTTGGACAGTTGGTT
This sequence comes from Rynchops niger, assembly GCA_013400035.1. Taxonomy (NCBI): domain Eukaryota; kingdom Metazoa; phylum Chordata; class Aves; order Charadriiformes; family Laridae; genus Rynchops; species Rynchops niger. The sequence continues at coordinate 39,439 of VXBH01005436.1, forward strand.
TGTGATCATCATGTTTGTCCAGGAATGTCTGCATTCTGTCCTGTTCTTCAGAGACACAAACCCAGTCTGTCTGACTCAGAGGCCTTTGTACATGTCTCTGGCATGATGGTACAGCTGGTCTCCTGTGTTGCATCTCTGTAATAAAAGGGGATTTCCTCAGTGCCAGTGTTGGGAGATTGGACTCTTCTTCCAAAGATGAAGAACAGGCTGAAGATGTTGCCCCTAACAAGGCTGTGCTTCTGTGCTTGGGTTCTCCATGGGCTCAGGGGAGGAGAGCATGGCATGATGTGTTGGGGA
>VXBH01005437.1:0-71971 GCA_013400035.1 Rynchops niger
GCCGTGCCCTCCGCAGCCTAAGGCTGGACATCTCGGTTACCGAGCTGCCGAGTGCCGGGGAGAGGAGGCTCCGCTTCGTCTTCACGGTTTGTAGGCGGACAGGATCAGCTGTGACCCCCGAAACCGCTCCTCCTGCAGCCACCATGGTGGCCAAGGATTATCCTTTTTACCTTTCCGTCAAGAGGGCAAATTGTGCCCTGGAAGTGCAGACAGTGACCAGCCCGGCTAAAGAGACGGAGGTACTTAATCTACTGCTGATATGGTTGCAACTTCATTTTTCTTTATAGCGTGCTCCGTATTGCCTTGGGGAAGGATAATGTGCTTTGAAAATACGCTGCTGCATATAGATACCTGATTTGTTTAGGCATCCTTTCTTGCTCTCGCTCGATGTTGAACTTCCCTTTGGAATAAGGCAAGGAACAAAGAATCTAGATTTTTGTTATCTGTCATTTTAAGGAATTGAAATTAATCTTTTTAGTAGCTAATTGAGAAATACCTGTTTTAGACATGTAGTTTAAAGTCACTTCTGTGTATTCTATTCCAGTGCTAGCCATTACTTACACGTTGTTAAACTTGTGCAGGAACTGGTTATATGCTTTGTTGAGTGAAGGGAATCTAGAAAATGGTGTCTTAAAGCATTATCTGTCTTTTCCTCATCGGTAATAAACCAAGAAATTAATATGATAACACAGTTAACTGAAAACTGTGCCTTAGCAGCAGGTTGACTACTCTGTTTCTTAAAAAGTGGGAAATCCTTTTAACTGACATTACAAGTCTTACTCGTTCACCCAAATTCAACATATTCGTTTGCAAAATTCTCATAAACGGTGAAGCTTTTCAGGATCAATGTTCATGAAAGACTTAAATGTTTGATACTTTAGGTTAATGTTGCTTTGTGTGCTTACTTGGAAAGAAAATAGTGACCTTAAGGATTCTGTCTGTCTGCACTGGAGGAAGGATACGATTTCTCTCTGGAAGTTCTTATCACTTAAATATATAGCTCCTTCATTAGTCTTGTTTGCTGAGTAACTTGAAGACAACTTTCTAAATTGGGTGCATTTAGTACAACTACATCAAAGTTTAATTACCTCCAGCAGTTGAATAGATCTCAAGTAAAAGTAACATAAGCCAAGTACTATTTAATCATGATGCTTAAGCTAAGAATTAATAAGGAGATCCTGCACTCTTGCTTTTCAGTGTACTTTTACATACAGGGATTTAATTATTGTAGTTAACAAAGGTAGAATTTTTTTCAACTATGTGTTTTTGAAAATTAACACCCTGAATGTGTGTGTGTGTGTACATACGCATCTATGTTAAACGCAAATTGTTAAGTACCAAATCATTCTCTTAAAGGTACTTATTTTACTAACTATAACATTAAAGAAATATGGTTTTAGCCTTTACTGCATGAAGGGGGTTTTGTGAATGAATAGAATTGTCAAATGTGAAGAGTTGGAGTGTTCCTCTCTCACAGTTAGGAAGGGCGGCTTAATTATAGTCAAATTTCAAAGAAAAAGTCTCAATGAAAGCACAGAGCATGAGGAAGTATCTAATAACAGATGTGATCAATCAAAGTTACAATGTGCAAACAGCCGTTTTGGATTTATAATTTTTCAGTTTATGTTTTATACAAATAAGAAAATGTACCCTATGCTTTCAGGCTTTTTTCTGAGAGTATGATGGACTTCCAGCATTCTGAAAAAAGACTTTTAAACACTCTCCTGTGTGTTTTAGGAGACCACCTAAAGACCACCTGCCACTCCAAAAATCTGGTTAAGGAAGCAGAAATGAAAACCACTCTTTGGGAAAGGCATTATAAGGATAGATGTATGCAGCCTGTTACTTTGAAGTCTGTCAAAGTGACAGTGGGGGGTGGGGAAGTCGTGGTGGAAATCCGTGGTTCTTCTCAAGCTCTAATGGTAAGCTGTTCTTCCACCCTTTAGTATTTACAAGTCTAAATAAAGCTATTGGGCGCCTTCTACCACAATTTTGTGTTACTACACCAGAATGCAAACTTCTGTGGGGGTTATGGATTTGTGGCTTTGAAAACCTGGGTTTCATTTTAATTATTAATATGTGAAGTTAGTTGATTTATTTAATAACCTAACTTGTGCATAAATGTTGATACATGTAGAACAGAACAGATTTTCTGCGATACAGATGCTGTGTTTTGGTTTTAAATCAGAAGTCATGATTATAAAATATTTCCTCTGACCTTACTAAACAATAATCTTTTAGTGTTTGTTTTGAACAAATACAAAATATAGTCTGGAAGTTCAAGTACAATAGTACTTGCATGCGATAAAATTCAGACAAAAATTCGAGCATATGCCGAACTGTTAAAACTTTCCCAAATTTCCAGCTGGGTGTCTGGGTAACAAGCTGAAGATTATGGTCAATAGACTAGATGTTCCTTATTCTTGGACTTCACTTGGAGCGTGCAGAGCAGCAGTGGAAAACCAGGAATGGTACTAAGGAACAAATCAGTGGCACAAAAGAGAATGGAGGTTTTCCACTTACAGTTCTTTCTTTAAGCCACACTGGCTTCCTTGGCATAAACTCCTTAGAAGCAGCACAGTCACAAAACAACAACAAATAAAATGTCTGAAATCATGTGAACAGTAAAAATCTAGATTCTGAGAAAAGGCTAGTGTATCTCTTAGTGAAAGTACAACTATCATAATTCTTTCTAAATGCAGTTTAAGGGCAACAAAACACTCCGATGTCTGAGGAATGAGTTAATATAGGAGGTAGTACAAGGCCTTTACATACATCATTGCATACCGCACATGAAGTAAGGTAGTACAGTTCTAGGTGTAAACACTACAGACCCTTCAGGCTCTTTCCATTTTTTTTCATAATACAAAACCAGACAAACTTGAAATTTGCTTTACTTTTTATAAAAAGCCCCACGTCTTTCCCAAGGACATGTATATATACACCCAGCATTTGCTATGTTTCACTGGTTAAAGCAGCATCCTTATCACCCCCTCTAAAAAAAACAAAGTGAAGCAGAGCCAGTGGATGGGCAGCAGATAAGAAAGAGCTCACACAACCACAGAATGAGGTTTAAAGGTCTGAAGTCATGAGAAGACATGAATTCCTCAGAGCAAAGGCATCCGGTTCTGCTGTACAGGATCTAACACAGTGCCTGGGTTTAGGCTCTAAAAGCTGCAGCGGTGGCATAGAATTCCTTTGTGTCTCCAGTAAGTTGTATGTCTGCTTACATCTCGTGCGCTGCGGAAATCTTATACCTAAGAATCGTAGCTGTTTGCAATCTGTCTTTTGTTGTATCCTGATATCCTGACTATTTTGATGTGCAGGACCGTGTTTAATTTGGCGTGAGTAGAGCAGGAAAGCTAACCTGAAGGGTAACCCACAGCCCTCTGGGCCATGGCACGTCATTAACATGAGAGCCAGGCACGGAGCCAGAGGGAGAGGGGCCAAAAGATTGAGATAAACTGCAAGTCATGAATTTTCTTTGATCTTCATAAATGTATGTATTTCATTTTTAATGAAATATTAGCAAGCTGCAGTTCTGATACATTTCAGGTAAGTTCATGTGCAGTGTAACTGCAGTGAGCTAAACGTGGAAACATGTCAAACCCCCACACTTGGAATTGCTGATCTGTTCTGCTTAATGGCAGTTTGAAACAAACAGCTTGCCTTCATTTTTCCATTCAGCAACTCACCGTATGATGCCTGCTTGTTAATTGGCAGTCCAGCTTCACATCCAGTTTGTTCCAGAATGGAAAAGGTCGATCTTAGGTAGTCCGTACAAGCAGCTTCTGATGAGAGGAAACGCAGAATTTAATCAACGCTACATCAGTTGTCTGGGTTTTTCGGAGTTTCTGTTACTTGTGTTAATTCACCTCAGTGTGAGGTTTTTCTGTTAATTAGGCTTCATTTCCTAGCTGCTGGTAGACATACTGATTTCTGAATATTGCAGACAAATGATCAGTCGAGATAGCTGGGTGCAACTTGTGCTTACGCTGCTGACGCTTCAGAGGTTCTGTCTTGCATATGGCAAATGACATCTGAGGTCTGAAGAGTGGGGATTAATGAGGGCAGCCCATTTGCAGCAAGGAGCCGATCTTTGATCAACACGTGATGCGATAGTGTGTTGCAGACCTCTGCGGATTTTCTTCAACTGAGAATACTTGCCTTCTCTATATGGCTGTTCATTGTACCCCGACTATCATTTCAGATCCTCTTCTTTCTAACACTGTGATTAAAACAAAGTATCTCTGGATTTTACTTAATTTGAGTGCTGGTTTTGTGGAGACTGGCAGAGGAGGAATAACAGACCTCCTCCTGTTCCCATCAGAGAGTGCGGTTGGTGGGTAGAACCTTGTGGATTTGAAGGAAAGTAGTATCGTGGATGCACAGAATGGATTGGCTGATCAAGTTCCCTTTATGTATCAATTTACTGAAATCGCTTAATAGATTCTTCTTGCAGTTTTACTAGTGGGGTGCCTCTCCCAGGTTTTAGGATGGATTTGTGCGGATGATTACAGTTACCTTTGTGCAACACTGACCTATACTTAGAGCTGCTTTAGAGTCACCCGCTTGGTTTTTCTTGACCGTCAGCCTCAGCTCTAGAAGACTGAATGTTCTAGGATTTCCCAATTGTAATATTTCTAAGGTACTGTAAAGCAAAGGCAAATTCTTTGCTGTTTCAAGTATTAAAAAAATACAGTTAATAGTTTAAAATAGTTTATTAGCACCAATAACAATTGAGAATGTTGTTCTAGTTTTAGATTTACTTCTCTCTGAAGATGAAAAAAGCCTGGGATGCTGGCTTACTTTATTTTTAGGTTAAGTGTTTGCTGTATTAAGAGACTCTGTTGTAACATAGGTTGCTTTTTCCATTTTAACCTTTATTGGTTTTTCTTGTTTGGGTTTTTTGTTGGGTTTTTTTTTTATTTGTGTGTGTGTGTGTGTTGGTTTTTTCTTATTCTTGAGAAGGTTAAATACTGATAACATCCTGTGGAACAGAGCTTGAATGTGTTTTGGTTTTTTTTTTATATTAAACTCCAAGTTTTGTGCACATTTATTGGAACTGTTTAATCTTAGGCCAATTTAACTAGTAGCAGACTAATAAAAATAATATTGTTGGGCTTCCTGCCATGATAAATGTTGACTTGCCCTTATAAAGTTGACTAAAAACTAATAACCTCTAAAGTCTAGGAGTATGGAAATTTAGCAAGTTACATGAAGTCTGAAACAGTGTGGTTCTGTTTTAGTTTGCTGGCACTGCTTGTGAATTACGTTTGAAACAAAGGTTACTGTACTGTTTCAATTTATAGTGTCTTCCATTTATTACACTGTTAACTCTTTTGAGACTAATTTAAGTTAAAATATTTTGCACTAATGAATGCTCCCACAGCACAGAATGAATGCTGTGGATATCTGTTTGTCTTGGTTCACAAAGAGAAAGTGTATCAGAAGCAGGGGAAAAAAATAACCAACCCCCAAATCCAGAATTACTGCAGTAAATAATTATCTTGGAGCTTGCTGAACTCCAGTAAGTTAGGATGTTTCTAACAAGCATTGCCAATTTCAGTGGTTTTATATGTGGACTGAGAGAAGGTTAGTTTGCCTTTGAAGGTAAATGGGGTAAATTCTAATATTCTAAAAAGCTAATTTCCTGTACCAGTTTTCACATAGCACTTATTTTCTGGGATGCCTTAAAAAAATCTCTGTAAGTTCCTTTTGTTGAGTTTGTTTTTAAATACAATCAGAAAAATCAACACAATATGGTCACAGTGGTGCTGCATGTGGGCTGAAGACACAAATGTAATGACCCCTCAGGGAAATATTTTCCCTTGTTTGTCAAATTCAGTACCAGTTCTCCGACACGGAGGCTGTTGTTGAACTTGCTGATAAGGGGTGGGAGAGTCGGGCGGAAAAACCATCATACCAGCAGTGAACCTACGTTGCTTTTACTGTTCACTGGGAGGAAATCAGTGGCTAAGCCGGTCAGCAGCATAGAGTGAAACAGTTCTGAAGTGAGGTACTGAAGCAAATACAGACCTTTTGCATGGCACCTTGGCTGTTACTCTGTGCGCTTCAGTATGTGCTATCCAGGGCATTGGCACTGCTGTTCTGCGGGCAATATAAAGGGAACCTGGCCTAGTTCTTTTTGTTTCCTTTCCTGCTGTTTGTTAGAAAATGAAACCCAATCTTTTGCTAGAGTAGTTTACCCATCAAAGTGTGATAATTAAGCTGTGGGTGGCCTTGTTGAATGAGAATGTATGGAAAACTAATCGATATTATTAAATGGATTTAACTCTCTCTGACACTCTGCTTTACATTTTGGGAAAATTCCATTCTTTACATATACCAGTAAAAAAATTGTTTTATTTTGTGGATGAATAGCATGAGAAGTGTTAACTTCTTCCCCTAAATAGCTTCCTAGAAGATTTTCTTATCTGTGTAGTGTGTTGTTGAATACAGTATATCCAATTATTAGGTGCTTGTTTCACTAATGCAGAAATAAAAAGAACATCAACTTAGCTGGCAGTGCATTGCAGCTAATGTAGGTCCCTAATTCTTCAAAGGATCTTCTGCTTTAATTCTGTGGCTATTGAATGCTTAGCTTGCCCCAGGAGCGGGCACCGTATGCTAAGATTCAGGCTTTTAAATGGTAATCTATATGTATTAGAGCCAAAAATAATGATACAAAAATTATCTTTTTGCCCAGATGTTGTCGTTTTGAAATGACCATATCACAGTTTTATAAAGCAACATCTCATTCAGTTATGCAAGGCAAAAAGACTTAAATTTTACTGAAGAGGGAGGTGGCAGAAGTTACTCAGAAGAGGATGGCTTCCTGGTAGCACTGCAGCTGAAGTTGCTTGCTGTATGCATTTCCCATCTGTCCAACAGCAGAAGACTAATTTTTGGAGAGTTACACATTATAAGCTAGAGCTTTCCTTTCTTAATCAGCAGTCTAAACCATTAGGTTAGAGTTTAATATGTAGAAGATCCTAGAAATATAATTGTACGTATATATAGGATCTACAGAATAAATTACAATGAAGAAGCAATCTGGAGCACTGTGCCCTTCCCGCCAAATTAGAATGGTGAGGCATGACATCTTTGAAACTTTTTATCTGATAGTTTCCTGTTTAGAATTGGTGGTTATCAGTGATTATGCCATTGTGATTACTCAAATCTTTCTTGCTATGAATTCCCCAGAAAAGTATATGATAAAAATACGCTGTCTCAGAGGGACATAGTAGGTGTTTGAAATGTCCACTGTATGGTTTCCAGAACCATCCAGATTTTGGCCACAGATTCACTTGTTTTATCAGTTTGTTCACAGTTTGAAGAGGTCCTTTTGAGGCTGCATATATACACAGTATTTCCACCTTTAATTTTTTGGTCTCTGAATTCAACTGTTACCAAAGTCATCTTGAGTTCAAATATACAGCTCCCTCCAAAGGCCATCTGCTCTTTGTTCTAGCCTAGTCAGGTATTAATTTGACTTCACTTGACTGTTCAGCCTTTGAAGTTCCTGCACTCATGTTTCCCTCAGCTTTATTTAGCCTTATATCAAATTATATTACTTGTTCACATATACCAGCTCCACATTTTGGAAGCCCTGCCAAAATGCAGTCTGGATCTTTTGTTTTCTAACTTACTTTACATATTGTTTCGTCAAGTCTTCCTGACTCAGAAAATGCAGTCTAACATTTTGTTTTATTTCAAAACTCTGGAATTATTTTTTAATACCAATAATAACAACAACTTTAGAAGGTCAGACAAAACACTGTAACTCTTGAATTATTTTGTGTCCTCACTTACCCCGGTTCCCAGGCTGGACAGGTGATGGTTGTTGCAAGTCCATCCAGCCACTAAACCCTGTCTCTCAATCCCATCTGCTCTTAAATTCCCTGAACTGGGAGGGGGAGCAGGAGGAGCGATGACTTTGGGTAGCTTTGAGTCTTCTGAGCACACTCAGAGGTACAGACCTGGAATCTGATGTTCATTCTGCCTAGACAATCTGTCTGCACTGGAGCTTCTTCATGCTGGACAGACACAGGAATCACACAGTTCTGTGTTCCCACATGCTTAGATTTTTATGATTGCGGGACCCCTTGTTAACTGGAAAAACAGAGATTTTTCAGAGACAAATTAGTAAAATCATGAACAAATGTACTAGGAATTCCTAACCACAAGCAGTGTATTCTTAAAAAAAACCCAAACAACAAACCACAACCAAAAAAAAAAAAAAAACAGAAGAAGAGGCTTGGGAAGCAGCATCTGGAATGCAGCTCCCTGATCTTATTGGACTAATGTGCAAGTGCAGATTCTGGTCAGTGTCTCTGGGTAACGCAGAACAGTTCACACACTCTCCTCTTTCCATTTGATCTGTTGGTTGTGAAGAACAGAGTCCTTGGTGAGGAAAATAACCATCTGTTTAAAACTTACTTTTTTATGCACTTGACTGGAATTTTTCCCTGTCCAGATCAGTGGCCTCAGTAGTTTGTTCAGCTTCTCTGTGGTGCTGACGTGGAGGGGCAGCACAGCTTGAGGAGGAGGGTATTGTTGAGAGGGGAGGTAGAGGCAGAATGGATGTAGCCCATGCAACAGAAATACCGTGATCAAATGTCTAACTTTCAGTATTACTATCTGATAGTTTCAGAATTGCTCCGGTAATGCTATATGTTCTTTGCACAGTCAAAGCCTACCTGTACAAACTTTATTATTGCACAATGGAGGGGGTGACTCAGGACTGATTGTGCTTATTTTTAGACTTCTCCGAGAGAGAGATGGTGCCTGGAACACTAAGGTTTGATGAATTTTCACTTCCAGCTGGTTATCTTAACCTAACAGACTGTTTCTAATGTGGGGTGAAAATCACATTAGAACTATTCAGAAAGCTTTCACTGTAATTAAGAACATCTGATTAACAAGATTTACTTTTGGTCCTAACTGGTAAAGATGTAAAGTCTTAGACTTCTGCAATTATTGATTCATGATCTCAAATAATTCTATTGGAGAGAATCCTGTAATAATGCTCGTCTCTTTTCATAAGATCAAATTCCTAATTTGAAGTACATATTTTAGCTGTTTGGAACTCCGATCAGGTTTTTCAGTGTGAGATCAGAATATGATACGCTACGTGAGGAAGACAAAACGGGATGTTGTGACAGGAGTAGACCTCTGCAGGCATACCTTCACAACCCGTTATCTAACTTTCCTTTGACTACAGGGAGAAGTTCTGACCCCTGGTGGCTTACAAGAAGAAGCTCTAGAAGAGCTTAATGTTTTTTGATGGTGACTGAAACTACTCTGCTCCCCCTGGAACTGTAGGCATCCTTGGCTAGGAGACAGCACAAGTTTTGGAGGGCCTTTGGGCTGCCTGACGTCATGAAAGGGAAATCATATTTCTTTTTTTTACTTCCTGTCACTCTGCAGGAGAAAGAAGGTGATTTCAAATCTTTTTACTCAGGCTGATTTTCTCCAAGGTTATTGAATGCTGTGCATCAATTTTCACAGCTGCCTGAAGTTTACGTGTCCCACTCAGCAGAGCAAATTAGGTCCTGGTCTGAGTGCTTAGCCTGCAGGCCTTGAGTAGCAATTAATAAACTTCAGCTGCAGTAACAAACACAGCATTTGGAAGTATTCAAACAAGGATAGACGGACTTGCTGTTCCTTACTTAGTTTTAAACACCACTCAGGAAGTTAAAAGTTTTTTGCAATGCACTCAAGTGAAATGCAGAGATGCAGTGAAATGCAGATTTACTTCTTTTGTGATTTCATTTGCTGTCAGTAGACTCCTCAGAAAATTGTCCAAGGGCTTCTGGACTTAGTTTTGTTCTAAGTCAAAACTGGAAGACAGTAAAATTGTGAATAGATCTCAATGTGTGTGTATAATGTCTGTAAGAGTATGGGGAGCATTTAACTTCCAAGCAAGATATGGCTATGCTGTTGTATACATCAAATTTGTGCCTTTTTTGCATGAGTTTTGTCTTTTGACCAGAGAACATATACATACCAGCAAAGTTATAAGAATGACAGAATGGTGGGGGGTGGAAGGGCCCTCTGGAGATCANGAGATGCTCCAGTCCCTTGATCATCTTTGTAGCCCTCTGCTGGGCTCTCTCCAGCAGTTCCCTGTCCTTCTGGAACCGGGGAGCTCAGAACTGGACACAGCACTCCAGGTGCGGCCTCACCAGGGCAGAGCAGAGGGGTAGGATGACCTCCTTCGACCTACTGCCCATGCTCTTCTGAATGCGCCCCAGGAGACCATCGGCCTTTTTGGCCACAAGGGCACATTGCTGGCTCACGGGCAGCTTGTCCACCAGAACTCCCAGTTCCCTCCCCGCAGAGCTGCTCTCCAGCAGGTCAACCCCTAACCTCTACTGGTGCATGGTGCAGGACCCTACACTTGCAGGAGAAATCTTTTCTATTAATCCTAATCCCCTTCTCCCTGTCTTCTGGAAAGTCCATACAGTCTTGATTTCCAGATTTTGCATTCAGGGTGTGATATTTATGCCTAGGTTATCTTGCTGCTAACGCAGAGCAGTTAGCAAAAGCTGTGCTGCTGGCATAGCACTGCCCGACTGTCTGGGACTTCGTGTCCTTTCACTGCAGTGCAGCACAATTCACAACAAGCAGGGTCTGCCATGGGATATTATTTGTGCACCAGGACTGGCATTCTGAATAATTATAATAAAAAAGAAGCAGCTAATGGTGGAGCCACCAGTTAGATAAGAATTACAGCGGAATCTCAAGGATTATTAATCTTTTGTGGGGGGTGGGGATGGTGATGCTGTAGATAAGTATGCTAGTGGTGCTGCAATGACGTAAAAAAAATACTCCTTCAAAAATACTCCTGTGTCAAAGACATGGTTGCTGAAAAGGAAGGAATATGAATAGCAGTGCAACGGTGCAGATAGATAAGGATGTAACTCAATTTAGGCTGCTAAAATTCTTTAATGGCAGGTTTCATGTGTGATCGAATACGTTATTTTTGCTAGAGGGTTAAACACTTTGTCCCTCATCTCAGCCAGCGTTTATGGATTTCCAGGTCTGCCTGCTGAGAAGTAAATTAAATATGTAGCTGCTTCTCACCTTTCCTCTGTTGCTGCACTAATGGAAGAGAATTTTTTGTGCCAGTAACACAGATGATGATCATCGCTGCTGAAATTTATTATTTTTTTGGTATCAGGAAGGATGACAAATCTGCATTACTTCCAGAAGGATTTGGATTTCTGAACAAAAGGACAATAAGCATGCTTTATTTTCTTAAAGCTATGTCTAGGAAATTGGAGGCATAGCAAGCCTACGCAGACTTTATAAGCATGGCTGAAAAAGAAAGATGAACTGCTTTAGGATGTCCTTGAAATATGGTGTTGGATGGTTTTTTTAACTTCACTTGGAAGGTTCGGCTCTTTTTCTGTCAAAAGTTGGGTTTTGCATGTGCTGTTCAAGATCCATTAAATGTCAGATGGAGGTTAGGAAACCAAGGGTAACTGTTCTATTTTTCTGTATTTATAATCACTCTTTCCTTGTCTTAACGATTTCTGTTAATGCCTCTTTTTTTTTCTAATGTGCAGGTCAATTGGCATATTATATTGAAGTGGTTACATATTACTATAAGTGCTGTTAAAAGTATATATGAAAAGTATGTAATTGAATGCTTTGTGGTAATTTGTTTAATTTTCCTTTTTAATGCAAAAATTAATATATGTAAACATGTTATTAATGTGTTTGCCTGTATATGTAAGTATTTCCATAGGAGCATGCACTCAAAGGACAATTGCAGTTAGAGATTTCTGTCTAAATTATATTTTCTGGAATAAAATACTTTTAACTGAATAGCTGACAGTGCCAGAGGCAAAGAAACAAATAGAATTATTTTTATGTGAAAGTATTCCTTTCAGTGACAAGACTGTCATAACATGCATTAGAGCACTGCTGAGAATGTCTCTTTTAAGAATGAGTTAATAAAATAAAATGATTTTGCTTTTCTTTACCTTTCTCCCTTCCCCTGCTCCCAGCCATGCCAACTTGTGCATGATTACATTTTTCAGCTGTTGGCAGGATCTGTGGGTATCAACCAAGGGTAATCTGTCATTGGCAGTGTTTGAAACTACTAATTTTTTTTTACTAGCCCAACTATGTACGAGGTTTACAAACTTGCTTTTTACAAATGCTTTCTTAGGAAAATCAGCAAAACTGGTAGCAGTGTTTATCTGATTATGCTCACGCTGCGCCCATGTTTTTTTTCCTTTCCTTTTTCCTCCTCCCCTACTACAGGAGCCCAGTAACAAACGGGTCAAGCCGCTTTCCAGAGTCACATCACTAGCGAGTCTCATTCCTCCGGTGCGGGCCACTCCACTGAAGCGGTTCAGCCAGACACTTCAGGTAATCACAAGAAGGGCACTGCTGCATTGAGCTGCGCTGCTAGAGGGGAATGCGTCCATACTCGCCATTTCTCCTAGGGTTAGCATGGGAACGTGAACCACACATACATGCGCGCACACCCGCCGCGGTAACGTGCCAGACAGGGTTAGGCAACTTACAACTACAGAGTCACTCGACTTAAAAACTCAGAACTCTCACCTCAACAAACCCACGTCTTTGTACAGATAATTGATGTTTTTTAACTACCAGTAAGAAAACTATTGCACCTGTAGCATATAAAACTTGTTATACTAAAGGATTATGACTTCTTTTTAAATTTGATGAACAGAATTTTCCATGACACTTTCTATTAATTTGGGTTGGTTACTTCGAAAATGTTTTTTTTCTATAGTTAGTCAGGTAGGACTGCTAAATTTCCTTCTGTGTAGTGAACCTTGACCTTGCCTAAACAAAAGACTTAGTGAACAATTGGAAAAAAGTCATTTTGCAAAGCTGATGGTGAAAATTTATAAAGGTTAAGCACATCTTAAATGCATTTAAGAAATTAAAGAATTTAGTAATTGCAGTTTCTATATTATATAGATTGGGCACGTAATATTTAACATACTTAGAGACTAGTGGAACTTTAATTAATAAGGAATTTGTGCCTTCAGACCTAGAAACTGCAAGACACTTGGGTGCTCAGCTGCTCATGGTGGTGGCGAGGGGCGACCTGTCGGAGCTGCAGTGCGGCTGGGCTCTGGCCTAGGAGGCCCCACTGTTTCCTCTTTAAAACAGTTTGTGTAAGGAGGCGTGTAGGAGATCTGAAGAACATTATTTAACAAGCCTGATTTCTTTCATGAGAGGAAATATGAAAATATCTGGAATGTATTAAAAATGTTACTTAATCAAAAAATGAACTTAATTAGAGCCTTACTGAAATCTGTTAATCTCAAGGAGGAAAGAAAGAAACCTTAGAGCTAGGAGTCTTGTGACAAGTAAATAAAAAGTCATGGGAAAGAACCCTATTTTTCTGTACTGGTAGCTATCTAGAAAACTGATACTACAGGGTTTCTTTAACATTGGTTTTCCTGTGTTCGGTCCCTACGATTTTGAAAGTGCAGACATCTGCATACAAAAGCCGCACGTGTGGGTTGGAGGAAAGGCAAAATGGCTGCACTCCCTCAGTCTGGGTTTGATCCGGAAGGTGTATTATAGCGTGACTGGAGCAGAGATGCCTCTGTTCCCTGGGGTGTATAAATCTCCTCCATAGTCTGCCTCCAGGAAAAAATTGGCCCGGCTCTGAAAGGCCTACATTAGTTCCAGTTGTGAGGAGTGTGGAAAGTGAATTAATTTTTGGCTAAACTGCTTCTGAGCACGGCACTTCCCTTTTCACAGCCTTAGACAGCTGTTGTCCTCATTTACGTACCTATGCTGCTGTTCCGTAGTGAATACGCCTCTGAGACTGGGTTGTCCGGTACAATATTGTGTTTAATAACGTTTGATTTAGATTATCCGAAACAAGCTATCCTTTCATGCACGTAGTAGCAGCTTCCCGAGGTCAGAGCTACATAAATGTGTTTCAGGGCAAATTTTGAGAAAAATAGGAGAGGAAACAGCGGCTTTGTTGCAAGTCCTACTGTTGCAAGCATTTCTGTCTTGCTCTGTTCATACTGATTATAAGAATATATTTTAATTAACTGTCTGCTTCTAAGCAGATTAAACAGTGATGTTATTCATACCAAATCCTCTAAGTAACTAGGTTCTTGAAGGAGCTGCAATGAGAAATCAGCCTGTATGTCCTCCAAATCCTAGGTGTGAATCCATTTGCAAGTGATGAATGCTGGCGATGCCTCTCACGGCTTCATTCAACTGCCTTCATGGCTGGCTGTAAATTGACTTCTTATCTGATTTTGTCAGCAGCAATAGAACAGGATAAAAAAAGACTGACCTTCTTGTGCTCGGGTGCCCCGTTTGGAATTATTTAGAAACATTCTGGAAAGCGTATATAGCCTTTTTACTTCATTATGTACTGACATAGCTGTTGCTGTCCCCTGTGTAATAGTACAAAAGGATTACTTTTTTTCGTGGTGTACTACCTGTAAAAAGAAAAAAGTGTTGATTTTTCTTACTGGATGAACTTTTATGTATCATTATTGTTCGGTTATTTCATGTCAAACCCCATGTTTCTTCTTGCATTGCTGCTAGATGTTCTATGTCTGTAAAATGAAGGAAACTACTATCCTCACCACAACATCCAAAACAAACAACTTCTTCCCCTGGAAGAAACAAAACAAAGCCAACAGAACATCCATCCAAAAAGACCACTCAAACAGCATCAATAAAAGGAG
The DNA here is from genome assembly GCA_013400035.1 of Rynchops niger. Classification (NCBI taxonomy): domain Eukaryota; kingdom Metazoa; phylum Chordata; class Aves; order Charadriiformes; family Laridae; genus Rynchops; species Rynchops niger. Next base: position 14,718 of record VXBH01005437.1, read on the forward strand.
TTAGAAAACTCTGAGTTTCCTTTATGACATTTCAAAGAAACCTGCTTACATATTCTTTCTGAATGGAAGATACCTGTAAGAGGAAAGAAAAAAAAGTTTATTGTGCATAATTTTCCTGTCCTCTGTACATGTAACTTCTGCTTTATACAAATGGACTTTCTGCGTGCAGGTTGAAGAGAAACACCTCTGTGTCTGAGATCTGTGTTGTGTCTTTTAAGCTACGTTCTTAGCAACTTGTCATGCTTTCCACATTCTATTGATTATAGAGGTATTTGATTATTTTTTTTGGTCTTCTTAACTTTATTATAATTTTCCACATTATTGTCAGTACTTTTCCAGAAGGACTCCAAGTAGTGTAAAGTCTTTCCAGCTTTCTTTCTGTTTGTTGTTTTTTTTTTTGTTTTTTTTTTTTTTTATTTTGACTATTTGTAGTCACTCTTGTTTCTGTCACATAGGGCACTGTAGACTGACGGAATGCTGTCAGCTTAATCTCTGACAGTCTGTATGTATATCTGCAGGATACCAAATGCTAAGCAGGTATTCTTATTTGTTTATCCACCTGGAAAACCACTTTATTTCATAGCTGTATTTTCCGTCTGCATCCAGCTAGACTAATGATTATGATGATCTGTTTGTTTCTGCTTGGTCTTATTCACAGCTGTGCTGTTCGGCTTAAAAGCTGAAAACAGGATTAGAAAAAGAACTCCAGCTGATGCTGAAGAGAGAAATTAAAGTCTGGCTAGCTTCCTCTGCAACTTCGGTTTTCACCAGCGTGTCTTGAATTTAAGTAGGGAGTCCAAATTATTTTTAGCTATCTTAGCCTACAGGTAGTTTCTAGAAATCCTTAAGATGAAAACTTTTTAACATCGGTTCTGAATGCTAGGACTTCGATCTGTAGTGACTGTATCCCTGTACATGGAGCTGTTTGCTTTACTGCAGTTGAAATTAAGGTTTGTTAATTGCATGAATTAACATCAGTAACGCATTGACCCTTCATAGTGACAGTCCTGTAACAGCCAGGGAAAGCCATTGCAGTCAGATAAATACAGTAAACAAAATCAGGGGTTGTGGCTGGATCCTTCCCCAACCTCTTTAGTTTTTGGAACTATATGAAAATTTTAATAATCCCAGATGGGCTTAATTTTTAACCAGTATGCTGGACATGTTTTTAACAAAGCTAGAAACTAGGAAAATATCTTTAAAAGAAGAGATGTAGAAATGCTGTTCTGACATTCCTACAATTCTTTCATGGGATTCTATCACATGACAGGTTTTTTTTCCTTTATGGCACTTACTGACCAAAGATACTACCTTTAAACTTATTTTTAAATACCTTTAAAATTGTTTTTAAAAATTTCTGGTAGAACTTCAGTTCTGATAGAATTTCAGTTCAGCTCTATTACACTAAACTGAAATAGGTCTGTTTATTTGCAAAAAAAAAAAAAAAGGGTAAAGTAGTAGAATCGAGATGGTTAAACTGATGTTGTACATTTATCTTAAACTATGAGAGAGTTTTATTGAAATAATTTGTTGTTTATGTGGGGATTTCTTTGATTAGGCTTGTATATCAGGTTTACATCTCATTTCTATTCTTGCCTGTTGCGGTGTTGACGATTCAAGTATGCTTGACTCTCAAGTGACGAAGTATTAAATTTAGCATTAAATAGTAGTTCCCTGGTAATGTGTTAGTTTGTCTCTTCACAGCTTTACAAGCCAATTTCTGCAACGGGTATGCAAAGGAGAAGATACTATGTTAAAATAAGCTGGGATTCCCCACTGAAGTATGTCATTCCTGGCCTAACTAGACTTCAGTGTACCAGGATAAGTCAGTCAGTGGTTTTGCCTTTGCCATGTATAAAAGAAGGAAATGTGCCAGGCAAAGAAATGGCTTGTTCTTGAAGTGAAATTTGTCCTCATTGCTAAATAACACCTCAAAACATTTCTTTCCCTTTCCGCTAATAAATACCCTCAATCCAATGTTCCTTATTAATATTAAGCAAGGTACATTTTGTAGGGTTAATTGAAAGGCTGATGTATGAGAGAAATCAATTAAATGTATACTTACTGTGTCCAGGTAGCAAAGATGCTAAGCAAGCAAGCAGGATTTTGGGGAGTTTGGTTTCCTTTTGAGTCTTTCAGCCTTTTTGTGCCCTTTCTGCCCAACAGAGGACAGTGTAGGGCTGTAGAGAATAGTATCAAGCATCCTCATGCAGCGTAAAGAAACATTACTGTCAGTGGATGTAAAAGCTTACTTTTCTCAAAGCACTGTGTAGTTTCAGTTTGCTGTTACAGGTGCATGCCATTTTGTAACACAATATATGACTTATTGCTAAAAGGTTTCAAGAATAAGGCATTTACTTGTATACACCGTTTGTCTGGTGCTATTCATTGTAAGTACCTTCTTCATTCAACATAAAGCATTCCTTTAAGAGAACGCCACGACAAACGAAGGAGCTTTATACTGGAGAACGCATATGGGAATGCATGGAAAGGGGCATTCCACCTTGGGTCATGGAATGGCAAGTGTTCTGCTTGGCTGCATTCTCATGGTTGGTGATTTGTGGATGCAACACGTTCTGCCTCTTTTCCCTAATCTTGCCATTTGCATGTGAAAATAGTGGGTTCCATGATTCATCATTATAACAACTGTAAACTAAGCATGTAATTTCACATGTGTTTCTTTATCTTCTTAACTCTTGAAGGAAGACTAGCACCTGCCTTGCAAAGTTTTGGAAGGTTGGTATACCTCTGTGTGTGTGTTTATTTTTAGAGGTTTTGTCAATTCCAAGTAGGGCTTAAAATAGCTTCTGTTAAAAGGCACAGTTTTTATTTACGTAATATGTCTTCTGATACTTTAAAAACATACTGTATTTATAGGCACTGCTTGCATTTCCTGGGCCATTGTCTTCAGAGGGGAATTTCAAATATTGTACTTTGTACATGCTGCTTTCAACCTGGAAATGAAGAGAATTTCTTTTGTTTTAAATATTCTTACCCAAGGCAATCGAAAGACAATTGTGTTATGTAAGGCAGGTTTTAAAGAACAACAAAAATGTAGATTATTTCAACAATGTGAAATACTTGAGGCATTTCAGAGGTAGGGTCTCAAAAAGAAGCCTCTTATTTTAAGGAAGCAAGAAAGGACTCTTTTCAAAATAGTACAGTGAGAGCATAAAGTATCCATCTGTAGCCTGAACTCTTTCTAAGAGTCTGCAGGCAAATAGAACTCTCAAGTCTCACTTAAAATTGGACTTGTTTTTATTGAAGTTTAAGACTGGACCACATAATAGATACAGAGATGCTGATACACATCATCACAGTTTAGAGGCTCCAGAAATATTAATAAAGATTCTACAAGAGTAGAACGTAATACAGGTATTTTACAGTTCAGTTTAACACATTTCTTCAAATGCTAAGAAATGAGTAGGAGCAGGTGGTGTGAAAAGAATCTGGCTTGTTGCTTGTCATAAACATCAAAATCTGAATATTGACATGCCTTTTCCTTAAAGATAATGTGATTGTTCTTCTCTTTTCAGCCAGATATCCATTTCACACCTTTCTGTGTGAATTAGTTTCTTGATCTCATTTTCCATCTGAACAGACAGGATGTTACCAGTTGGAAGGACTTCTTCATGTATCAAAACCAGTTTGTTCAGTTAGAGCATTATAGCACTAATTATTTAATCCAGCTTGTGGACATATCTGGAATGGTTATACCAACCAAATCTTTCATGATTCTGACAGTTAAAAAAAAAAATAAATGTATTACCATCAGGTAGCAAGAGAGTTATTAAGGTAAGAGGAAAGGCTTTGAAGGGCAGTCTCGCTTTATGAACCCTCTTTTTGCCCAACTAAGAAAACATTTTTTTTCTTAAACCATTAATATGTGTTTGATGTAACGCATCCTTTCATCTGATATCCTCGAGGTACAGTACGGACATCTTCGAACAAACGCACCCCCCAAAAATAAACAAAAACCCGGCGGTTCTGTTGACTTTCAGTTAGCACACAGGATGGGTTTGTCTACTAGATTTTGCTGTCCTAACTTTACAGAGTTTCTGTGTAACAGTTGAATCTTTCTTCTAAAATCGTCCAAAAAAGTATTCATACTAGTTTTGTCTTTAAAATTTGCATTATTTCTTTATTTTTAAGTATTAGGGATCTAATGAGGCAGATGTGTAACACATGAATGATACCTGTCTGTTTACTGTATCGAAACTTCGTATTTGATCGGTTATGTTAGTGTGTTGTACCAGTCTGCCGTTATCTCTGTAGTTCATTCTTGTTGCATGGTATATGAACAAATGGTATAGTTTTGAAGTTGTTGAGAACCGGACATAGCCATAGCTCCCTGCAGGAATGGAAGTACTGGCCTTTCATAAAGATGTAATTTCTCTTACATTCCTAGTACTAAACATTGCTATTAAGTCACAGTAAAAACTAATTAGATATTGTTTGTAAACTATGTATATTAGTTCCTTAGGAAAGAAATGCATAATGTGAAACTCTTCTAACAATAAAAACTATTCTTCTATGTATTTCTAGCGTTCTATCAGTTTCCGCAGCGAGAGTCGCCCAGATCTCTTCAGTGCACGACCATGGTCTCGAAATATGCCCCCTGCTAACACAAAGCGGAGAGACAGTAAACTGTGGAGCGAGACCTTTGATGTTTGTGTCAATCACATGCTTACATCTAAAGAAATCAAGCGTCAAGAGGTATAATATTTTTTTTATAACCATAAATTTCATGTTCAAAAGTAATTTTTAAAGCATGGAGTTGAAGAATGCTAGTGTGGCACTCGAAGCTTTCCTGAAATTAAACAGAATGTCACCACCTCCACTAGAGGCAGAATTCCATCCCTAGTCTTTATAATTCAAGCTATATCAGATGAATATATTCTTTTCTAAAATCAGCTCATGGTATTTCCTGAATAAATGTGAAGTTACTAAGATACATTGTACTGTGACTGGCTGCACGTGTGTACGTGTTCTGTGTGACACGTTCTGTAGTGATGGTTGATACTCTGCTGTTTCAGTTTGTTGTTCTAGTAATGGCAGATGAGCATGCTATTTCAGGAACAGGTGGTACGGACACACAGAAATACATAATCAATTCTCTTGTTGGAAAAGAGTGTCTTTCAGGAAGTTTTCAGTGCTAGAAAGATGAAATATTGATCAAAAGATTTATCTTCCAAAACAAAAAAAACAGTACATCAGTGGTTTTAATGGGTTGTACATGACAAATTCTAAATAGTTCGTGTTACAGACAATGACAGAGCTTCTGTGGAATCAAGAAAATTTTGTTTCTACAGAAATTTCTAGCTGTATCAACAGTTTATAACAATCTCTCTGAGAATATTTCAGAGACTGATGTTGCTGTGCTTTGATTTACGACTCAAGCATTTCTTGTGCAGATTTTAACATCGTACAAGAATTAATAGGAAATAACTTTTAAAATTGAGAACTTCAAAGGCAGCTTATTGAAAAATAAACTGTAGAAACTGTTTGCACAGTGTAACAGTCATCACTGCCTTGGGGCGGAAGCCAGGACCTTTCACAGAGCCCACACAAATGACCTGTATTCCAGGAAGTTTTGCATGAGGGTTCTGCTTTATATTGGTTCTTGTCCTGCACGCCTCAGCAGGATATCTGAACCGCTTCCGTGCCGCTCTGGCAGATAACTCACACTATGGTAAGCCTTCCGTGCACGCGTATTGTCAGGCTACAAGAATCTGCACTAGCTGGAAGTGTTCTTCCGTGATTTATGCAGGATGAAAGCCTTGACTGTAAGGTTAGTAATTCCAGCTGACCAAAACATTGTTAACTTCTGTCGTACCCCACTTAAGAATGAAATAATGCAATAAGTAAATACAATATTATTTTGATAAGACACTGTATTAGGGTAGTGGATATTTTTAATCTACTAGCTTTAAAGTCTCAAATCTGCTTCAAGAGAAGTAACTTAACGTCAGCCGACAGTTAAGTAGAGCTCAGCCTTCGTAACAAAGAAATGAGCTGGTACCCAAATAAAAGTGTTCGCTACCAAAGAAATGTTTTAAAGAAGATCTGTCATTTACTTACTAGACCACTCGCTGGACTGACTTACTGGAACTTTTGCCGCTGCATGCATTAAAATGGAACACAACAAACACCTATGCCAATAGTTGTATAAATGGTTAAGATATAGTTTAGTCAAAATATCACACTGAAGATAGCTCCCTCATCTGGAAGCACGTCTGTTTGAAAAGAATTAATCCTGTGGCTATTTCAGATAAGCATTTTATGAGCAATCTGATATAGCTCTGTTTTAAAAAGACTGCACATGATTCTGTAGCTATGGAATAAAGCCTTATTTTATTTCTGCAGTTAGATTTAGCAGAGAAATTCTGCAGCATGGTATTAAGACAGATATTCAGAATATAACATCAACACAAGAAATTGAGTACAGATTAAATAAAGATTATTTTATAATATTTGTGTCTCTCTTCACAGGCTATCTTTGAACTTTCCCAGGGAGAAGAAGACTTGATAGAAGATCTGAAGTTAGCAAAAAAGGTACATTAAAAAATAAAAAGCAACAAACAATATTAATTGGTTCATATAACTTTTAAAATAATCCCTGCTTTTTATAATTGCTAAGACAGTAAGAGAGGGAAAAAAACAAAACATATTTCTATTTTCCCATTCTTTCTGAAACACTTAAATGTGCTGCTTTATTTTTTTTTTTTTAATATGAACTTGGTAGTTTAAGATATGGTTATGAAACTTCAAAGTATTTGCAGCAATTAGGCTGGTTTTACTTACAGGGAGCTTTAAACGCTATCACTAATTTTTCGACTACCAATGATACATGAGTTACAGAGCTCCCTTTTTTCTTTTCAGGCTTATCATGACCCAATGCTTAAACTTTCCATAATGACAGAGCAAGAGTTGAACCAAATTTTTGGAACGTTGGACTCTCTAATTCCTCTACATGAAGGTAAAACTGGAATAGTCTTTGTCTGCGTTACTATTGCCCATAGATTTATAGTCATCTGGTTCATCGAGTGACGTTTCTCTTCTTTTTTTTTAATCATGACCAGATCTTCTTAGACGACTTCAAGAAGTCAGGAAACCCGATGGATCAATAGAACATGTTGGCCTTATCCTTGTGGGTTGGGTAAGGCAGAGTTTTTAATCAATTTTGGGACTTTAGTTTGGAGCTGCAACATAGTTTTTATGCGACAATTTCCTTTCCGTATCTAGCATAACATGTCAAAAATATATTCTCAAAGACTTTTCAAGGCAACTATTTAGAGACATAGTGGAATATTTTACCTTTCAAGGTATTTTCCATGAAAAGATTTAGACTAGGATGTTGTTTTTAAAGCTTTTGCTATTCAGGAGATGAGCAGTATTTAATATGCTTTAAATAAAAATCAAAAGTCAGACTAGAGTTTTTCTGATGCAGATAACTTAAAATTCTGCCCCCGTTTGTATTCTGGTTTCCGAGGGAAATGAAGCTTGAACAGTCACATTGTATAAGGGCACCCTACTGTTACTTTTGAATGTCAGCTCCAGTCAAGGTAGTTTTTAGTGCTGTCAAAGATACCAATGTTCCTAAAAGTTTGTTAAAATAAGGCAGAGAGGGATACAAGTGAGATGCTATTGCTGCCCCACAAAAGAAAAAGTCGGTACGTTCACTTTCACTAGCATCCAACAACATCAATACTGAAAATAGCTTTTGTTAGCTTTGTTGCTAACATTGCTCGTTATATTAAAAAAGAGCTGTTTTTAAAAGGATTTAGATATGTGGAAAGTACATCTGTAAGTATCTGCAAGGAATGAAATTCAGCCAGGAAAAAAAGGGCTTGACATTTTTAAGGTAATAACAGACATTCAGCAGCTCTGTGTGAAACTGGCCTATTGTAAGCATGAGAAACACGATCATTACCAGTACATAATGCAAACAGTTAATGATAAGCTTGTAAGTGACAAACATTATCTGTTTTTATTTGATGAAGTAGTTTTAAATATATTCATTTTCTGGTGTGTTTGAACACCGGTGAACTTCCTTTGGTCCAAATATGTCCGAGGTGAATTTCCTTTGTTGAAGATTTTACATATATTGTGTGTTAATATAGCAGTTTTTGTAAATGGATATATTGTTCTAATCAACACATAAGCAAGTTAGTTTTTTTTTTCAGATTTAAGGCACAATTCTGTCATCTCAGTTTGGTCAAAGCTCTTGAGGGCAGTATAGAAGTTTGATGATAGAAATTTGCTTATCTAAAAAGGTTAGGTCTGGGAGTAGTCATTCCTAGGCTTTTGTTTCCATTCATAATTAAAATCAGACTTCTGTTTTCAACTATTGTCTGCACTATGTAGTGCTCAACCTTAAGTCATGGATTTTTTTAATGCCTTTGGAATAATATTGGAGATCTCTAGGAACTGAGAGGTGAGCTAGTGCTTCTAAATGATTTAAATGATGAACCAAGGTATCTGAGGATGCTTGTAAACCTCATCTTTGTCGGAAACATTATCATCAATAAATTGTGGATAAATCTCCAGAAAAAAAGATTCTCAGCATGAGTTCTGACATCCTGAATCACTTGGAATTTTCTATATAGCGAACTGTGCTTTGTTTCAGCTGCAGAATAATTTATTCCTTTCCCCAGCTTCCATGCCTGAACTCCTATGATAGCTACTGCAGCAATCAAGTAGCAGCCAAAGCGCTGTTGGATCACAAGAAACAAGATCACAGAGTGCAAGATTTCCTACAGCGCTGCTTGGAGTCTCCTTTTAGTCGCAAATTGGACCTTTGGAATTTCCTCGACATCCCAAGAAGCCGTTTGGTTAAATACCCATTGCTACTCAGAGAAATTTTGAGACACACACCAAATGATCATCCAGATCAGCAGCACCTTGAAGAAGCTGTGAGTTACTGTTGGGCTTGGGGTTTTTTAGCCGATTATAGCACTTTTAGCTTGTTAATGAACTAAGGGACATCTCATAAAATATGGAAGTGCTAAAACTTACATGAGCCACCGAAATCAATACATGAAATATTTAGCCCCACTCCCCCAGTTAAATCCTATTTCAGTAGCAAAGAGATACCGAAACAAAAAAAGAAGGGGTTTGGTAGGAGATGTTTTCCACAGCTCTTGTCTGATCCTTGCCCATTTTGTATTTACCTTTCAATGTCATTTCCCATGCTAATCTAAGTTGGGTAATGTAGAGATTCCTTTTCAGGTTTTAGATGACTGAGATAAGGCTTATTCCCTGGTTTGAGACCTTACATAACCTCTGAATCTAGACTAATTATCAGCTGTGGGAAGGTTGCTGAAATATGCATTGCGCTTTCTGAAGTAAAACCAGAGGGATACATCCAAGGCTTTAAAGCTTCCTTATTAATAGAAAGGGATCTGATTCAGATATTCTGAAATGTTTCTAAAATTTCTATTCTTTCCCGTATGTATCTATCTCTCTCTATATATATATATATTAAAATCCAATGAAACGTGCAAATATGCAAATGTGTATCTGGGAGTAAAGGAGTTTAATGTAGTGGGTTTGTTTGATACATGCTTCTAAAGTAATGAATAAATAAATCTCATCAGTATCCTACTCCTTTTGAATAGTATTTAAATATAAGTAAATTTCTTTAATATTTTAAGGACGAATTTTATGATTTGCCTAGACTTGAGTGTTTTGTACAATTTAGTATTTCTTTCCTGAAAAATGACAGCCCTGCTGTTTTTGGAGAACACATGTTTCAAAACACATGTACCTGCCCACTGCTGTTCTGCTTTTCCTTCCCCAAATCCCTTGCCCAGCGAAACTTCTCTGTTGTTAAATTGGACAACGGGGGTTTAAATTCAAAGCTTGGATAGTCACATTTAGATGTAATGTATAAAATGGGTTTTCCCCTTGTGCATATTCCTTTAAACCCAAACAAAAAATCATAAATATCTCAAAGAATTATTCTGCTTATTTCTGAAGTTTGCTTTTCTACATAATGTCTGGTAATATCTTTTAAAAAACATAATAAATGCTTTCTAGTACTTGTATTTGGTAATTTTTTAATGAACTATAATCAGGATTTTTTTTTCTTGATATTTCAATAGCCTTATATAGATTTGTGGTGTTCTGCTTCAGCAGAACACTGTTTATCTTTGAAGTGATGTATTTCATAAATTGTGTATTTGCCAGGTTAAATTAGGAAACAGAAATGACTCTATGTGGTTGGCTCTTAACGCTGTTTTAGGCTTATGAAGTACATTTGTCTCCCTGTCTGACAATCTGCTGTAAGCACACTGGGCCAAGTTGATCCCCGATAAGTCTCCTGGGATCGGGAGATTCTTGAATTATCTGTTTGGGCATGTATGTCTCAACTCATTCCCCTGCCCTACCCCCAGCTATTTACCAATGTATTTTCTTGTAGCTACAGTTAAAGTTATTAGGAGATGGCTCAGAATATTGGACTGTCTATTTAAAGTTCATTTGTTTTCATTTTTTTTCTGTAGATAAATATAATTCAGGGCATAGTGGCTGAAATCAACATAAAGACTGGTGAATCTGAATGCCAATACTACAAAGAGAGACTTATTTATCTCGAAGAAGGCCAAAGGGATTCATTGATTGATAATTCACGTGTTGTATGTTGTCATGGTGAACTGAAGAACAACAGGGGAGTGGTAAGGAACAAATATTTTGTCATAAATAGGTTTTAAAGATATCTTCATTTTTCATGACAGCTAAAAGAGCTGCGAGTACGCATACGGAAACATCACCCTCCGTATATAGGAGTTGATAAATACTAACTATTACAAATAACACTCATCTTTTTGGTTAGCCATCAAATACCTGTATATGGAGATAATAAGCTCGTATGTGTGTCTGTCCCTTTAAGGAGACCTAACAACATCCCAGCTAAATTGTAAATTGATAAATTGCAGCAAAACTTTCAGGAAAAAAACTCCAACAAATAAGAAATACATTTCTGGTCTCAGAGACACAATAATGATGTCTATAATGACCCACAAAATGTACTAACAAATTTTAAATCTGCCAAAGGCTGCGGTTATTAAGAGTGTTTTATTTGATTATTTGTTCAATTTCAAAGAGAATTTGTTGACCAGAGAAGTTTGGTATTTGATACTGCAAATTCCAGTCTCCAGGAGTCTGCAGTATTGACAAGTGTCATAAACTGAGCTTTCCAATTGAAAAAATAAAGAACATGCAGATTAGTAGGGATATTAATAGAATAGAAACCAGTCATTCTTGGGTATGTTTTTCTAAGTCAACTAGAAACAACATGAAATTTTGAATGGAAAAACAATGAAAAAACATCCGTTTCTCATTAACTGAGTTTATAAAAGGTTTATTTAAAAAAAACAAGCAAACAATGTAGAATTCTAAATGCATTTCTCAGCATTGGGAGCACTTCTATGTAGCGTGTTTATACATCCAATAGAAGAATCACGTTTTACCACGCGGCTGAGGTGGAAAGGTGAAATGCAGGCTCTTTTCTGGTGCACCTGATAAGGATGAGGCCGGCAGTTAATGCATAGCAAACTAGCAGGAACAAACTGGCAATTTTCCTCTTTCTACTGAGCTTTATTTACTCCATCCATGCTACCCCCGCCTTTCTTTGGTAGCATAACATTAAGGATAGAATTAATTCTTTCCAATTTATGAACAGTATTTAAAACTACCCAGTGTTTTTGGGAGGTTGCTACACCGATACATTCCTTGAACACCATTGACAGCGTGGGATATTTTTGTTTCTGCGTTTCTTTGATATGGGCTGAAAAACAGATCAAACCGTTCCTCTCTAATGTTATCAGTCTCCTTTTCACACCTGCTATTACAAAGTACTTGCTTTTGCAGCAAATAAGAGCTCTCACCTCTGAAAAGAGTTTCATGGGACTCGCACTAAAATCAGCCACGACAAAGCTTTACGTTATGAAGAACCTGCAACACTTTGTGGATGATGGTTTGAAAACAGAGTTTCAAACTAAAGCAGATACTTTTGCTGCACATTTAGAATATTAAAAAAAAAAAACCGCCACCAAACCCCAACCCTATTCCCAAGCAAACAACCGTACCTGTATATACCTCTAATGCTTAATCGCACACGTTTTTGCTTTCTTTCATATTTCATTCATATGAAAAGGTAGCCATTTGCCAAAAATCTAAACCAAAACACATATTGGATAGATTTATTTTTATTTTACCAGACTCTGCATAGGGTCATTGTTAGTACAAAAGATGACAGCGCTGCAGAATAAGGAACAAACAAAAAGTTCAGGTGTGTGTCCTGCAAAGACTGTGAGGGGCACAAGAAATGGGACTATTCATGGGTATAAAATGAGGCATCAGTGGTAGAAAAATAGAATGATGATGGACTTTTTCAATTTCAGAAGACTGCCAAGGCACATTGGGAAAGGTTTCTGCTATTATTACCTTTTTCATTATAGTCTTCTGAAAACACGAGCTACTGGAAGAGGGAACAGTGATCTAAACGGACCTAAAGATCTATCTTGTGTTAAAAGTGCGAGTAACGCATCTACTTAGATTTAGAATCAGGTCAACTTTAGAAGCAAAGAACGGTTACTCATAATTGGGAAGAAAATTTGGGCAGTGAAAAACAAAAAATTAATTTTGATGCATGGTATCACGTAAAAGGAGTTTAAAATTTCAGTTTGTTCATAATTTCTGGAGGACACTGGCAATTACACAATGGGAGGAGCAACATAATTTAAAGACGGTAACAGGTGACTTGTGCCACTTAGGAGCAAAAGTAATTTTCTGAGCTTCAAAGAGCTGTGGCGAAGCTAATTGTGAGCAGGATGTGAACTGTAAGAAGATTGCTCATAATTGCTCATAGAAAATATTTGAATTAATAAGATTGCCTGTTTCTTCGTAACACAGGCAGAAGAGTTAAAGTAGGTGTCAGAAAGAAGAATGCATGTAAGCGTGCTGCTGTAGAGAGGGCTTTGAAATGTCATGCACAAGACTTCAAGGCCTCAAGGCTGAAAGATTAATTAGGATCATGACATAAGAAACTGAGAAAAGGACGGGAAAAATAATTTTAGAAGTTTTAAAGTTGTTATATTTGCATACTTACAAGCTGATGCGCCATAAGACTTTTAAATAGTGGGAATCCTTGATGAATCCTTGTTTATTTTAACTGTTGAAAACACAAGGTTATAATCTGCTAGAGTTTAAATAATTTTTTAAAATTCTTTTCTAACAAAGGAATAATGCACTATTATTTATTAATTTTTACAGAAACTGCATGTCTTCCTCTTTGAAGAAGTGTTGGTGATTACTCGAGCTATCACCCACAATGACCAGCTCTGCTACCAGCTGTATCGGCAGCCAATTCCGGTGAAGGAGCTTGTGCTAGAAGACTTGCAAGATGGAGAGGTGCGATTGGGCGGATCCATACGCGGTGCATTCAGCAACAATGAGAGAAGTATGACTACCCCTTTACTTTTGATTTGCTTATTTAGGGTCATTATAACCTTAAGACACCCGTCAATGACACATCAGAATGTTTTCTCTAAAATTCATATTGTCTACCTACAACATCTTGATTTTTATTTCAAGACTGGTTTATTATATATGTTGTAATTTGTTTCTTTTAGATTGTTTCTTGAAGTTCACTATATTGATACTGGGATTTCTCCACACAGCTCCTTCTGTACTGAATTGAGAAGGGGAGAATATGTAGAATGTAGTGGCAAAACCACCAAATTATAAGCAAGTGTATTTTGAAATCTTAAGTCGAAGCAGCTAAAGCTTACCTTTTCTTGTGTTATGGAGACATTGATTGCTATTCCATAACTAAGTCTTTCAGCTGACAGATAATTAATGTAGTACTCTGTGTTAAGACTGCAGCTATTCATGTTAATGTCAAGAGGTAAGAGTTAATGTCCTTCTAATTAGGCATATTATAAAGGTGCTTCTTTCTATTACAAGGGTCCTTTGAATCTCACCTATCTTGTGAAGACTTTGAGGGTTTTTTGTATGTATTTGCTTTATTAGTGAAGTGAATGGAAGAAATGAGGCAATTTCCAAGGCACAGTGTTCAGTGAAGGTCCTGGAGATCTGCTTTACAGAGCAGTAGGAGGAGAGGTGTTGCAGTGTGGGAGAAGCCTTAATCCTGCTGATTCACTTAAAGCTTTAGAGGTAGCTCGTGCGTGGCAGAACCAAAATTGTTCAATCCAGCGGGTAAGAAATTATTAGAAGTGCTTCTGGTGTTCTGTGTTTCTTGTCCCACAAAACAAGGAGATACCCAGACTCTGCTCTGATGAGGTATTGGCAGGAAAACATCATAAGCCAAAGATTTTACAGATTCTGTTATTTTAATATACTCATTTATTATAAAATCTATTCAGCCAAAGCATTCAGTGTTTTGATATGTATTGTTTCTTTCAGTCAAAAACTTCTTTAGAGTCAGCTTCAAAAACGGATCTCAAAGCCAGTCTCACTCACTCCAAGCCAATGACTCATTCAACAAACAACAGTGGCTTAACTGTATCCGCCAGGCCAAAGAAAAAGTTACGTGTGCAGGCAAAGTTGGCGTGCTGAACGCAGAAGCACATTTTCTTTTGTCACCAAATGGAAGCAGAGTACCCCAGGGAGAAACCCCGCTCGAGCAAATGGACCATTCGGACTGTGAGTCAGACTGTAGTATGGACACCAGCGAGATCAGCATCGACTGTGAACGTATGGAACAGACAAACCCTTGTGAAAATGAAAAGCAAATAGAAACCAATGTTTGACAAAAACTTACAGTTCATGGAAGAAAATCTGTCTCTTACCTGTACAGTATTTGCATTCCATACATGGAACCATTTGGAGAAGCACTTTTAAAATATTTTTTGTGACAGTGTCGATGCAGTCCTCCTTGTATTCCTACCTATGAGTGTAGTACTGTAACTGCCGATCTGTATAAGCTGGAGTCCCTTGCAACTCATGTCCTGTGATTATAGTCCGTAAACAACTGAGATGGATGAAAGAGGTACTTGACCAGTTGTTCTCAATGTCCTGCTGTAAACAGAATCTCTGAACTACTGTTTATACGTGTGTTACATAAAGTATCTTTTCTTAATTTTTGAGGTACTTTATTTGCCCTTTAATGGGGAAGCTGAAGATGTGGACTTAATATGGAGTTTCAGGATGGGTATCAAGATAATAAGTTTTCATAAAGACATGGAAGGAAAAATTAGTTTCTTGGGGAAAAAAACCCCAAATCCTCTTGCAATAACCTATCTGAATTCTTGCAACGTTACATCGACAAGAACTACAGAGAGCAGGCCGTGTAACCAGTGGCACTTGTAGGGATTAATTTTTCAAAATGAAGCACTGCCCTAAGGTCCAGCAACCGAACTTAGTAAAATCTGGTCAGTTAAAGTGGTCAGCATAGTGCCATGGTTTATTTATCAAAGCATGTAATGCTAAACACAACTTAAAAAAAAAATCAAACCCAAAACAAAAAACACAAACCCAACCAAACCTCTATAGCTAGCACTGAATTAAATGAAATGCTGAGAATACTGGGTGTTTGTAAATAAGCTGATAGTTTGCTTTCAGTGCCATATATATATATATATATATATATATTTATCCCAAACAGGATAAGAACGGAAAAAAGCTTTTGCTTGTGAATAGGCCCTCTTCAGCATTTTGCACTCCACTGACCTCCACTGTTGGTTTTAAACACCACTAAACTAATGTTAAAACATTTAATCTTCTCTAAATGTCTGTTTACAATTACATGTAGTTGTTTTTTAAACTAAGTGACAATTTTATATAAATAGTGCTCTACAAATACCCTATGGGATTACGTAGAGAAAGTTGAAACAAAAAGGGAATTGTTTTTCCTTTAGGATGTATTACATCCTTTATATTTTTCTCAAGCTTTGTTTTGTAAGTTTTTGTTACATTTAATCTGGAATTGGAAATGTTACTGTGTTTTCTGGTGGCTGATTTAATCTACTCATGATGATGAGAAGCAGATGAGCCACTTAAAAGCAGTCTAAAACACTCAGTTCAAGATCCTGTTACTTTTCAGGAATCCCTGGGTAATATTTTATTTCTTAGTATAAGAAATTATGCCAGTGCTGTATGGCAAGCTATGAAAAAGATATCTTAATAAATTTAAATAATCCTTGATATTACACGAGATAACCTGTGCAAAGTACTCGTACCAACAGAAGTAGAAAAACTGCTAAGTTATTGCCAAAAACATTTTTCTTGTGTTCTGCAGGTTTACAGAGAATAGTACATGTCAAGTATCGTACAATGTATGTGTGCTGATGCGCGTTACAGAAATCAGTGTGACAAAATGGTAAACAATATAAAACAAGGTATTTTTATTTTTAAAAAAAATGTCATTTTTACCCTATAGAACATATTTCTGTATTTATAGTTTTTAAAAAAAGGCAATTTTCTGTTTCAGGCTTTGTAATTTATTTCGACTGCTTCATTTTTAGAGCTGACTGAGTATGCCAGCGAAGATGAGAGAAAGGAAAAATTTGCAGAAGAAAAGGCATAGGAAAGCATATTAGATGATGAACCATTTTCATAAAACCTGTTCAGCAAAATGTTTAAAAAGAGCAAAAAGCATGTAAAGTGTTCAGATAGAGAAGAAAGAATGAATGTGTGTATTGACTTTTTTTTTTTTTTTTAAATAATAGCCTTAAACTTTACTGGAAGCATTTCAAATAAATTACATTAAACCATTGTGGTTTTTTGTTTGGTTGTTTGTGTAAGAAGACTACGAAAAGCTTTCAGTGGTGCACACAGTGAGTCTTAACGTATGTGATCAACGCTTATATTTTTGTTCTCGGGGAAGCATTACATATTTGGATCAAATTTGCTAGATACAAAATATTAATGAAGAAACAAGTCAGTTCAGCACATTCCTCAAAGTTTTGTGTTATATAATCAATTTAGTAAGTAGGTGGAACAAAAAAATTAATATCCTGCCATCAGTTTCTCTCTCCTGATTCCTCGTGGGTCGCATCTCTATTAAATATATATTATTCCAAAACACTGAGATGGTGAATTTCGGGGCATGTAAAAAGCCACCAGCCAGCCTGTCAGCCTCAGAAGATGAATTTACATCTGTGTACTGTCATTTAGCATCATGTTCGACATACTGCAGTGCACGTGTTTCAGTTTTGCTTTGTAGTTGACGTGCACTTAGCAACTGATTTGATCTAATAAAGCTTAATGACCTTTTTTACCAATCATCTTGAGGAATAAGACTTCCACTTTAAGAATCCTAATATTCTGGCTTTGGTTAGCTTGCTTTGCTTGTTTCGCTTTTCAAATGCCGCTGCTTTTGAAAAAATTACTCGGGGGGGGGGGGGGGNATAAAATGTACCAAAAAGGATGGGTAAAATGCTGAATGCAAAGTAAAGCGGAAATGTAACATCAGTGAGTATGTCAAAGCGATCATCGCAGTTAGTAATCAGCAGTATGGAGGCTGAGAAGTCGGAGCAGCGACCTGGCCTGCATACTGCAGCCATGCAGTACGCATAGGCCTCCGCATGATTCTCACCCAGAAAATTGCTTCTGATTTCACAGGTCACCCACCGTTGCATGTGTAGCGCTTCTACTAATGAGAGAGGTCAAAGCTGGGTAATCTTCACGTTGGATCTCCGAGGGATCTTAGATCACTCGTGTCTCAGACGAAAGAATAGCGCCATGGCGAGAAGGCGAACAAGAACAGGTGGAGTGTGTAAAAAAGACAAGAGGCAGTGGAAGAGCCTGAGGTGTCGAGGGCTTCCGAGATCTCGGTGAGGGGATGGCAAAATAAGGAGAGGACTGCAGATGCTGGATGAGTTCCAGCTCCTCTAAATCGGAGGTACGAGCGCTCTGGATCTCTGTGTCTGGGAGATGAGTGACAAGGCATTTTGCTCTCAAGAGCAGGAAGTCTGTAGTCTGATGTGACAATTTCATGCCTTTTTGACAAATCTCATCAACCTGTTCGTTCCTGTATTCCTGGTAAGAACAGACAGTGTAGTCCTGGCTTGTGGAAAGATCTGATGAACCAGAAGTAATAAGGTAAAAGCATAGATTGTCTTGATTGGGAAAGAAAGGTAAGCAAAGAGAATGCCCTTGAAATCTTTGGAATATATGGGTCCTCTCAGACTACAAAAGAAAATTTAACTGTCTGGGTGTTTGGTTCCCTAGATTTGGTCTGCAGCTCTGAAAAGAACAATGCAAGGCTGAAGCCGTCTCTCCCTGGGCACAAAGGTCTGCTGTGAGACAGGAGGAGCACTTAGAAGTCTGTGAAGCCCAGTACCAGGGAATCAATGGCCAGAATTTGGGTAAAAGATAGGCCCAAAGTTGAACTCCGTGGTAGAGAAGGTGTTTCTGAGAGGTGACTCCTATTCAGCATGGCCCACCTGAACCAGGGATACTGCCTTAGGAATGCCTCTGCAACAGTGGGAAGTGGGTTTCTTGAGGTTTCACAGAAATTTCTAGAGTTTGAAAGATATAACATTTACACGTCGGTTTAATCAACTGCTCTTTTTGAAAAAGTTGATATTTTATGTTGACGCTGTCTGGCACTTAGATCCTGAGAATCGAGACTGCCTGCTAACAGAGCCAGAAACTGAGTTTTACATAAATGGATTTGTTTCCTTTGAATATGGGGTTCCAGTTCCAGAATGGACGGTTCTTCCATATTTAATGCTTACTTACGAATACGGATTTTAAAGTACTGTAATCTGTTCTACAGGTTGATGCTGCCATCTGCTGGAAATAATTGTGTATTTTTAGAGCTGATTTGATTACTTTAAATATTTTAAGATTTTAAATGGTTAATAATTATAAAATGAAAGTCAGTATTTAAAAAAATAGCAGTAGATCTTTTCAGACTTTCACCTGTGGATCACAGATTTGTTAGAAAAAAGTACTAGGTGAATTTCTGCTACCAGTCCCTGGCTTTGCAGAGACAAGTTGAGACTACTTCCCCAGTTTGTCTCACCTTTTACTATCGCAGTCATATTTTCTCCATTGCTGGTAAATGACACCAAAGCTTTTTCCAAGAGTGTAAGTTAGGTTTTGCCTCTGAATTTTCTGAAGGTGCCTCTCTTTGCATGGTCTATAAAGAAAGTTTAATTATACAGTTCTCCCATCTTTGATCTCCTGGCACCTAAAATTTAGTCAGCACGAATGCCCGTGCTCAAAATTAGCACCCAAACATTTGAAGAGATGAGATGTGCTTTGCACTACTAGAGTAATTTCTGGAAAATAAAATAGTAATTCCTAGCTACTTAAACTGTAACACTATACTCAGACTAAACAATATTTTGCATTTCTAAAGTTGCTTTCATCAAAGAATACTGAGGTAGTGTCTGGAGCAAGCATCCAAGTTTGTTCCTTCAGCATAAGGGAGCCTTATGCAACCCTCCCTTACAGGTGTCGTTTATTTGTGGCTATTAATCTGATCTAGGTCTCTATTACTAACGTATCACATATCATCTGATTTCAGAATCAAAGGGATCTGCAGCTGCTTTGTACTTGGGTGGGAAACCACTTGGTGCAAGCCAGGGAGTCGTGGTTGAATGCTTGGCAAATATCAGAAACCACAGAAACTAGAAAGACAGTAAGGTGATGGTTTTTACAACTTTTACTTCAGAGTATTCAAGTAATCTCTTCCTATGGTGATTTTGGACTGAACTTTTGTTTTGTGAACTGGGATTCTTGCTACCTTTTAATATCTATCAGGATTTAGGACTCAGAGTGGTAAAGTGATCCAGAATTGTTACATCATTTATCAAGTAGTACTTAGTAATTGTTGTGATGACCTCTCCCAGTCTTATGTTAGTTAATACATAAAATAATGTTGTACAGCTGCAAAGACGTCTCTTTTTAAAGCAAGTTGTACATAAGGATAACATCTTTGTATGTTGTTTGGTAAAGGAGCAAGACTCTTCATACGTTGTTTGCATTTGTTACCATACATGCTTATGATGTTTGTGTTTCTCAGTACCGAACACATCTAAATACATTGTAAACGTATGCTGTAGCATATTTTCCAGTATTCATTGTGAGAGAAAGTGGTAGAAAGCATACTTCTCAAGGTTACAGCATACTTTTAGTAGACAGTAGTTTCCCTACCCTGTTAACTTTTTTTTGGAGTTGTTTCTTTAGTGCTTGTTGAATTTATTGGAATGGCTCTATAGTTGATCCATACAAAGTGGCTCCATTCCAGAATTACTGGAATTCAGTGAAGATACGCAATTTCGACCCAGTTTCTTCTGAAGTCTTTGAAATCTTACTGTCATGTGGTTATTCACTGTCTGTGGATAGGTCTTAATCTAAGGTGAACAGTAAGTCAGTAGAGCTATGGTAATACAAACAAGCAAGGAAATAAATGTCATGTGTCTGTGTATATACACACATGCTAAAATTATGTTTCCCTAAAGAAAAAAAAATACATATACTTACTACATCTACATGTATTAACTTAATAGCTACTGGAAGACCTCATTTTCTTTTGAAAATTCTTTCACCCTGCCCAAAACATAGATACGTTTTTCAGTAATTCTTTCGGAATGAGAATAGGCAATATGGTTGGAAGGGCCTACATTAAATAAATGTGAACCAGTTCTGGAAGCAATTTGTCTTACCTAACTTTAGAACACCAGTTAAAGGAATCCCCCAGTGTCCCCAAAGAATTTCTTCCTGTACTTAACTTCTGTTGCTAGACAGCTTTTTCTAACATTTAACCTAAATCTCCTTTGATACAACTTAAACCTCATCCCAGTCACCAAGGACACAGAGAATATTTCCTCATCTGCAGCAGCATTTTCTGTATTTGATAACTGCTATTATTTATCCTCCCTCTTCTAGACAAAACACCACCATTTTCCCAGTGTTTCATACAATGGTTTAGATTCGTGCAGCACAAAAGAATCACTAAATATGTTCCCAGAAGTTACAGCAAAGAAAAGACGAGTATGTGTAAAATGAGAGATGAGGACACCGACTTAGCTCTGTGGTATTACTGCTCGATTGTGAACGCAGGCAAGCCAGCTGTAATCACACCCAAACATCCATCACCTGAACTAGTTGTATATTGAAGACGTACGCAGCCTGGAAGTGATTTTAACAGCTTTGCCAATTCAAACTTAATAAAACAGGTTGACATGTTTGGAGATGTATGATGTACCAACGCAGACTTAAATAACACTAGATTGGCATTTCTGTTTTTTCTCTGGTATATGGAAATTCTATTTGAACAAGGTAAAACACAGCAAAGTTATTCTGATAATATATCAACTTATCTGTAATATTCTCTCTACCACCACTGAATCTTCACAGAGACAGAACATCGAATTCGCAGAGACAGTCTTTCTTTATTTATCCATAGTTTGAGCGCTGCATTTGTGGGTTTTACTACCTCTAGATAATTGAACACCATGTTTCTGCAATTACATAAATGTTTGGTGTTATGTTTCTGTAATTTATGTAAATTATAGTTGCAGATACTAATTACCCTATTTAAACTTGGCTGGCTCCCCAAAGACTTCTAAGAAGAAACTAATAATTATTAGCTTATCTTCTTTTAACACCCTGGAGGCTACCATTAGCACCAGACCATTTCTGAGTTGGGACTTTATAATGTTTTCTGACTTACAGGTAATCTAAAAAGAGATCAATAAAATAAAAGGGCTGGGTTAAAGTATTTGTTCCTTACATAGGAAAAACTTTGCATTGAACTCAGTAGCTGCATTTGAGATGATGATATATACAGCTGCAGTTATCAGGATTTAAGATTAAGATAACTATATAATGAATATATAAACTTGTTCAACAAGTGCAGCACTAGTATACTTTTCACAAAGAAAACAAATTGTGGGCTTTTAATGTTTTGCTAGTTACTCGTAAAACTAAACATCCAGTATTTGTATTTCCTACGCATTGCAAGAATGGGTTATTTTCAGGAGGCACTTTTCAATTTGGTGCATTCCTCAGAACTGCCGAAGAAATGGCTTTGCTATCCTTAGTAATTTCACCATCATGATGTAAAATATCAATGTGGGTTTACTCTGAGTTATGCAGCTACTGCACTCCTGGCTGCTGGCAATGTACACAGCAGAGGGTTCAACCTCACACGTTAACATGGCAGTGAATCTGAACTCACAGCTACCAAGCGAGCACACGGGCAATTCGAAAACCTCTGTAGGCGAGTTTTCCTTAGACAACACTGTTTGCAATTTCTACAACTGAAATTATAGGTGTGTGATTTCAAGCCCATGAGTTACTTTGACAGTTTAGGGAAGTAAAGGACTGAGTGTGCACAGTAGCCTTGATGGTGATGAGCAGAAGAACTAATGTTTTGCTCTCTCCCGCCATAGCAAGAAGCCACCTGAGCTGCAGAGCTAGAAAGCGCTAGGCGCTATGGGTTTTCAAAATTGGGCGACTAACCATTTTAATGGTCTGTGATGATCTTCATTCTGCTCCCTATCAATAATTACATCAAATCATTCAGGTGAGTTGGATTTCACGTATTCCCAGGTGAATAATGACAGGAGCAGAGGAAATGGTCTGAAGCTGCGGCAGGGGAGGTTTAGGTTAGATATGAGGAGGAATGACTTGACTGACAGAGTGGTCGGGCACTGGGACAGCCCGTCCAAGGAGGGGGTTGAGTCACCATCCCCAGAGGTGTTTAAGAAACGTCTGGATGTGGCATTTCAGGGCATGCTCTAGTGGCAGAGATTGTAGGGGGTTTTTTTTGTGTGTACGGTTGGACTCGATGATCTCAAAGGTCCCTTCCAACCATGAAGATTCTGTGGTTCACACCCTCCTTTTACCAAAAGTTACAAGCCTTGCAGCAAGGGTGAATAAATGTTAACCTGATTCCAGGCTGGCTTCTGATACAGGTGTGGAGGAGACAAACATGAGGTAGCAACGCCTTAAAGTACTGCAGAGGCATCCAGCAAAGCTCATTTGTGAATACCTACCAACGGCGTGGATGTGATGGTGGGCTGGTTTTGGCTGCGGTAATTTTCTTCATGGCAGCTAGTGTTAGCCTGTGTTTGGGATTTGTGCTGAAAACCGCGTTGACAATACCGGGATGTTTTGGTCATTGTTGAGCAGCAGTAGCATACTACCTCGTTAGTTTTGTTAGAAAATCTGCTGGAAAAAGTCTCTGACTTAGCTTCAATAGCATCAAAACCATTTATAGCATTTGGTTTCGCTGCATTTGAAAAATGGTACTCTTTGGTATATGGATAATGGATTATGTTGCCTTCGGCTAATCTGTAATTCTTTATCCTACTGACGAGACATTATAATTGTTTTATTTTTGAAAAAGGCCAAATAGTTCATTACTTGCACATGCAGTTTTTTCTTGTTGAAGCTTGCTTGCAGTTTGTAGTTTTATAAGCCGTGGAACACAAATAGCTATTGTCACTTAAGTACCCTTAGTATAGCATCCATGTTTTGTCACCATCCTAGAACGGCATGTACCTGTGCTTGATTAAACATATAAAGGGGGATTAAATTTGATGAAGTTGAATTAAACACGTAGAAGTCTTTGTAATAACACGCATTTTCTTTGCAGTTTAAGATTCTGTCACAAAAAAAGTGTAACAAACCACCTTGCTTATATTTTTAACCGATTCGGTAAGAACTGTCTCTCTTACGCTGTCTTTGTGCAAAGCTGTCGTGACTGTTCCAATTCGAAAAACGCTAGTCCAAAACCAGAGGAAGTTCGGCAGTGTTTGT
The DNA here is from genome assembly GCA_013400035.1 of Rynchops niger. Lineage (NCBI taxonomy): Eukaryota > Metazoa > Chordata > Aves > Charadriiformes > Laridae > Rynchops > Rynchops niger. The sequence goes on from VXBH01005437.1 coordinate 38,463, forward strand.
ACACCCCCTGCCTATAAAGAGGGGAAGATGTTAACGGGGGGGAAGGAAAGGAAAGGTTGTTTGGTGTGTTCCAATTCATTGTGAGACTATCCAAGAATTCTGTTAAAGTATATGAAGACTTTTGCCTGTCCTTCATGGTTAATAATGTATTTTTATTCTTCAAAGGGGAAACTTCGTCATTTTGAACAACTTTAAATTTGAGAGGAAGAAGAAAGAGCTGGCACTCTTGCTGCACTGCTGCTTTTTGTTGTTGGGTGTCTGTCGAGATGACTTCGCGGGTACCCTGGCCCCTCTGTCACGACAGGGCGGCGCCTGCCCCGGGCAGCTGGATCTTCACCTGCCCAGTCCACCTCGGGCACGGTGCCCCCGGCCGAGCCTTCCTTCACCTGCACCTGGGGTTCGCGGGGACAGGTAAGCCGGCACAGCACACCTGCCCGGAGGCTGCTGCGAAGCAGCGCGCTGGCGGCCGCCCGGCAGGGCTGACGGGCCGTTGGCTGGCCGCGGATCGAAGCGCCTGCCGTTACCTTGACGCGAAACGCCCCGTCCCCAGCGCCACAGCGGCGGGACGGGGACGCGGGCCCGGCGGAGGCCCCGCTCCCCGCCAGAAGCGGCGACGGACGCCTGGCCCAGCCCTCCCCTCGTCCGCTCCGGGCCTCTCTGTGGAGCCGGAGGAAGAAGCTGCCGGGTCTCCCCACCCACAGGGCTGGTAGGAGGGACGCGGGAAACGAGCGAGCTGCCCCTTCCGCTCCGTCCTGGCGGACTGTGAGCGGAAGGACCTTTCTCAGCCGCTTGCCGATAGCCCGGGGCCTCGCCGGCCTGGCGGCGGGGGCTGCCACCATTTTAAACACAGCCCCGCAGCCGGAGCCTCCGCCTCCCGCAGCGGCCGCCCCCCTCTCACGGAGGCGGCTGAGGCGGCGGCCTGCCGGGGGGGCACCGCCTGCCCCCCTACTTATGACTTTTGCCGCGAGCGGATTGGCTAAGCCGGGGCGGCTCCAGCCCCGCCCACTTTCGGTGTGCGCGGCCGCCATGTTAGAGAGCGGGGAGGGGGCGGCAGGGCTGCCATAAAGCGAGCGGACGGAGGGGGAGCAATAGCGGCAGCGGGCGGTGCATGGCGCTGGGGAAGGGGTAGTTCGGTGGGGGAGGAAGAGAAGGCGCGGGCTATCGTGCTCGCTTCTCGGCGATAGGAGTGAGCGGCGGATGCCGTGATCCCCAGTGGTGGCGAGATGGAGCCGGAGCAGCATCAGCGGACGGAGAAGACCAGCGCGGGCCTCCTCCGGGTGGAGAGTAATAGAGCAGGAGCCGCTGAGGACACCACACAAAATGGCGGACACTCTGAGAGCAGTAGCACTGGGGAGGTGCTGCTGGTGGCTGCTGTTGCTGCAGAGGACAAGGTCCCCCCAAACCTCAGCATCACTAGCAGCAGCCAGCGCAGGAGCAGCATCTCAACGGCAAATGAACAGCAGCAGCAGCAGCCGCCCAGCGGTGTGCTGGGGGGGCCTCCCCCTCTCCCTAAGCCCCCAGAAGACCTGCCTGTTAGGAGGAACTTTCAGATCCCCAGGAAGAGCAGAGAAAAGAAAGGTTGTTCCTTCCCTTTCCCTCCTTTCTCTCCCTCACTCCTCTCTTCATCTTATTCATTAGGCAGGCTCTTTATGCACCTCACACAACTGCATGCAAAATCCTGCGGGTGTGGAGGAGGCTGTGGCATGGCTTGGACTAGCGAGGCTGCTGGGGATAAGATTTTTAGCGTCAGAGAGGCTTTTTCATTCTTTCCTCTCCCTACCCCTCCCTCTTTTCTCTTTCGTTTTTATTTTGTCACAAGGAGGAGAAAAAAAACCGAAAACAAAACTCGGCTTGAATTTCAGACCCTTGCTTTAAAACGATGGAAAAGCTGGATGCGATCAGGGTGGGCTTGAGTGTTGATCCTGGCTCTGCTTCTGGAGATGCAGTCGCATGCAGAGAAGATGGTTCTCTGGGACACGGACAAACAGCGAAGATGCGTCACTTTTCTCTTCCCCCTGACCTCTCTGCAGGACAGGGGTGTAATCCTGTTTAGGGTAGATTAGCAGACTCTGAGCAGAGTTGTCCTTCATTGATGATACGCAGAAGACTGTTCTTATCTCATGAAAGTTCCTTACTTTGCAGGGAGGAGGCGAGCATCCCACATTCACGTGCCTTGCCTTGGAAGTGTTCCTCTTCCAAGTGTACAGGGTTTGTTCTTTGGTTTTCAAGTAAGTCTTCCTCTAGAAGCCTGTGGTATTGCTTTTTGTGAGACTCCATTGGCTTCTGCTTATCTTTGATTTTGTTAGGTGGTGTTGAAGACATGTCTTACTCCCTCACTGAAACTTATCTTGGTTCTTGACCTTTTGCAGTGTGGGGTCAGTAACTTAGTACGTATCGCAAAAATACCTGTTCGCATAGGCTTCTAGTTCTTCAGAGAAGAGTTTAACATCTAACTTCTTGAAATGCTTGCTTCTGTAAGGAGGAGCTGAAGGTAGGTTTATTTCCTTATCCAGTCTTCCCCTTACCCTCCTTCCATTTTTTGGCGGTAATGTCCCCTTTTTACTTTTCTTCCCTTTCTTTCCCATTGCCACTCCCCCTGAGGGGGGTACAAGTTTGGCAGAGATTCATTGTAAGAAGGACTGGGTTGATTTGGAGGGGAAAAAAAAGGCTCTTATTCATCTGACAGAAAAATGGATAAAATTGGTGCCTCTTGCACTTCCGTATGTCAGACCCAAGTGTGGTAACATTTGAATACCTTTATATGTATATGAGAAATGTTTATTACTTAACCACAGGCATTTGAAGTTACTTTCTAGCGTTTTGTTCCAATGTGAATGAAAAACCTGCAAAATCATCTAATTCATCATTTGCCTACGCAGAACTATCTCCTACAGTGTGTAAAAAGTTTTAGACTAAAAAGCTCAAACATGAGGCTTCTGTGGCTTCTAGGGTAGAAGGGGAAGCCATTTTTACCCTGCTTCTAAAATTCACTTGCTAGTGTCAAGGTCATTTGACCCCTTCGTAAGGGCTTACTTTTTAGGGTACTTGTCTTTTTTTCTTTCGTTTTCAGCTTACAGAGTCCTTCTTGGGCGTTTTAGTCATACTGGCAATTTAGGGTTTCCAAAATTCTCAGACCTTTCTTCATTCTGTCTGTGGTGCTTGCGGTCGCATGGTTGTTCATGGGTGCTGACTGTTGGTCCATGTGATACCGTAACGCAAAGTGCGTTGAGGGAGCATGCAGGCAAGGCTAGCAGAAGTGGGTTAGCATAAAAGCTGCCAACATGATCTTTGAGGACAACCAAATTGCTATTGGAATTGGTATTGGCATTTGAGAAGTGATGCAATTAAATCAGCTCTGGAATTAAGCTAGAAGATTAGCAGTGCATTGATTGTCTGGTATTGTAGCGGCATACACTTAGAACATGCTTAGTACCAGTGTTCAAGTGAATCTTGTTGAATTACAAAATAATCAAAATATCATCTGTCCCTCTCAAAAGAGCTGTCTTGGCTAGATTCTAAATTCCAGCATGAAACAATACACATGGAATACACTTCTTCCATCCTTCCTTGCATTGGAATTGTCCTTGTTTTGCTTTTTTTTTTAAAACCTCCATTTTATCCATGGGCGTACCATCCTGAGAGATACCTGCTGTCTTGATTGTGAAGAGTGATCTGTCGTGCTCAAACTATAAAATCTCTACAGGATGACTCTGTTATTTGTGTAGGGTGGTTGGTTGGGTTTTTTTTTTTTGTTTGTTTGTTTTTTAAAGCACCAAAATGTCTTATAGGAACAATTTTTTATTGTGAAGCAGTTAAAAATTGAATCTGCAAAACAAAAACGTAAGGGGAAAATCCTAGAAAACTTAGGATTTAGCTGCTTATTTAGCCTTTCTGGAGTGTCTCTCCACCAACTCTATTTGGAGACTGTAAGGGACTGAAAGTCAACACAAAGGACCTTGTTAACGTGGAGAAATGCATCTGGAGGAAACGTACTTCTTTAACTGTGGTTAGTTGTCACAGAGAATCTTTCTTCTGACTTCCATTTTTTTTTTCCTAGTGGAAGAAATTTGGGAAACCAAACTGAAAAAAAAAAAAAAAAAAATTGGCTGTGAGATTTTTTTTTTTTTTTTTCTTTTTTTAAATGCGCTTGTGCATTTGGTTTCCAGCTTGAAAATGTCTTGAAAGTTTCCACTTTCTTGGTACATTCAGTTTAGAGATGGTGTTACGTTTTCTTGAGTAGCTTATCTCTTTTTTTAAATCTTAGTACCATAGCCGGTTGTCATGGCCTCTTCTAATTTGACTGTCAGATCTTCTCAGATGTCCAAGTCTGCCAGAAACTTCAAAGATCCTTGTTTGGATGGATGAGGAAAACAAATTTTCAAGACAAAGCACTGGAAGGGCATTTTTTTGACTCGCTGAATTCTGAGTGGTCTGTATACCAAAAAGCAATACCAAAAAACATGCTCAAGTAGCAACCAACGACTCAAGGGGTTGCTTATTGGTAAAGGTTGAACATTTCTTTCTGTAGTCTGCCAAGTTGATAAATGACTGTTGTTTCTCAGGCTGAGTGCAGGGAAAAAGGTCTTGCTTTTGTCCATGAAAGTCTTAGCTGTACTTGCTTGGAGGTCTAGGTCGTCTCTTTGCTGTTCAATAGCATTTGATGTTTTGTTTTGTGTTGTCTTTTGTCTTCTAATTTTCCACATCTTTGGTAAAGATACATATTTGCTACTTGCTCTTTCTACGTGGGGATTTCATTAAGCAATTCTTGAACTTAATAACTACTTAGATCTTTTGAGAGCAAAAGACATTTTGGCGTGAAAAAAATCACATAAGTAACAATATTATGGTTCATTAGCAAAAAAGATCTTAGTCTTAAAGTCTTAAAAAATGACTTAGTCTAAAGACTTAGTCTTTAGTCTAAAGACTAAGTCTAAGTCTTAGTCTTAAAAAATGAAGACTTAAAGAAAATGATGCTTCTCAATGGAGTTCTTGTAGCATGAGTGCTTGTTTGTGAAGAGTGCTAACGTTCTGCCAACTTACCTGATAATAAGTAATTTACTTATCTTCACTTGACAGTTAGTTAGTTCAGGATTCTTTAAAGAAAATGTCTCTGTCTTCCTCTTCTTCACGTTCTGACTTAAAACCAAAAAAACCCAAAACACCACAACCTCCCTGACTTCAGACTCAGTTTTCTCAAGTTGAAGCATCAAACAGCTGTGAAAGAGAAACTTAAAGCCCCTAGGGAATTATGTGCATCTGAACAGCCAGTCTAATATCTGTCCCTAGACTAGGTGCTATATCAGCTAATCTTAGTTTCCACCTAAAAATACTTACATACATTCCAATACACTGGGTAGAAACTAAAAAAAAGCACTATCTTCTACTTGTTTTTACTTCCGAAGAACAAGCCAGCAAACCGCACAATAATTGACCTGTATGTGTTACAAGGATGCTGCAAGTTAGTTCTTACATAAATGACTGTTTAATTTAAATGGGTCCAATAAAGGTGCAGCATACCTGTATCAGGTTTGTATAGTGAGCCTGAAAAATACATACGCACGCACTACTGGCCTTTGAAGTGATGCAGGACTGGAGAGAAGTTTAATAATCTGATTTCTTGCCTGTGACCATAAGATTTGGTGACAGCTGCTGAAGGTCAAGTTTAGCAGTGATCAGGTTCTTTTCTGGCTTCTGAACTACTTTAAGTGAAGTACAGGCCCTTCTGTAGTGACCTTACCCTTTTAGAAAATAGCCGTCCTTTAGCACCAATGCTTAGATGACAGAATAAGTACTGCTTTGCTAGTTACCTCAGTAGGTAATGTTTCATTTTTTTTAGTAGTAACTTGAAGGCTGCAGTGCCTCAAGTTCTGGAAGGACTGCGAAAGTGGCTTTGGGCCTTTCGTGAAGCGTATGATTAGAGTGTTTGAAGAGGCATACTTGAACAAGGGGAAAAAAGCTTATACCAGGTACTCTTATATTTTTGGACTGTTGTATATGGTAACTTATCTGAGGTTCAAAGCTACATGACTTACTTTTTTACTTTATGATTACAATGCTGTCCTGCAGTCAGTTTATCAGGTTTTCTTTGCTCCATCCGTCACTTGTCAGCTCAGAAATAGAATGCAATAGACACAAAATTAGCAGGCTGCCCTTGAAAAAGAAATGCTTAGTGGGTGCCGTCTAGTTCTCAGACCAAGTGTGGATTGTCTTCTAGTACTATATATGAAAAGGTGTCAGGCAGACAGGGTAAAATTTGGTGTTTGGAAGTACTGTTCAAAACATAAGTAGTGTGTTCTGTAAGGATTATACGTTCAACAGATTTCATTCGTGTTCCTTTTCTCTCAGTCAATAGCAGATCACGAAGCCCCTCAGTTTATGCATGAAGTAAGCTAAGGCAAGACGCTGTGTGTAGTTGCTGGTCGTGTTCGCTTTGTATTGAGTGGGCAGTGTATATCAAAGGAATAGAATTCCTTTCCTGTGGTGGTTTTTTGGATTGTTGAGCGTTTTCCTACTAGAAGGTGGATGTAAGGTCTTGTTCTTGGGCTGATGTGATCAATTAGGTGGAGTCAGTCTTGTTTTAATGTTCTCAAATTGAAAAAAATGGAATCTCAAAAGTGACTTTTGTGCCCAAGTACTTAAAAATATTTCAGTTTTGATCTATCTTTCCTACAAAAGTAGCAACAGCCCTTTTTCTAGCCTCAGTAGTATCTCTGGTGAACTTAGATGGTGTTTGAGGTATAAATTTACTGAAGTACAAGCAAGTATATATATTATTGAATAATAAGTAAGAAGAGTAGTAAAACATACTTTCAGTCTTCTGCTAACAAATGGAAGAAAACCCACAATCTTAAAAAAAAAAAAAAAATAATTAAAAAAATCTCCGATTTACTGTATTCCATAATTTAAGGTTGTAGCTAGAGCTCTTCCTTAAATGTGTTGAGAGCTACTTGTGTAGTCGTTTACGTAGGTCCTCCGTAGCTGACGAAGAGGGGGACTCGCTGTTCTTGGGCAGCTCTCTCTCAGCTGGCTTGTCAGAATATTAAAACACAGATGGAAACGTAGTTGACAATATTTGAATGCGTGACAGGATCTTAACTGACGTAATAATATGCCTCTTCCTAGCTTTGCATCTGGGAAGCAGGCAAGACGTTGTGTATAGTTTGTGGCCACTCTTTCTAGCTAGTCCTGTAGAGTTTTCTACTTGCCTGGACGGAAGAAACAGGCTGGGTTTGAGCACGTGTTTCTAGGGGGAAGGAAGGAGAAGGGGCGGTGTATTGTAATCACTGTTAAGGAAACGGGAAACCTGGGCAAGCAGCTGGTGTTGGTAACCGTCTGCCCTCATGGGTCCTTTTAGACAAAAGAGGAACAGGTGATACGTGAAACTCATGCACTACAACACGAGGGTTTAATAGTTCCTTGTCAGAAAGATCCAAGGGGTGTGTGGGGATGGGAGGTGCTTTTCCAGTGTGCGTATATCTGAGGGTGGCTTCTTTTATATTTTACTGACAAGTGCTGCTCTCTTCAGTACAAGTGCATTCGGTCTCAGTAATACTTAGTTGAGAATTTCATTCGCTTCCAAGTATCTTTCCTCCCGTGTCGCTGTCAGCCTTTCAACAATGAAGGCGTTGGTTACTAAAAAGGATGTTACGTAGTAACGTTTCTTTTTTTTTAATCAGTTTCATAACTTCCACTCTTAAAAGAATCACTCATTCATTGTTGCAGGTGTTGGAATCATTGCTTTACTTTAGTTTGTAGATGTGGTATTACATTATAAAGTGTTTGCGTAACTGCAGCTTTACTAGATAATACAAGACAGTTCAGTTTCCATTTAGAACAATAGTTTTATATTGAGGCTAAGGTAGTAAATATTTCCTGCAAATGAGGAAAAGATTACTATGTAAATCTACTACCATATTATTTAATGAAGTTGGAGATACACCCTTAAGATGTAATTAATTTGCTGTTAGAATAATGGTAGATTGTCTTTTATGTGAGACTAGTACTATTGTAGTTCATTCCTAACTATTGTAACTTCTAGTAATTTCAAGTGGTGGTGGTGTGGGGGTTTATTTTGGTGGAGGAAAAGAGTCACTCCTACAAAAAGAGCAAAAGCATTCCCAGAGGTACCTGTTGGGAATACTTTCTGTCTGAAGATTATAAATACCACAAAAATACTGCACTTCTTGTGAGTATTTTGGAAGTTACCCTGAGGAGGAAAACGCTTACCGTACTGAACTAGCTCGGTTCCCCCAGGAGTATTATTTTCCTAGACGTTACTCTCCAAATCTGCACTGTGGTCCTCCGCTGGCCCACTCTTGGGCTGCTCTTCTGATCAGTTTGAAACTTTCGATACCCAAATACAAATAAAGAAGCTTGGGGAGATGAACGCTTTACTTGTGGGAACTCAGGCAAAGGTTTGCCCGGCAGGTGAATTTGTACAGCAAACAAGTGAAGGGCTTTTCTCTTAAAGCAGTTACCATGTGGGATAAGATCATAAATCATGAACACAGGCAGTGTGGATTTTAGATACAGGAGCTTATGGAACTCCTTAATGCAGTACATATCAGAGGTTTTCAAAGGGTAAATTCAGATTTGAGGTGCCTCCCTTACTAACTTCTGAGAACTAGCGGTTCAGGAGTAATATTAACAAAGCACAAAGAAATGTGTTGGGTTTTTTAGTTTTTTAAGATGCCGTAATTCTAGGCAACTTTAACTTAAACTTTCTAGCCCAAATTCCATCTTTTAAAAATATTTTAGATGTTTTGTATTGTAAATTGAATCACGAACCATTTGTCTTTTATGCATAAACTGTCAATGAACTGGAAAATTTTATTTTATTTCTTTTCTTTTATAGCACTCTTCCAGCCAGTAGCTGTGGGCTCTCGAGAATTTGAGGATGTTGTGAAGATTCTGCATTCATCTTACTTGGAACCAAGTTCAGTGTCCAATTTTAATTACAAGAGAGCCAGCTTAGTTCATAGTGAACTGTTGGAAAAGGAAGTGAGTACATTTGTGGCTTCTCTTTATGAATAAGGTACAAGTCAAATCAAGTTTAATGTTTTCTCTGAGTCTAGAGGCAAAGACCCGGAGATTATTTTCTACTTATGTGCTTGATATTTAATTGCAAACCCACATGCCCCAAAACGTAAGCAGCTACTTTTCAGGCAAGTTTATTACTGCATAGGCATAAAATCTTGCCTGGCAGAAACTCAAAAAAACCTAAAAGAAAACAATTGTATTTGGTACCACTTGCCTCTGTGCATTTTTAGTTTTCACAAATTTTCTTAATTTTAATGTATTTTTAATAACCTGAAAAGATGCTCTAGTATCTTATTTGAAAGGCCTGATGCTTCCTGTGAAACTTAGATTAAAATATTTTTCTGATACGGAGTTTACATAGGCTCTGTAGTTCTGTTGTTTTCCACGAAGTACCTCAAAGAGTTGATTACTTGAACTAGTAACTGAGGCAGCTTGGTTGAAGCGCTTCGGCTGTACCTTATCTGGGGTCTCGTAAATCCCGCCTCGGCTTTCTTTCATAACTGTGAAATAAGTCTTCAGTCCCAGTGCCAAAAAGCTTTGTGTATGGAGTAATAGAATAGATAATTGTTTTGCTGTAATTATTATCTTGAAACTATAAGGTAAACTCTGAAATTTTATTTTTTTTTTTTTTTGCTACTGTAATGTTTATGATTCATGGTTGCAGCTAAGAAGTATTGCAGCTGATGAAAACCACTGCAGTAGCAGTGAGGTACAACTCCAAAAGTACATGAATAACATAAGAGATAATGGTCTGTCTCCTAAAAAGAGAAAAAGGCTTATTTCTGGATTTCAAAGATGATACGGAAGGCATTGAGCTGGATACTTCTAGATAGTAATGCTACCAAGATAACACTAAAACATTACTGCACAGGTTTGTTTCAAGAATGTATCTTCCTTAAAAAACCCAACCAAACAAAGAAATCTTTGGGCAGGTTAAGCCAATGATATTTCCCACGTGTATAATGTTTTTGAAATTTAATTTTAGCATACCGTAGTCTCATTCCAATCATCTTTCGGTTGTTTTTGTACACTTGGCTCTGCTAACATAGATGGGGCCTTAAAAGCTTTACACTGGAACGTGACAGCAGTAATCTGTCTACATGTGTTAAGAACTTTCTGTAATAATAGTTCACAGAAAAACGCAGAGAGCTGAAATTTGACGGTCGCCTAGAAAAAGAGCTTTCTGAAAGCTATGCGTTTCTGATGGTTGATCGACCTCAGGTAAGAAAACAAAATGGCATATAAAATGCTTTCTCTTCTTTCTCAATTAAGAGGTTTGGGGTTTTTTTAAGCTGAATGTTTTTATTGACGCACATGTTAATCTGTAAGTTATTTTTGCAAAGTTCAGCACTGGAAAGTTTAGAAGGATTGGGGAGAGGTATGATACTATGTCACTGTTTAAATCCTCTATTCTCTGCTGTTTAAGGTACTCTGTTTACGCGTCTCTGTGAAGTAGCTCCTCTGGTTTAAGCTCTGTTTTATAAATAAAAAGGCAGATTTTCTGATGGCATGTGGGTTTCTGTTGGTTTTGTGGTTTGGGGTTGTTTTTTTAATTGAAAAAGAATGTCGCGTGTTTTCATGGCAGCTGGTTTTTGGTGGTGTAGGGGCTTTTAGTTACAGTTCTTGGGTTGGTTTTTTTCTGAGTCAAGAAGAGGTTACCTTAGAGGAGAAGGTAACCTGTAGTATTAGAAAACGGACCTTATTTTCTGTGTCTCCTCTTTGATCGTATGTTTTTAATCAAAGTGACAGTAAGGGAATTTCTGTGTGTTTTCTGCTATTATAGAGCCAAGGTTTCTTAAGTATTCAGTCATTTGTCAGGTTTACTTCTGTTTTGTGTATTAACAGCAAGTAATACTCGTAAAGTGTGTTTACGTTATAGGGAGGCTGTCTTTGGGTTTTTTTTTTTGTTGTGGTTTTTTTTCTTTTTTTTTTTGTTTTGTTTTTTTAAGATAAGGGTGAGTCTGTGTAACTGCTTCATACTGAGAGTTTGACTTGCACAGTTTATATAGCAATTCAGACTAGTCTTACCCCTCAATGGTTTTGTTTGTAAGGGTTTTTTGGGGGGTTGGTTTTATTTTGTTTTGGTTTGTTTTCTTTTTTAGCTCAACTAAAATTCTGTAATTGTTGTTTCTCATTGTTTGTTCTGTTCATATTCTGACTTTCCTGATAGACTTGCTTAAAAAAATGTCTGTTCTCTTCAGATCCAGAACATATGTGAAAAGGGGCTGCAGGTGGGCCACTCCAAAATAACAATTCTCGGGAGCCCTTCCATGGGTAACTATCTTTTGATTAGATGTGCTGCTGTTATTCAGTATGAGTTGGCAGATAATGTGATGCAGTTGTGTAAACTTTCAGTCCTTTTTCTGTCACTTATTACAGGAACATCACAGCTAGGTATTTTTAGCAAAGTAGATTGACATCGGAACATTATTTCATAACTCGGTTTTTGGCTAGTTCATTTAAATTATTTTCTCAAAGGGAAGACCTAATTCTCGTTTTGTCTTAAGTCAAACCAATATATCGTGTCTTCCCTGTAAAATCAGGAACTAATGCAATCTATGGCTGCGTGCCTCTCTATGTTTGTACGTACACGTATGCATGTATGTGCATTCAGAAATACCTGATGGAAATAGTAGCTCAGCTTAGTATTGTTGTAGATAGATCCAAAGTTCTTGAATGCACAAATCCAAGAAGAGCATTGGAAAATTGGGAGACATGGAAGAGTCATAAGGTATTAATAGATTTGAAAGAGCAAAATGCAGAGTTCCTTTTGCAAAGCTTTTCAAATAGAAAATTAAGAAATGATTTTGTTGTTCTCTGTAAAAATAACACAATAGAGAGTTGCTAATAGGAATGTTTAAAGCATAACAGATGCGAGGGGGGAGGAACAGAGGTATGTGAGCATATAACTTTTTACTGTTTTAGCTGGTAAAGGTTCTGGAGCAGTTTATTAGAGCAGTTAAATAAAGACTTGCAATAAGAGCAACCTAAGCAAAATGGATGCTTTTCTGAGTACCTGAGTTTGGTTACAGTTGTTTGGTCTACCCGATCACCTCAGACCAACAAATGACAGTGTGTGCTTGAGGCCTTCAGATCTATGAAACTATGGTTGAAGTGTTGAAAAGAAAGAAATTATTTTGCCTTTCCCTTGGAGTGTTGGTTCAGGAATCCAAAAGAGTGTATTTCTGTCAACACTGCAGGATGAAAGATTGCGGAGGATGCCGGTGTTTTCCTGCCTTATTTCTCAATCATACCTTCACTGCTTATCTCCCCATTGTGCAATGGGACATTGTACAGAAGGACCTCAGCTGCTTAAAAGAACACCTGAAAGCGGTATCTGTACAGCCTTTGGGCAGGGCCTGTCCTCTCGGTCACAGTGCTTTCAGGAATGTGGGTGTGCTCCTTTCAAACCCAGCTGGTGTCCGTATTCCACTGTGGTGTTTCATACTGAAGTTGGTGCAAGTAAATATTTATTCTACTGTCTTGAAGTTGCAAATTGTGAATGTGCCCTTTCATCTTTCCCTGATCATACTCCCAAAAGATTGTTATATTTTTATCGTTTGGTATACATTGAGCTTTAATCCCATGTAATGCTTCTTAAACTTCTAATAATGTTTTAACATTCAGCTTAATGTATTTGGTTTTTTTTTTTATACTCCTTTCAGGTGTATATATCTCCAGGTATGCGGATTTATTGCAGCCTAATCCCCTAGAAGCTGGAGCAACTGGAGACGTGATTGTTTTTAAAATAATAAAGGTAAATTTATCTAGCTTATTCTTGAAGAATTATATTGCTTACTGATAAAAGTGGTTTTAACATAAGTTATTGAACTCTGTTGTCACATAATTATCTGCTTATAGAGAAAGTAGAACCCTACCAGCTTAAATACTGACACTGAGCTTAAATAAAGCGTAATAAATTTTTATACAAGGCGATAATGTTTGTTTTCTTTGACAGAATTAAAAGAATGTACTTCTGTAATGGCTTTTTTAATGGCCTGTTTCCATTTCACTGCTCTTAATTCCTTTGGTACTTGAACAAGTTTGCCAGTTACCAGGAAAAAGCTTATGCTTACAATTCTTCTCCTTTATTACAGGGAAAAATGAAAAGCATATATGACCACATCGGTATGAAAGCAATGGAATCAACAGTAAAGAGTGCGTTAGATCCAACACCAAAGCATGAGTGTCATGTTTCAAAGAACGCGAATAAAGTAACCTCCTTGTTGGCTTACCGAGCCTATGAACTTACTCAGGTAGAGAAAAGTTGAGCATGCGTTAACTTCTTATATAAGAACTTTATAAACAGAATTTTTGAAATGATGGAGATAAAATCACTGAAGATAAAGTCGATACTGAGCGTGTTCTGTAAAGCTGCGGTCTGGTGTACGTTTAGCAGTAGCCAACAGATACCTGTATTAGAAATTACAGAACAACATATCAGCCTCTCTTGACTCCCTTTCCTATACCTGGACCTGATGCAGAAGATCTCCTTCACATTAGGATGTAGGTGGCATAGGAAATAGCTAGGGAATGTACATGCAGACTGGAATGTATGCTGGAGAGGAGATAGGTGGAGTTTGAAGAGTAAAAGTGGAACTGGCTAGTGAGCATTAAGTGGGACTCCTAAAAGGTAAAGCATTGGCTAGGAAAGAACAGCATTTTTCTTTTTTGGTCTCTTTTTGATTCCCTTAGCAAATTCGCAGGTTTGGAGATGGTGAGTGATAAGAGAATGGAATGAGTTCCAAGCATCTCTGTTCCTCCAGCTGTTCCATCTCTGTTACTGCAGTAATCTGTTGCAGTCAGATTATTATCTTTTATATAGATTTTGGGATGCTTACTTGAAAGCATTCTCTGCAATATTACAGCTTTTAAACTTGTGTAAATTAGAGCTGGGCACTGAATCAGATGGCTAGAAAATGAATGTATGTTTTCATTTCTCATTACAAACTTGCCTTAATTTACATTTTTCTTTAACACGAGAATTTTGTGACTGAACTAAGGATGGACTCCAAACCTCATGGCCATATTTATTTTGCTCAGTGAAATATTTTTGGTTTTGTTAATTGTCCCTTACCTCATCAAGAATATACTTTCAAGTAAATGTTGCAAAATTATTTTTTTTGTTCTTGATTAGCTCCTGAANTTAATTGATTGTGTTATAAAGTACATATGAGAACAGCATTTAAAAGCTTCCCTGTTTTAGGTATCAGCTTTTGAAGAAATAGGCTGTTGGTAAAAGGAACATAAATGTTCCTTTTTGCAGTTTATTACTATTTATTACAGGTAACTTATAACTTGCTTTATATACCAGTTAATGTTTGGCATAATGGGTTTCAAACAAGCTCCCTTTGTTTATTTAAATAATTACTCATGAGGTATATTTTGTAAGCTATTCTTGTGAAACCGAGTATGCCTTTCAGTGAAGAAAGGTCATGGATTGTCAGTATACTCGTGAAATACAGTTTACCAGACTTCTAATTTGACATTGTGTTCACTTCTTTTTCTAGTACTATTTTTATGAATATGGCTTTGATGAGATAAGGCGAAGACCAAGACATGTTTGTCCTTATGCTGTGGTTTCGTTTACTTACAAAGATGAAATGGTGCCAGCACCAAAATTCTTGCCTCTGTCAAGGTAAGCTAGAAAAGGAGTTTAGGAAAGGCTGCAAGCAGCATAAAGAATTCACAGGTCTTGGCAGTAACTTAGGATTGATTTAGATGAACAGTGCTGAAATGAATGGACATGTCACAGGGACTTAGCATAATAAATACTTCTGATACAAAGCAAGAGGACAACATCGGTTTTATGCAGCAGGCTGGCCCCTGTAGGAAGCAGCTCTGCTGCTCTTTTCACCTACTCGCCTTCTGCTGAGGAGGAATCCCTGTATAAGTGGGTTTTTTGCATAACTGAGGCAATTTATAGATAGAAAAGCGTTCACAGCAGTATCTTGCTTAGTATTCTAAAAAAATGTTCTCTATACTTTGTCACTGAACTCATCAATGGTGTCGCCTCATTGCTTGTGGAGAGAGTATCTAAATGGGAAGCTGATTAGAGATACAGTAAGATACCTATGCTGATAGGAAGGCTTCCGGATGTGGGGACTGTACTAGGTAGTGCTAAAAATAGTTACCAAGATAGCGAAAATAGTACAAGATACTGCTGCAGTGATAGCTTGAGGTTAGAGAGCAAATTACCAGTGTTGTTATTTTGTTAGACTGATAAAACATCCTTAATGTAGAATTTAGTAGCCAAAACTTTCTGTCTGAACCTAGTAGTCATTCTGCCTTTTTTCTTTTTGTTAGATCAAACAGCTTCAACACAGATAGAAGTACAGGTAAGAAGGAATTGAAATGTATTGCTTTTATGATATAGACATGGAAGGATTTGAACTTTTTTCCCCATGTAGTTTTATTTTTCTTTAACTGAAACGATCGCCTAGTTATGCAGACTGTACCTGGGTGTTGTTACCCTGTACCATACTGATTGCAGGCATCTCTTCCTGATAGCGGATGGCTGAACAGACAGACACCTTAGTGTGTATCTTCTTTTACCAGAACAAACCAGAACTGAACAAAATCAAGTCTCTTTTTTCCCCTCCTTTTCCACTTACTGCATAGTAACACCTTAGCTTCTGTTCCCAAATCTGCTGTTCAATAGCACTTCAAATAATACGATCCTCTGTCCTGCTTTCCTTTTGAACCTCATTCAAGCAAAATATTAGTACGTATGGAAGTGGTTAACAGTTAAGGTAAGGAGGGAGGATATCCTTGCACAGATGTTGGCATCAAGGGCATGCTTTTACAAACAGGTACAGGTGACATACCAACCTCCTTTACTCTGCTCAGAGCAGGTCAGAACAAGATAGGATTGTGAACACCCTTTCTGTTACCTTTTAACTTGTTATTTAACATACTATTGTTTGGTCTGGTGTTAGTATGAAATTTTCCCTAAACTGCTTTTGGAGATTCAGCAACCTCTTTACTGCCATTTCCTTTCAGTCCCACCAAGCAAGGGGTTTCACTTAGTCTTTCTTTCTCCATCTTAATTTAGATAGATCAAACTTTACGTTATGGAGGGGACAGCTTTGGAATAGAGGCAAACTTTTGTGCCACGTTTCCTTGAAATCAGCAGCACGTCCTTTCCTTCCATGCAAGCTGTGAGTATTACCATTTAAAGAGTAAGTTCAAAATATTGCTGTGTTAAAACTCTTCCTAGTAGAGACTGGTGAATTTTGGATATATTCAGAAGAAAATCTAAAATACACATTGACTAGATGCTCTAAATATATCAGACTACACTCCTGAGTTACGAGCATCCAGAGCTTGTTTTAGTTCATGCGCAGAACTCTGTCACCATCTCTTTTTGTTCGTTTGTTTTTCCTTTGAAGTGACACATGCTGCTTTGCAGGAATGAACACCACTGGCTCATGAGATAGTCCAAGGAACTGATTTTTAAGAGCGTGTATTTGATAGCTTTTATTTGAGGGTAGGACTATAAGGGGAAAAAAGAGATCTTTATTTTTTTTTTTTTTTCACCCTACCCCCACCTTTTGTCTCCAGTCCTGAGAAGCTTGAGGTTGAAAAAGTTGTGAGCATTGATCAGTTGAAGGAAAAAATTTCACCAGCATTGTTCTATAAAGAAACTTACCTAGGAGCAAAAGAAGGTAAATACTTCTAGCTTAACCTCTTTTTTTTTTTTAATTCAGAATTTAAAAAAGTTATTAATTACAATTTTGTTTTTGTTTTTCGTACCTTCTCTTCCTACCCTTGTATCACGTCAGTGTTGAAGAACGGCATGTACTGTAGCCTTTATGAAGTTGTGGAGAAGTCCCGTTCTGGTAGTCACTTGGAGGGTTTACTTCAGAAACTAGAGAAAGAGAAACTTGTGAGTGCAACAGATTTGACTCTTCCTGTTTTTAAAAATTATTTTACTAACTAGTAATTGAGGTGTTTTACAACGTCCATGATCTCGCTGGAATTCCTTAGCTGGCATATTTTTAAGTATTGTATCAGGCCATTTCTCTACCCATGACAGAATTTAGCTTGCAGACAGTAAGAGTATTTGTAGCGAGCAAATGTCTTTGAAATGGTATACTTTTTTTGCTTGAAAACAGGTTCTTGTGAAACCACTTCTGGACAGAGGATTCCTTTTTCTTCTTTCTCCTTGGCAAATGATGTCTCCTTATGGTATGCATACTCTGGGATTTTCGGTTTTGAGTTGGTTTTGGATACTACTTTTTTTTTTTTTTTCAGGGGATTGGGTTTTTGAATACTCTTGAGGCGTAGTGGTTGTGTTCTCACTGACTTTATTTTCTTGTGTTCCAGACCAGCAAACTGGACGGCCCCGCATGCTACATGCATTGTTTCTGTTTCCAGAATCTAGAGGTGTAACGAGCTCAAGTAAGTTTGCTCACTGTTCAGAGCGTTGTGTATATGTTTACTTAAATGTTGTTTAATCTGTCAGTGTAAACTAGGAGTAACAGTTTGCATTGGTTATGGTCATGGTGGTGGTGTTCAAAAAGTGTTTATTTCTTCACAAAAGAAATAATCACTACATATTTTAGGTTTGTTTGTTCATGTTTTGGAAAGCAAAACTTTATTCAAATTTCTTGATTGTGTATTTTGGTAGAATTGAGCCATCAGTATTCCAAGAGATCTATACCTTAGTAATAATACAGCCCTCAAACCTCTGAAGTGCATTCTTTAACCATCAAAACATCTGAAAGTCTTTAATGTACCTGAAATTAATTTTTTTGCATCAAGATATGCACCAAAACCTGAGTAAATGAGCAAAGAAAATATTGATACAGCCAGGTAATAAAAGATGACTGAAAGGACTTGGCTTTAGTAGGACTTTGGTCCTTTGGGATGAGACTTTAAGGTTAATATTTTACCATTAAAATTGGCAATTAAGTAGCACTAGCAGCAGAATGCAGTCCTTCTTGGCTTGAGGTGAGTTAGAAGTGATGTTGTCAAAACACAGTTCTTTCTAGGCATTTCACTTCTACAGAGAAGTTCTTGTCCTAAGTCTTGGCAGCTTCCTTCAGAGATCCTTATCTCTGTAATTCTTATTTTAATAAACCCCTTACCTTTTTCTTATTTAAGTAGGAGTTGTGAAAATTCAATTAGTATAGATTGGGTAAGAGGAGATATAAGATGACATTTAAAGTGTGTGCATCCCGGTTCCTTAAAAATACTCCAGTTCTTGCTGCTGTGACGTTTCAAGGACTTGTGAGCTCCAATTTCTATCAAACAAAAGGTTAATTGCTAGTTTGAGTCTTCAGAAGTGCTTAAATGGGTGAATGGAGAGAAGTTTTAGTCTGTGATTGGAAGGGGGGGAGAGTGGGAATAAATAATTAAAAGAAGGATATAACGTAGAGCTTCCTTGACCGCTGTTTCAAGGATGTGATAGAAGGGATCTAACGGCTTCCCAGGACAGGGAAATCCTGCTCTTGGCACATCCTCCTGTTGTATCTCTTTGATTTAGTGAGTTGTGCTGCTTTGCAAAGGAATTGAAAAACTGCGTAGGTTTCTGCAGGGCTACTAAGCCGAATCGTTTTATAAGGGCCCAGTGAGCTTAAAAGCAGCACAGTGAATGTGTCGGGATTGCCTAGGAAGGAGTAATGCTTCCCCTGTTTCTTGCAGGGAGCTGTTAGGCTGCTGCTTAGTAAAACCTTAGTAAGCCTTTGAAGTGGCCTTCTAGAAGGGTCAGTAAAGTGGTTTAAATTGCAAATGATACGTGTATCTAGGATACAGGTTACCACAAAATTATGAAGACGAGCAGTTCATCATGACTATGAGTAGGTTGACTTTTAAAGTAGGCGTTAAAGCTAGTTAATTCATTTAAAAAAAAAAAATCCTTTCCTGACTTTTGGGTTATTTCTCCACAGTCATTCCAAACTGTGTTTCACCAAATATGTGTAATGCAGAATATTGCTAACTAGTCAGCATTTATTTATAGCTTTATGATTTGATTTTAATTGTGAATTCCCTTTTCTCCTATGGCAGCACAAAAAAGTGTTCCATTTGGAACACAGAAAAATTCAACTACCATGGTGTTGCACGAAAATCAGGAAATCATTCCAGAATTCACAAAGTTTATTCAGTCTCTACATTTTGCTTTAATCCAGTCTCGTAAAGACGCTACTGCAGATTTCAATGCTGTTGTGGAAAGGTATATAAATGAGTATTTGAAAAGATGCTGTAGTGGCTCTGGAAAATATAGAGAATTTGTATTATATCGGTATGAATCACGGTTGGATGACAAAAAATTTCTTTATTCTGCTCCAAAAAATAAATCTCATATTGACAGCTCCTTGCAAAACTATATTTTTGGTTGTGAGGCATATCAACTACCTGTTTCTAGAGCTAAGGAATTGATGGAGGGAAATCGGAAACTTCAACAGTTCAGTCCCATCTCAGACTATGAAGCCACAGAAGAAGACTCTGATTTTGCCAATTCAAAAAGTGGGAAAAGAATCCGTGCAAAATACGAAGCCTCTGCTGCCAAGCAAAAACTGCCTCATTCTGGAGATTATGATCCCGATAGACTCAAAGAACTTATTAACTTAATCCAGTGTAGGAAAAAAAATGTAGGTGGAGACTCTGATTCTGAAGACCTTAGAAATAAAAGTGGTCTGAAAAGGAAGCTGGAAAAACAGTCTGAAAATTTGCGGAAATACTTAAAAATGAGTGAATCTTCAGAGAATAGTTGTCAATATGAAGGTAAGAAAGTCCTTGTTTTGTCCTCTTTAAACATTGTAATTCAAAGCATGCTTAGCATCTAATCTTTATAGACTGAAGATTTTTGCGTACTGTGGATATTTTAATGCATGGTAGTTCGTTTAAACGTTGGCCTGAGATCTGCCAATAGCGATGTAGTTTATTGTTACGTAGGTCGCCTCTTCCTAGAAGACAAGTTAACAGCACTTGTCATGGAAGCTGTTTGTGTTTGGAAAGAAGGCAGACTTCCAAAGGGTTTCCTTAGTTGTGGCACTGTCCAAAGACTTTCTAATGTAGAGTACAGGACTAAGCAGACTCGCTACTGTAATGTCTTTTGCAGAGTTTGACCTTAGGCATTGCTGTAATTCTTTATGGCTCCAATACTCTACATAATACCTAATAAATTTCGGTTGAAGGGGAGAATTAAACTTCTAAGCATGAGCACAGTTAAGTTTTGACGTAGACAGTAATGCGCATAGTGGGACAAAGCAAACATCCTAATAGTATTAAGATTGAATTATTCTGTACATGAAATTATCTACATCCAAATCTCAGAGAATTGTCACAGATACTATCCAATACTTACTTACAATCTGCCAAAAAAACCCCATTTAATGTCTATTTCCCTGACCCTTTTGTCAAGGCAATGAAGGGGGAAAACTGGGGAGGAGGGTGGCACAAAGAAGAGGGGGAATTCCATCAAGCACCAGTCAGTCTCATGTGTAGGTGAATCACTTTGGAAGATGACGTGGCATTAATTTTTTGGAAACTGATTTTAGGAGTAAGTTTCCCTTTTGAGGGGGACAGAAGATACTGGCATGGGTGGATGGTGGAGACAGGGGGTAGGCTACACGCTACATTTTGGGATTCCTGCTTGGACGTCTGTGAATCTTCAGAGTTTTTTTTACATTGATTGTTCATGTCAGTTAATTGCTACTTGGCTGTAATCAGAACAGTATCTGTTTAAAACTAAATTTTGCCTTAACTCCTGCAGGGGTAGCAAAACGGCAACATCTATCCATGTTTTTATATTACCCTAAAAGTAATTTGTTTGTCGTGTAAAACATCTTACCTAAAATATTGTGAGCTTAAGTATCTAAACGTGATTAGATTTCTATATATGATAAATGAGTTAGGGGTTCCTCAGATACTTAAAGTAGTCTCTTTCCAAGAAGAATAAATACCTGTGGTATTTACTCATGAAAATGAGGATGAGTAGAGGAATAACAACTCTGTTCTAAAGTTACATTTAGTATAAATAGGCATGGCAATGTTTTAGAATTTACGCTTAGTCTAAGATAACTTGTAAGGTTAAGGATTAAGTTACTCATCTTCTGGAGCAACAGGGATAGGATGGAGATGAGTATTTTGCTCAAACTAATCTTTTTCTCTCAACAAGTGATGGAGAATTTTACAAGGTTTCCATAAAATACATAGATCATAATATGTGACTTGTATTAAAACATAAAATAGCGTTGTATTGAGTGACCTAAAAAAAACTTAATTATTTACCTGGAGGAGACTGTTAGCTTTACAAACAGCCCTTTTGTCAACATCTACCTGTTTAAAATTTTTCATTAGGAAAATAAATGTATGTGTGCTACATGAATTGATGCTAAAGAGTGAGACTGTGGGTATGTGGTAGGTGTTTGGGGGGTGTCTGGTTTTGATTGTATTTTAAAACTTAGTAATGGATTACTTTTCCCCTCCTCCCCCTGCTCTAAGGGGGCAGAACCTCGGATTCGCCACACTCTGTTTTCTCAGTTAATTCTGGTCTTGGATATGATACTGACTTGAGGCAACAAGATGTATCTGACCCTGCTGTTACTGACACTCATGGCCTCATTAAACTGCTTTTAGAAACACTAACTAGTGCAGGACACTTGGATTCATCGTTGGCACAGTCTGTAAATCAAGCTTTAGGATTAAGCACTGATGAAATTGAAGAGGATATGAGACAAAAATATGAATATGAATCCATTCCAGCACAGGACAAAGATGATCATGAGCTTCCTAATACTGCTCAGGCTGAAAATGTTAACTTTAAGGACCCACAGAGCCCAGTGATACTGGAAACCGATGTGGCATGCTTACCCTACCCAGTTGATGTTGATCTACGGCTTTCAGCTAACGAAGTAGGCCTTGAACACGCGCTACATTTAAAAGTAAGTGAAACTGCCAAGTAGGTAGATGCTGATCATTAATGTACTATTCTCATAAATATTATGAGACTGAATGAAAAAGATTTTTTATATATATATATATATATTTTTTTTTTTTTTTCACATAGATGAGCATTAACTTTTCTGTGAAGGAGCTTTCTGTTTGGTAGGAGTGTATATGGAAATTTTCTTAAATCTTAAGGTGTGTGTTCCTGGTTCTTTATGTCTGTTCTTTCTGTAATAAAATTATAATTAAAATACCTGAAAGATGGAAAGCAACCATAGTCAGTCGTCCTCTGTAGCTTTACAATAACTGTCATATGCAGGTGCTCCAGCAACAGACAGCAAAACTTCTGTCATTCTGTTGCTGAGTACTGTAGAGGAGCGATTTTTCACGTCTGCTGAGACCAAAGCCTTGCGGTTGTCTCCTGTCTCTTGTAGGAAAAAAGATACTGTGTTCTGGCTCTCGCCTTGCTTGTAGTGCTGGGTTGTTTTACCAAGTTATTGCATGGAACAGCTGTAGTGTTAGTGTAACAGCTTGCAATACTGCCTTCCATCTTCCTCCTTCCAGGGTGAATTTTGGTCTGGCTGGGGTACTGAGGTTTGCAGAACCTGATACACAGTAAGGAGAGATTTGAGAGTTCCTCGTCGTAGTTATTGCCTAGCTGTTACTCTTCCAGAAAATAGCTGATAAGGCCGCAGTTGCTGTTCCGTACGGACTCTTTCAGCAATGGTTGCAGGGGAGGCCATTAACGATGGTGTACTGCTTAGTCTTTAACCTCATATACCTGATTGGTGGTTTGGATATGACAACTTGGCATACTTATGAAATTCCATTTTGGGCACAGAAACGAGCCTTTTTTTGACCAGGTTCCTCCCAGATCTGGGTTAAGACCATCTCTTTCAAAGCTTATGCACCCAGAATTCTTCCCTATTCTCCCCCCAAACGCAAACCAAAAATAAACATACCAGTCGTGGGCTGTATAATTTTGAGACTTATTTTGGCCTGTTGCTTTCTTGTCATAAGCAAGAAGTGAAAGAAATGGAATTGCAGTTGTATTTGATATTCAGATTTGGTTGGAGGTATCTTAAACAAAATGTTTATCCACAGGTGATCAACAGTTACTCTAGATAAGCAGAACAAGAGCTGTTACCTTTTAATGACCTTGTCTTGATTGGCAAAACTAAGTTGATTGTCTTTGGAAACTAAATATGCTTTATGGGTTCTGGACTGTTATCTTAAAAGCAAACAAAAAACCCCAATGGCAACAACTTAACCTCAGCTGACTGTGTGTGAGTTAGTGACCTTTTCTAGTGACAGCACCTCAGGGTTAATAAAGTGATTCTTACTGCTTTGCAATCGTCAAGCATGCTTTTTCTCTAATCGTAGTTACTGCTCCAGTTTGGGGAATCGGTTCTGGTCCAGCCTCTTCAAAGTGTATTCTCTATCCTACCTAATAGTAGCAGGCTCTTTATGGGGCAGAAAGACGCCCTGCAGTTGCGTGCACAAGTGGGGATCCTGCAAGCCTGCCTTTTTGATCTTGTACTGTGGAAAAGATGATGGGCTTGTTTCTGTCCCTCTAGCAGAGTCTGAGTGAGAAGCGTTAAGTGTGCGTAGTGGAAGGTCTTA
Source organism: Rynchops niger (assembly GCA_013400035.1). NCBI lineage: Eukaryota > Metazoa > Chordata > Aves > Charadriiformes > Laridae > Rynchops > Rynchops niger. Next base: position 62,019 of record VXBH01005437.1, read on the forward strand.
AATGCTCTATGGGTATTGAAGATAGTTGGGGAATTGGCTTTATTGCATTTTGGTGGGAGCAGAGTTGACAAATTCTGAGGACTTCAGTGCCTGCCTAGCTCTCTTGACGTGCCCTCTGGGTGCAGTGGTGTATATGTGTTCCATGCGTACTTTTCATGACAGCGAAATTGGCAGAACACCATTTGAAGGAGGCTCTTGTGCTTAGTGTTCGGAGGGCCCCAGCTGCTTCCTCAAGCACATTACTCTACAGAGCGGTTGTTCTGTGATCTCTGTTATTGATAGTTATACACGAAGTCCAGTTTCTAAGTCATAGAGCAGGAAAGAGTTTGTCCTACCTTTAATCTCTGTGTTGTTTTGCATCTAACTGTTTGGAATGTGGGATGGAATTGGATTGTTGAAGGGTTTAATACTAGTTGCAGGCAGTTCCTCAGTAGTGCCAGCATCTCATGGCTTTAGTCATCGGCTATAAGGACAACAGCCTGAAAAAGGCTAAGGAGCAGACAGATTTCCCAGTTTTTTCCCCGTCTTTGCCTGCTTTCCTCTCTGCCCCACCCAGCTTCTGAACTCTAAGCTGTGTGCTCAGGACTGCCTTATTTACTTAATGATAGACAATCAGCAAAGACATCCATCTCAGAAATTATCAAACAGGTAAATAAAATATATAAGCACCTCATGTAAACATGTCCAAGTTTGACTTGATTGGTGGCAAAATTGCCAATATGCAGGTGAACTCAGGTGCGTTCTTACTGTCAGCTGCCAAGAATGTAAAAGCTTGAGAGCTACCAAAAAAAAAAAGTTTTGAGCTGAGAATTTTTATTGTTTTTTAGGAAGCAAGCACTGGAAGTGTAAGTAGTTTTGAAGACTACAGTCTCTGTCCTAGTACACCTATAGAACGTGTTTATCGCAGGCAACATTCCAACTCAAATAATATAGGAGAAGTTGGAATGCACTGGAAACTTATTCCAATCACAGGTAAGATGGGTTTAACTCTTACGTTGCTATAAATAGTGAATGAAATCATGTTCTAAAGGCTTCTATCTGTCATAGATCCCACTTGGGTCACGTGTTGGTGCACAAGCGTATATATGGCCTATGCAATTGTTTCTGGTACTTGATTAATACAGAAAACTGCTGGATGAAAACAGATACTGGTAGAGAATATTGCTTTGGGTACATACTGACATAATTTAGAAATGTGAATGCTTGACTGTTTATCTGGTGAGGTACACAACTGGTCTGAATTCAGCGTTTGAACTTGTTACGTTCTACTGAAAGATTGGATGGGTGGATAATTGCAACTGGAAATCCAGAAGAGTGGTGAAAAATGTGTTCCTTAGAGGAAGTACTCTCTCTCTTCCTCTGTCAAGCTTTTCTACTGAAAATGCTTCAAAGTCTTTGTCCTTATCTAAACATTTACATCTTAAATAACCTTACAGAAGAAACTTCTTGATCTGTTTCTTGATGAGTCAACAGCGTGAAGTCTTGGGAGAGCATAAAAGCGTGATTTTGAAGGGTGTGGAAACTGGGCATCAAGAGCTCTAAACTCAAGGCTACAAATCAAGTCGTCTTATGACTAAATCCAGATAGAATTTGTTAACTGCATTCTCTGAGTAAAAACTTGCCGATTTCTGATCGTGTTCCAGGAATGCTGGAATCTGTCTCTTGAACGCTTCTGATATCCATGCAGTTGTGTAGTTTAGTAGCTTTTTGTTTGTTTGGCTGAGAAGGGAGAACAGCAGGGGAAACAGGTTTCCCTTCACAGTATTCATAGGCCTTTCAATGAAATGACAGGGTAGTTCTGGATAAAGTTTTCTGCACTTTCTTTAAGGGCCAAACATCAAAAGCCCATTCAGATATTTTCCTAAGTTACAGAATATGGAGACTGTACAGTGGTTTGGATAGTGGCTTACTCCTGGCGGAAGTGGCCACTTTGCATATAGTTGAGGATATGGTTGTTGAGATAACTAGTTACGTGGGTGACTGAGCATCTAAAAACTGAAATGCATCAGAGGCGCTGGATGCAGGAGTTCATGCAAGCATTTGTCAGTTGACTGATACGTTGCACAGTCTTCTGTGAGACTACAAATCTTACTAGAAAAGATTGTCTCTGAAGTCTTCTGAGGGAGAAGTGCTGTTCTTCTCTAGAGATTAAAGAGATTGTCTTGAGCATCACTGGTTTTCTTTTGGTTCCTACAAATTAGCTATTACTGCAATAAGTATTCATAGAATGAATCACAGAATGGTTTGGGTTGGAAGGGCCCTTAAAGATCATCTAGTGCCACCCCCCGCCCTGGGCAGGGACACCTCCCACCAGACCAGGCTGCTCCAAGCCCCATCCAGCCTGGCCTTGGACCCCTCCAGGGATGGGGCAGCCACGGCTTCTCTGGGCAACCTGGGCCAGGGGCTCACCCCCCTCATAGTGAAGAATTTCTTCCTGATATTTAATCTAAATCCACCCTCTTGCAGTTTAAAGCCACTACCCCTTGTCCTATCACTGTACTCCCTGTAAAAAGTCCCTCGCCATCTTTCCTGTAGGCCCTTTAGGTACTGGAAGGCCACTGTAAGGTCTCCCTGGAGCCTCCTCTTCTCCAGACTGAACAACCCCAACTCCCTCCTGTCTTCATAGCAGAGATGCTCCAGCCCTCGGTTCATCTTTGTGGCCGTCCTCTGGACTCACTCCAGCGGGTCCACATCCTTGTTATGTTGGGGGCCCCAGAGCTGGATGCAGTACTTGAGGTGTTGACTAGCTCTGCGATACGATTGTGTAAAAGGTGCTATGTAAATACGAAGAAACTCTCCGAATGCTAACTGCTGCCCTCCTTCAGGAGGGGCAGGAAGAGTTCAAGAGGATCAGCTGGAAAAAGTTGAAGATAAGCAAACAGGTGAGAAGAGTAAGTGGGACAGTGTGCACGTGTCATTCTGGCCTGAACTACTGAGCAGCTTGTGTTCTTGCCTGGCATTGAATTGTCATCAGAGAATTCATAATAACGCTGTTCAGCAAGTGGGCTCGTTTTACGGAGGTGTATGAAGAAGGCTGTAGGAAAGTCAAGAGAGGCTTTAATGTTTTGGGCTACTGGCACTCAATTTTTACTGGGCATATCTTCCTGTATAGTATCTTCTTAAAGGGCTTTGAATTGCGATTCTAGGGAATTAAGATGGATTCAGTAATACAATTTAAAGGAAGCTTTGTTCTTTTCTGAAACTGATTGCCTTCTAAATCCAATGGCTTCTCCACGTCTCTCATCTTTGTAGCAAGGCAGCTCTGGAAGGGAATTCAGAGAACATCAATCTTTCTTTTTCATCGCTGCACAATTGCAGGAAAGCAAATGAGCAGTCTCTTGGGTTTTTTCTTTAAAAAAAAATACTTTTGATACAGGGGTCATGTTCAGCTAAACCTACTTCAAGAACTTAAGTCTTCATAGTTTGTGATTTGAGGAGTGGGGAGTTTGTCTTGCTTCTCCCCTGATGACAGCAGAAAGTGTTGGAGGAGATAGTTGTTTGTAGGTCCTCAACTCGTCTTCACTGCTCCTGTATCGTGGGCTTGTTTGTTTCCTCACGGTTACGTGGTCCAAACTTCTGACAATAGTAATCAAACCTGAGTCTTATTTTTGAAAGCTGACTGGGGCACAGGCAGGTTTTAACAAACCCATCCTAACTCAGTTTTGGTTTGAATTTGAGACTCTTCTTTGGCTTTAGACATAAGGCACAAAAATGGTGTTTGTTCTTGCTTATTCTTCCTCCTCTTGTAAGAGAAGATTAATGCGTTAATAGACATTCTTAAAAGTGGTGGCTTTTGATGACGATAATCTTGGATATGAAGAAACAGAACATTCTAGGCTTTCTTTGTCAGGTGGTGTTTGAATTTCTGATTCCAAAATCTACCCAAGAATCCTCTTTCGGGAGTCCCTGTAGAAGGACGTCTCTTGGGCAGTGAAGAATGTGACTCAATCTGCGAGGATAACTACTTCAGCAGCGCTTCAACAGCTGTTCTTTCTAAGATTGTTTTCAGGCAGGTCTCTCTTCGGCTGCTTTGACGTAGCCAGGGACAAGGTATTACCAAGAGTGTGTTTGAAATCGTAAATCATACTGTGCTACTTGTTGAAGTGTTTGTTTATTTGGGGTTTGCTCCTTGCTCATGCACTTGGTTTTTGTGAAGACTTGTGACCCAAAGGTGGAGATCAGTGACGGATGCCACCTTTAGAGAATTCCATTTAAATGAGGGTAACTTTAATTTAAATAATCGTTTGGGTTTTTTAAATCCTGTTCTTTACATGTTAGAAAATATTTGGAATTTATATTCGCATTCAGTGGTATATCTTTCTGGTTACATTCTGTTTAACTTTTTTTTTTTTTTTTTTTACAAAAACCTTTAGTAAAAGCAAAGGCTTTTGTTTTTAAAACAAAGTTTCTTTCATTCTGGAAAATTTTAAATAATCATTTTCGAAGAATAACCTAATGAGTTCTTAATCATATATATCTTGAAAACGTCTTTCCTAACACAATTGTTACAGAACCTTCCCATCAAATCAGGATGAGTGGATTGTATGTTGACTTTTTCAATAACCTTGGGATTTGAAGTTTTACCTGTTCTGGGGATGCAGACACAGCCACAGAACAAAATGTCATTGCTAAAAATTGGCATGCAACTGATTAGCTGGATTAAAATGTGAGAAGTTATAAAAACAGCCCCAAATTTCAAGCTATAGTACAGCTTTTAATCTTCTTACGAAGTCTTGCTTATATTGTGATACTTCTTGATTACAATACCGATGTAGCTTCTAAGCGCTGAGCAGCTCAAGAAGAATGAGATGCATAAAGTATTTCAAGTGCCTCGTCTCTCAAACGGGCTCAAGCTAAGCTTACTGGTTAACGCTGTGATTTGGTACTGAGTTCAGTACCAAAAAAGGGTCAAATAAAATAGAATGGAACTAATTGGAATTACCTGATTTACATGTGTGTTTAGTGATTTTTAAAGAAAACTTGAAATTTGGGTTGACTCAAAGGATGTGCTTTGAAGGATGAAGAAAGAATATATAGTTTCATTGATAAGGAAAATAAAATGGAACCGTATTTCTGGTTTGTCCGGGTAACTCTAGTGGCATGAAGTAACTACGAGGTGGTGCTGTCACCGTGAAAAAGGGATCCTGTTAGTGGCACGTGTTTTCTTTTGGATCTCGATAGACATGATTAAATTAGGGAATGGATTTAACTTTTTTAACTGGCTACAGCAATGACTGCTTTCCAGAAGAATACTAACTTCTAGCAACTGTCCATACTATTTTGGTTATTGCTTCTGTTCCAGAAATCTGGGTTTTTGCTTACAACTGTATTAGCTTTAACACTTAAACCCCCAAAAACCTCAACAAAGCCAACAAAAAAGCATCCTTTGAAGTATTTATGGAACACATATATACTGAAATACCAGTGTGCATATACATCATTAATTGCAACAAAGTGTTTAAGTTTGGTTTAAAAACAAACAAAACCATAGTTTGGAACATGGGTGGTGAAGAAACGGTGTGCTGCAGAAAAGATCTGAGGTCTGGATGGGGAGAGGCTTTCGGCACCCCTTGCAGCGTAACTGATTCTGTGTGTCGGTCATCTCCGTAAGACGTATGTCCTACCTTCTTTGAGCAAAAAAAATTGTATTCTCAATTGTGAGACCAGCCATGCAGCTTGCAGTTTAACTCCACGAGGTGACGTGTGGCTAAAATAAGCCCCTTGAAAGTCTGAGGATTGTAACCTAGTAGCAAATGAAAATATTTGAATAATTTGTCACCCTGCTTGATTTCAAATTTGACTTTTTATTTTTTAATTAAGGCAGTTCCTGTAATGCTTAAATCAGATATTATTACTGGGAAAATTACTTGTGTTCTACTTTTCTGAGCAAACTTTGATTTTATTGTGCTACTGTCTTAGGAGCCATTAAATTTTCTGTGCTTCTGTACCTCAGCAGACAGGAGCACTTGAGTCTTTGGATTTAAGTTGATGGGAGGGGGGAGGCACAACAGTAATGCTGTTTTAAAACTGTGCTTTGAAGATTTTAGTGTATCAGTTGTGTGTGACTTTCAAACGTGAGATGATGATGATGATTAACTCTTCCTATATAGGTCTGAAATCACCAGAAGAGCCACTGGTGTGTTTACCGCCAAAGGATGCCTTTCCTAATGACCCCCGGGTAATAAATAGGCAGAGAAGTTCTGATTATCAGTTTCCATACTCTCCATTTTCAGACACACAAAAGGGGACAGCAGAAGATGGACTTTATACAAGCCAAGTGGAGAAACTGGAAGATCAGTGTGGGCTAGCAGATCACCCTTTTACAACTAAGCATTCCATTAGTGCAATAATAGAGACTACACTATTAGAAGAATACAATCTCTTTGCGAGAAAGATTCGGGAAATTTTGCAGCAGAAGAATATTGCGTATGTTAGTGGTATGTCCACTCCCGTCTTCTCTGCCCGAGAGAGGATTATGAGACTTTCTGAATACATGTGTTTACAGGCATCAGAGATTTCTGTCCAGGAATATATAGAGACACTGAGTGAAAAGTTGAATAGTGTTATTTTGTCGTCTTCGTGCGTTCGGCAGACTCCACCCATTTACTCTAGTCCCGAATCAGCAGAAGTGGTTGGTAACGCTGCACTGAATCCTCCCCCCGACACGTTACCTGTTTGCAGGGACTCTGACACCGCCGTGTTATCAGAGCCGTTGTGTAATAACGTGGTGGAAGATCTGGATTCTAATGAGCAGCGTTCGTCAAACTTAGCTGTCGTGAAGGAGGAGGTAGATCACGTGAATGCTAAAACAGAGGAAATGTTGATGTCTGACCAGACCTCTTCCAGTGGTGATCTGATGGAGCCACCAGAAAAGACACAGAAATCCCCAGAAAACTTAAACATTTCAACCCAACCAGCCCTTTCTGATTTTATAAGCCAGTTAAAACCTGAAGTATTTAACNTTAAGAAAAAAAGATAACAAGGGCAAAAATGTGATAGCTTGCCATTTTAGAAAAAGTATATGAAAAGTCCATGTGTGTGTTTTGGGTTGGTTTTTTTTCCCTTTCCCATCCAGTTAAGAGTCCGGGTAACTTTGGGAGATTACTGTTCTTGTGTATTTGAATGTATAAGATGAAAGTGAAATAATAAAAACTTCTGGCTTTACTTGAAAACACCTGCAGGTTTGATAGGTTGTCAGTTAGCCGTTTATGCCAGTTCCGTAAGAATGACTGACTTGCTGAAACAGCCTCTTTGTGTGTTACTACATCCTTCCAAATAATGCATCGAAAGACAAGGAAACCTGTCTCTGAGCTTTTTGAACAGGAAACTTAAACNATAAGCCAGTTAAAACCTGAAGTATTTAACAGTTTGGTCAAAATTATTAAAGATGTACAGAAAAACACCGTGAAATTTTATATTCACGAAGAGGAAGAAAGCATTCTCTGCAAAGAAATCAAGGTAAATATGTTCCAGTTCAGCCTCTCTTTAGTGTTAAAATAGAACGGAGTGCCTTTCAAATCACAGTGTATAAAACCGGACTTGCAAACGTAAGGCAGTCTGAAGTTTATTTCAGAAAAGGTCGTCTTGTGAAAGGAGGCTGTCCTGTCCCATTTCTCATTCGAGGGCCTGAGGTAGCCTTGCTTATATATAGCTTTTACGTCAGTCGTTTTCGCATAGTTGGAAAGCAGAACAGGCTGTAGTTGGGGTCTTTCTGAAGATACTGCTGGGGGGGGTGGGGGTGGGGTGGGGTGGTAGCCTTAAGAAAAAAAGATAACAAGGGCAAAAATGTGATAGCTTGCCATTTTAGAAAAAGTATATGAAAAGTCCATGTGTGTGTTTTGGGTTGGTTTTTTTTCCCTTTCCCATCCAGTTAAGAGTCCGGGTAACTTTGGGAGATTACTGTTCTTGTGTATTTGAATGTATAAGATGAAAGTGAAATAATAAAAACTTCTGGCTTTACTTGAAAACACCTGCAGGTTTGATAGGTTGTCAGTTAGCCGTTTATGCCAGTTCCGTAAGAATGACTGACTTGCTGAAACAGCCTCTTTGTGTGTTACTACATCCTTCCAAATAATGCATCGAAAGACAAGGAAACCTGTCTCTGAGCTTTTTGAACAGGAAACTTAAACTTAACGTTGTCATTGTGTGGGGATTCACTATTCACTTTTTCTTCACCATCTTCTCTTTCTGCGGTGTTAGGAATATCTCACAAAGTTAGGTAATACAGAGTGCCATCCGGAACAGTTCCTTAAAAGAAGAGCTGCTTTAGATAAACTGTTGATAATTATCCAAAACGAAGACATCGCCAACCTCATCCATAAGGTATTTCACATAAGTAAATGTGTACTATAGAAAGCTACATCGTGAGACAAGCTCATTTTGAGCAAGGCCGCTTTCCCCTAACAACATCGCACTTAAACGATGTCCTGGGTTTAGTTGCCGTTTGAAGAAAGAAAAATGGTTGTGGTAAATGCCTAGTCTTGTTACATCACACACCTGTACCTTCTTCCACCTCCACATATGTGCTAATGCCTGCTTATTCTTACTAGTTGTCAAGTTGTAGAGGCCTGAGTAGTTCCTCTGCTAGTTCTGCGATGCTCTCGTGGCCAGCCAACGCCACAGGGGTTCTCTGCAGCTGGGCTTTATGAACCTCTGCTGGACAGACAGTAAATCCGCTGTCTCATTCCTGTAATGTTTCTGAGAGCGCACCTCTGTAGGCACGAGAGAAAATAACAGATCTTTGAGAACGTGTTTTGAAGTTTGACATTTGGTATTTGTAAGTAGGAAGGTTCTGTAGTTCCTTTTTTTCGTATCATCTTTGGTATGCATCTCTGATTTATAACATTTTTGAACAGATACCTGGCTTAGTAACTTTGAAGAGGCTTTCTTGTGTCAGCTTTGCGGGTGTCGATAGTTTGGATGATGTGAAAAATCACACTTACAACGAACTGTTTGTGTCTGGTGGTTTTGTTGTGTCAGATGAATCTGTCCTTAATCCAGAGGCCATCACTATAGGTAAGTGCGATGTTTTCTGAAGCTTTAAAACAGACAAAAAAAAGCCTGACGTTTTAGTATGTAAGAGATGCCAAACTCCTTGCCGTGAAGAATCAAGTCTTCCAATTTTTATTTTTTGTGAGGGGGTTTGGTTGTTTTTGGGGTTTTTTTTGAGACCTTCAGTCTCTTTCTTACCTCAATGGGCTTTTTGGGGAACACGTTTCTGGGGAACGTGTGAACCTGGAGATCTTGGCTTGTCTTTCCAAGTCCTTGCTCGGTTGCGTATATGAAACCTTTTATTCCCTACTATTCAATCCACAGATATGCTAGAAAAAACATTGAAAAACCACATTTTTCACTTTTTCTTTATTTGAAATTGAATAGTGAATGAAGTTACCAGTTTTTCAAATATATTTTAGCAAGGCAGATCACGTAGGACTGAATTCGGCTTTTATGTAAGCGGACACCACTGTTGGGCATCTGACCTACAAAAAAGCAGCTCGGTTTCGGACCATTGTTGTTGGCTGATCTGCTGAAGTGTTAGGCTAACGTTCGTAGTTGTGTAACTACTTTGAAAATGGAAAGAAGCTTTATGTATAAACTGACGCAGTATTTTGAGTTTGCACACCACAACGTTTAACTTCTGTTCAATATCTCCGAAACAGATAAACTAAAACAGTTCTTAAAGTTTCTGGAGGATCTCAACACCCCAGATGGGAAATGGCAGTGGAAAGTCCACTGCAAAATACAAAAAAAACTAAAAGAGCTGGGGAGGTGAGTAGCGTTCTTCAAATACCAGTTGTTGAAACACTTCAGATGTACTTACGCTCTCAAAAACCCAATTGAGTAGCACTTACTGTTATGTTTGTCTTCTGACTTAATATTTAGAATCATAGAATCGCTGGGGTTGGGAGGGACCTTTAAGATCATCAAGTCCAACCATTGACCTACCCTGACAA